>CAUJNA010000274.1:167500-171605 GCA_963377175.1 Effrenium voratum
ACAACACAAAATTGTCCGCCGGTGGGGACAACAACCCCGTGCAAGAGAAGGTGAAATCCCTGGAGACTGATCCCGAGTTGGCAGCCGTCTTTGAGGACATCAAGAAGAACGGCATGGAGGCAGCGATGAAGTACTACCAGGACGAGGAGTTGATGCTGAAGATCAGCCAGAAGATGGGTGGCTTGCCTGCGGAGCTGTCGCCGGTTCTGCAGAAGATTGAGGACACGGCAATGACCCTGCACGAAGCTGCCAAGAGGGGGGATCTTGCTGCTGTGAAGAGCTTCCTGGAGAAGAAGAAGCCGCTGGATTCGCAGGACTTCAAGGGAATCACTCCTCTCGGTTATGCCATCGGAGCCAACAGGATCGCCGTGGTGAAGCTTCTTTTGGACAACAGGGCAAATCCTTATGCCGTTGACAGCGCCGGGAACAGCGGGCTGCACTACGCAGCCGGCTATGGCCGCAAGGAGCTCTTGGAGTATCTCCTGAAGGTTGGTGCAAACGTGAATCAGCCGAACGCTCAGGGCATGACGCCTCTGGCTGCAGCCACGCAAAACCAGCAGGAAGCCACCATCCAGGTGTTGAAGGCGCACGGTGCGCAATGAGGCCTCTTGTGGAGTAGACTCGTGGAGTAGACGCAAGGCTTTCAAGAAATGTTTTTGTAATCTCGCGTTCTGAGCGGAAAAGCTCAGATGTGTGCACATTGAAGCAGCAGTGCTTCGTTAATCTTCACTTCCCTCAGGCCTCATGGTCTATGGAGGAAAGAGAGTGAGTGCGTTGGGGATGACCTTGAGATAGAAGGCGCACTGACCTGTTCGAGGGCTTGGACTTAGTGTTTCCATGTTCATGGCGGCGTCTATGCCCAAGCGTAGCGCACAGGGGGGTCTTGTTGTGCGCGTGCCTGGCCGGCACACTCAGAGGGTTGGGTGTCATGGCCAGTATGAGTGAAGCATTGCGTTGGGAGCACAGCATGATTCGGGCCTTTCTTGTCCTTCACGGCGCAGGTCCGCAATGTCAGGGCCAGTGGGGCAACTGGCAGTGGATGAATATGGTCCGGCCCTCAGCCCTCCGCCCTCAGCCAGCGTCTTCCGCTTATTGCAGAGATCTGCTTCGAGGAAACCCATTCATCATTTTGGAGGCCTTGCCTGGCCTGGCCTTTCTTGGCTTCGCGGTCTTGCTTTTGGATCGGCACTACAAGAGATTGTGATTTTGGGTTCCACGTTCATTTGTGGGGGAGTAAAAGGGAATCCAGATCACTGTTTGAGGAAGCATCTTGATCCACAAGGTCAATGAGTCCGGGGTGCACTTTACACCATCGTTAGTCTCAAAATAGGGCACCCCCAACAAACCGGCGATGCCTCACAGGGCCGCCGCCATGCAGAATATGGAAGTTTTTCTGAAGCTGAGACCGTGCAGATGTGCAACCGCAGCCTGACTTGGGGGCTCGAGTCAGTAAGCTGTCAAGGCAGGCCTCTTGATGCATGGAAGCGGAAGAGGCGGAGGCAGAAGAGGTGCCAGGCCTGGATGAGCCGGAGGTGGCTGAAGAGCTCATGGAGGTGGAAGACGGGCTTGAGCCGCTAGATGAGGCAGAGCCGGAATTCTTTGAGGCTGTAGAGCCGGAGGATGAGTTGGAGCCAGAGCAACCCGAGCTGGGAGAGGCAGAGGTTGAGGAGCTCGAGGCAGAAGCGCTTGACGAGTTCGAGGACGCGCAGGAGTTTGCAGCTCGACACGGGCAACAAATTCGGAGAGTCAGGGAAGGAAGGCCCCAGAGAAGTCCATTGAGCAAGGGAGATGTTTGTGTTTTTTTCGGATGGGGCCAGTGTTCCGGGCGGATGTTGGGCTAACAGCCTTGCAGTGTGGCCCCTTTTGCTCGGGGCCGCCATGGGTTCCAAGTCCCAGTCTGCGTCCATGGCTACCGTGGTTATTTGGTTAGGCTCAGGGATGTGAGCTTCTTAGGGCCCAAAGCCGGAAGTTGGGCACTGCATAGAGAACCTCGAGCTTTGAGAGAAGCTCAGGAAGACCTGGACCTGCTTGACCAGCCGGAGGAGCCGCCGGAGGAGCAGCCGGAGGAGCAGCCGGAGGAGCAGCCGGAGGAGCAGCCGGAGGCTCCGGCTTGGCTAACCAAGAGCTTCTGGAAAAGATGCTCGGAATGCACCGCGATGAATTTTCACTTTTGGACATCAATTCCCACCGAAATATGAAATGATGTCCCACCAAAGAGTCCTCCCATTGAGCTTCACACCCAAGATTTGCGCTTGGATACTTTTGAGGAGACCAATTCTGGTCCTTGCGCCTTCGCCAGAAGTTGCGAGCCCCCGAAGACGCAGTCTTATTCTGCCAAGAGCTTGGGCGAAGGATCGAGGAGGTGGGCTCTCCGAACCGAAGCGTCCTTGGAGAGTCACAAGCCACAGGTTCACTGGAAAAGTCCAGCAGTCCATGGCCCCTTTGAGAGGGAGGGGAACTCACCGCACCTCCGAAGCCTGGGCCCACGGAATGTCCCAAGTCTTGCCGGAGCCAGACGATCGGGAGCCGCGTAGTTTCGGTTGCGGCCCTCATGTATGTTGGAGTTGTAGACCCGCGCAGGCGCAGGGTAGCGGCGAAATGCTGGTCTTTGAAGATTTTGATATTTCCCAGAGCCTTGGCCGCAAAGCTTCACATGGGTATGGGTCAAAATTAAGCCACCAGGATATGGACCGCAGGTTTTAGTCCTGATATCCATTTACCAGGGCAACCCATTGTGGGCCCACATTTTTGACCCACAGCTTCACATTTGACCAACGCCTCATTTATGAAATCGCAGGAACGCCATTCCGTGCGAGCAGCTGGAGAGCATCTTCGCCACCATCGCCGATATTCAGATCGAGCGATTCCGCGCCTTCGGCATCCCTACGCTGGATGACACCGTGGCACTGCAGCTGGCTGGCTGGCTGCAAGGCGCGCGTGCCATTGTCTGCTGAGCGCCAGCAACTCAAGGTCTTCTTTTCTAGGGGTTGATTCCAACCATTCTTTACAACCATCGTTCTTTTCAATAACCGATCGCTGGTTTTCTCGGGGGTTCTGATGGTTTTCTGGAAAGACGGATCCCTGGAAAGAATGGGGAAGGAAGCCCTAGAACAAGCCACCCGTCGATCTTCCTCTTAATTTCTTCCTGAAGTGTCCCCTAGATCTTTGAGAATCGGGCGTGTCCCCTGTTTAATACGGGCGTGCTTTTCCCTGGGTTTAGTGGTTTGAACCAGACCACTGGGTTTGGGCCGATGGCTAGGAGTGACTTCCGAGAACGTTCCCCGGGAGCTTCACCTGAGTGACTGTGCCATCACGGCTGTGGGGTTCCGCGCGATCATGGCGCCCCGGATGAGACAGGGAGATGATGTATGTTGCATTTAGTTTGTTCCCCACATCTGTGTCCTCCTCCTTCTCCTCCTCCTCCTCCTCCTCGTCCTCCTCCTCCTCCTGATTCCTTCCGTCCTCACTCACTTGCTCACACTCACTCACTCACTCACTCACTCACTCACTCACTCACTCACTCACTCACTCACTCACTCACTCACTCACTCACTCACTCACTCACTCACTCACTCACTCACTCACTCACTCACTCACTCACTCACTCACTCACTCACTCACTCACTCACTCACTCACTCACTCACTCACTCACTCACTCACTCACTCACTCACTCACTCACTCACTCACTCACTCACTCACTCACTCACTCACTCACTCACTCACTCACTCACTCACTCACTCACTCACACACACTCACACACACTCACACACACTCACACACACTCACACACACTCACACACACTCACACACTCACACACTCACACACTCACACACTCACACTCACACACTCACACTCTCACACTCACACTCACACTCACACTCACACTCACACTCACACTCACACTCACACTCACACTCACACTCTCACACTCACACTCACACTCACACTCACACTCACACTCACACTCACACTCACACTCACACTCACACTCACACTCACACTCACACTCACACTCACACTCACACTCACACTCACACTCACACTCACACTCACACTCACACTCACACACACACTCACACTCACACACACACTCACACTCAC
>CAUJNA010000274.1:171705-184205 GCA_963377175.1 Effrenium voratum
AGCCGAGAGGGGAAACTGGTATATTTGCTGGATATGTATTGAGCACCGGGATGCATTGGGCAAACAAGTATCGTGCTTGGGCACTCACCGCATTTGCGGGTGCAGAGCTGAACATCAAGAAGGCGAAGGTTCCACCTCGGTTGAGAATGCCACACCAGACGGAGAGGATGATTCTAAAATCTCCTCTGACATTCCCAATACAACAGAAGTACAAGGTTGCCAACGAGACTTTGGAAGGGATAGAGATGTCTGTCGATGCAATCGGTCTGGATGCGCGTGACCGCCTGATCGAAGATGAGGATTACGAGCCTGAACTGTTGCAGAGTGACGAGAAGCGACTGCTTGACGATGAGGTCGATCAGATCGCTGGTCTACTGCTTGACGATGGCCCGGAGGTACTTGTCGGAGGTCGGGGGGATCATGCAGGAGAGGAAGATGCTAGACCAAGCTCATCAAAGGGGAAAGGAGATGGACATGCCAAGAGCGACGAGAAGGTCACGAAGTCCGACCTTCCACACGTGTCAGTTGGACTACCTGGGGATGGCATCACGTACGTCAACGATGATGGCAAGGAGGTTAAGATCGACAAAGCCGGAAGACCGTATCCCGTCGGGAAGGATGGATTCAGGCTAATGAAGACGTCGAGACCTCCAGAGTACACTCCTGAAGAATGGAAAATGATGAGTAAATACTACACCAAAGAAGAAAAGGCCGAGGTGAAGGGCGGTGGCAAAAGGAAGGAAGAAGATCCCAAGAGTAAAGAATCTGAGATTTCTGCGCCGGCAGAGGCACGGACATTACAAATGCCCGGTGGTAAGAGAATTCGAGCAATGCTTCGAAACCGCTGGGGTGGAGTAGAATGGCAGTACAATTGGGGGTTGCGGAAGAACATATCAAGGATCAAGAACCCAATGGATGGGAAGCACTTGGCTGAACTTGAATGGGTCAGGATTGTTGTAAATCCTGTCGACGGAGTGGTTGTTCTCATGGATTCCAAGCAATCCCAAGACGTCTTGAGACGAAACGTTCAGCTTGAGAAGGAATTTGAGTGTCTGGTAGTAATTTATGCCTGGAAGTTCAAGTCTGAGGAGCGATCAAAGTCGACTCCAAACTGGACGAAGGCAGTTGCATCAGTCATGGAGAGTCAGAATGACGAAGCTGAGACGACATCGGGGACAGATCCAACGGTCGACAAATCGATGGATCTTACCTGGTATGAATGGGAGGAGTCTGCTGAGGTAGTTTCTGGAAAAGTGCCACTCGCGATGCCTGCGACAGGCGAAGACGGTGAAGCCAAGAAGTACCCATCTATGCCGTGCGTGACTTCTGAGCGAATACAGCACAGAGAGAAAGCTGTGAAAGTTGTACGATTCTTCGACGCTTTAGTATCCAGGCCGGTCGGCCGGAAAGAGATGTTGACCAACCCTGATGCGTTGGCATCGATGAAGAAAGAATGGTCGGGATTAATCGACCAGGGCGTCTTCGATCTTGGCGCGGTGCGTGAATATGACGCTGTAGCCAAGGAGGCAAAAGCGAAAGGGGAAGAGATACACATGGCTCGTGCACATGGCATTTGCGTTGAATAGCACTCACAGTTGCCTGTTGGTGATCCTAAGAGGAAGTTCAAGGGTAGAGGCGTGCTGCTGGGGAACCAAGTGAAGAACCAAAGTTTTGAGGCTGCGATGTTTCAAGATTTGGGGAATTCTCCTGCTTCATTCGAAGCCTCGCGTTGGGCGGATTTTTTGGGTTGTCATGATGGCTGGGACGTGCAGATGGCCGACGCTGTTCAAGCGTACATACAGGCCACCTTGAGAGGCACGCCGTGTTGGATTGAACTGCCACCGGAGGCTGTGCCAAGTGAATGCAAATGGGATAAGTACAGAAGACCAGTCGTCCCGTTGAGGAAGGCGCTGTACGGACACCCAGATGCGGGAACATTCTGGGAGCAGCACTGCGACGAGTCGGTGCGTGCCGTTGGTTTTGAACCCATCGGCGAAGAATGGCCTTCAGTGTACATTCATGAGAAGCTCCAGCTTGTTCTGGTTGTGTATGTCGATGACTTCAAAATGGCAGGGCCGCAGAAGAACCTTGCCCAAGGGTGGAGCATGTTGCGTACACGTTTGAAGATTGAGCCCGAGACTGGACTTGACATGTACCTTGGTTGCAATCAAAGCAAGGGAAACGTCACTCTCGGGAACAGACACCGAGTAACAACGGTGACCTATGACATGGAACAGTTCCTACGTTCCTGTGTCGACCGCTATCTTGAAGTGGCGGGCGACGTGAAGTTGAATAAGGTTGTCACCCCTGAGTTGCATGAAGAAACAAAGAATCACGTCTCACGGAAGCCTGCCAGAGAGGGGCCGTCAGTCGAGTGCAATTGGTGTAACAATCTTGTGCCCACCGACGGTTCTGCCACAGTGCCGGACCAACGGGGAGGGACTCCTGAGTTGGCCATGAAGGAGCCCGTGCGTGGACACCTTGCTCCGCATGCCGCTAGCGTACTGATGAAGTTGCTGTACGGCGCGCGGATTGCTCGCGTCGATTTGTTGCGGCAAGTGAATCGCCTAGCACGGAACGTGCATAGGTGGACTGACTCCGATGATCGGGGTTTGCATCACTTGATGTGCTATGTGCATCATACTAAACATTGGCGCATGGTCGGTTGGGTTGGAGACCCTATGGATGATGTGCACTTGGCCTTGTATGCGGACGCTGACTTTGCGGGATGCGTTGACTCGCTACGTTCCACCTCTGGTGGACACTTGAATACACAAGGACCTAATACCCGGTTTCCGTTGTCTGGCAGCTCCAAAAGACAGGGTTGTGTGAGTCATTCCACTCCCGAGGCCGAAATAGTTGCGGCCGATGTTGCCATGAGATCGATGGGTATGCCTGCTCTAAAGTTGTTAGAGCGGATTCTCAAGAAGTCACCGAACTTTGTGTTCTATGACGATAACAAGGCAATGATCGGTGTCGTGCGATCGGGGAGAAACCCCACGATGCGCCACCTTGAGAGAAGCCATGGTGTTAGCATTTCGTGGATGCATGAGATGTTCACACGTGATTACATGTACCTGGCGTATGAAGTCACCGACAGGATGGCGGCTGACATATACACCAAGGCGTTCAATGATGGGCGCAAGTGGAAACATGCATGTTTGCAGATCGGTCTACTTGACCCGAGCTTGCTGTCTGACCCGGATACCCTCAAGGCGCTCACACCTACGTGTGATCCCATAAAAGGGACCATGCAGACTGCTTCGGGGACAGTTGACGGAGTTCCAACATTTCCGTACACACACATACCGATCATGCCCCCGGACCTGTGGTGGTCTGGATTAACATCTAAAGAGGGATTGCATGAGCATGAAGGACATGATCCGGTTGTTGTTGCCAAGGGACCCAGATTGATGCGTGTGAAACCTCCACTTGCGGTTATGACACCGTTCGGGAGCAAGTGGCTTCGTTCCACTTGGTTTCTGAAGAACGGGTCATGGCTCAAGGTCGAGGATAGAGTTGACCCAGGGCTGCAATGTGTGCGGATTGATGGATGGGTTGAACGCGCAGTTTGGCAGTTTCATCCCGTACCGGTTGCTGTGCCGGCGCGGGAACGACCTCCACGACCACGACCAATTCACGTCGGGTCCGGGGATGTTGACATGCAGTCCGTGCTGGCCGCATTCGTTGAAGAACTGTCGAACGAGCGCATAGAATTAAAATGTGTCAACGACCTTGCGTTGGAAACTTTGCTCCGATTGAAGTTGCTTATGCGTTGTCTGCATATCAATCACGAGCAGCTTGTCCCTGGTCGTTGGTTTGTTCCGTATCGCATTGCGGTGAAGCACAAACCACAGTTAGCGCCGGGTATTGAACTCGCGATGGTTAAACATGACGGTGTTGTGCTTCGCGCTCCTGTGCATGTCTCGCTTCCTGGTATGAGAACTCGCACAGTCGTCACTCTTTACAGTGTTGACTTGGCTCGGCCCATTGTGCTGATGGCATGTTCCGAACCGCGTAACTGGTTCACTGCCCTTGCCCGCCATAACGGGCCGCAGGTCGTCACAATAACTCTGGTCGATGACTTACTGAGCGAGTACGGGGGGAGAATCGCCAGACATGTGCTTACTAAACCTTCCGATTTGTTGTTCTTCGCCGGGCCTTGCACGGGGGGATCATCATGGGCACGCCTCAACAAGACTCGCGGAATTGACACCGCAGAGAAAATCGAGGCCAAACAAAGGGAATATTGGAGATTGTTTGAACGGTTCGTTGAAATCAAACGGCATGCCATGACAAAACGAGCTGCGATTTTGTTTGAGTTGCCTGGAAGTTGCGATTATTGGAAAGACGAGAGACTGCATGAGGTTGCTCATGATGGAACTAGTCACGAGTTTGATGGGTGTCGCTATGGCTTGAAGCAAAGGTACGCCAAGAAACCCATGCCAATCAAGAAACATTGGAGAGTTGTTTCATGGAACTTTGATCTTGGTAGCTCGTTGTCTAAGAAATGCAATGGAAACCATGAGCATGGACCTTGTGCCGGTCGTGAAACCAAAGAAACTGGGTTAGTCCCGAACCTCTGGTGCCTGCGGGGAGCTGGGTCAGTCCCGAACCCCAAGTTTCGAAGAGGAGCTGGGCTAGATCATCACTTCAGTCAGAAACTGGATTCGTGTTGGGGCAATTCCGTGGCTTTATTTGCAGCTGCCTATTCTGGGTTTTCCTGGTTCTGGAGAATATCATCAAGATGACTGCCAATCCGACCGTCGTCAACACGAATGAGTTCTTCTGCGCGCCTGTCGGGAAATCCAGACAAGCGGCGATATTCTTGGGGAACTTAGGGAAGAACGCCATCGAGGAAGGCAAGAGGATACCCAAGAGGATGGAAATGGGCAGCGACCTGGGCATGTGCGTAAAGTGGATCGAGGACATCGGTGTCCCTGCTATTTATGCCTACTCAGCGTATTATTCTGCCAAAGGCCGCGGGATGATGAAAGGGGAAGGGCAGTCTATGAGGGTTGCCTTAGAGTTCATCAGCAAAGTTTTCGGACAGCTTTCTGCCGACGAATGTATGCTTGGATGGAGGGAATTTTGCAGCAAGGGAAAGAAGATTGTGGCGGCGCTGAACCAACTTTGCGGTGAGGCATCGATGCTAGCGAAGAACCCCGAGTTGCTCGACGTAACCAAGTATTGCATAGAAGGGGCGGATATGTTGAGATCAATCGCGAACATCTGGGATCTCGCATTGGGCGTGGCCGAAGACAACGATGAACGGTCGTTCAAAGCTGCATTCCACCAGGACACCCCGGTCGGGGAGGTTTACAAAGAGTTCATCAGTGACGAGTCAACCAGGGCATCGTCATCGAGAAGGTGGAGGAGCTCCGAGGAGTTCCAGACGACTGCAGAGTTTGAGAGGCACGATCGGAGAATATCGAAATTCAGAGATCGAAGCTGGGGGAAAGTATTCACGTTGAGCGTGATCAAGGCCCCCAAGATCGACTCCTACGCTCGTGGTGCCAAGGACGACTACCAGAAGAATTGGGACCTTGGGTTGGTCTACCAGAATGAGATGCATGCATCGATGAAGAACCTCGCGTATGCGCTGAGGAGGGATGAAAATGCCAGCCAGCACAATCTCCTGCGCTGGATGATCTGTGGGTCAACCCCCAGTGACATCTCTGACGCGTGCATCGGGGCGATCAATTCGCTCATGTGCGTTTCCTTCATCATGAGGAGGCTGCAGCCATTGCTCGGAGAAAAGAACGCCAAAGATCAGTCGTACACAGCTTATTTCCGTCCGGACAAGAGAGAGCTGAACGAACTCTACCGGGAGATCGAGATCGCCAGGAACTTCCTGTGGTGCATCGACATGATCTACGAGTCAAAGCTGCCTGCGATGAACATCAACTCCATCAGTTTGGCACCGCACGCGGCTGACAGGGCCGCTGAGAACCAAGACCGGCGCAAATGGGTAAGCTGGTTGAAGGAGATCGAAAAGAAAGCCGAGAAGGACGTCATGATCGAATTCTACCAGAACAACTACTGCACGATGCACGAAGTCGAGAGGGAACTGGAGAAGTATCCCGAGGATTTTGTGATTGGGGAGGAGCCGGCGTGGTGGGTGATGGGATCATCGAAGACGGAGCCACCACGGAAGACGGAGCGACAGCAAAAGTCAGCGTCGAACTCCGGGCAAAGGAGCCAAACCTCTGGTGGGTCAGTCCCCCAGCAGGGAGCTTCAAGTGGGGGGTCGCATGCTAGCGATGCTGTCAAGATCGACAACGAGATCATCAACTCCATTTTTCGCATGAACTCCGGTGGAGATGACGACAGGTGGGTAATCATCAACCCAACTGCTGGACATGATACCTACACTTCATTCGAAAGGGGTATTACTTTGAGCGGCGCGACTGTCAATGTGAAGTTCAACATAGACAACAATACAGGGTACCCGATCATACAAACTGTATTTGGGCCGTGTCTTGCAGAAGGTAAGAACGCAACATACTGGGAGTGTATGCTGAGATGCCTGACCTCTTCGCTATTGCACTTCGAGGAGAAGACCAGCGCGGAGAAGATTATTCTTTCCTATGTTGGGAAGGGGAATGCGGCATGGCTACAGCTGTATGCTTTCTTGTGTGCCCAAACAGGATGCTTGATTACTGGACGCCTTCCGGGCGCCAAAGCCATCAACGCGTTGATTCAGGCGGAGAAGAACCCGGACAACGCACCTGGACAGTTGAACCGGATTATCAAGTGGCAGAAGAGGAGCCCCATTGGCGAGGCGACGATTCGCGACATGATGATCCACAAGAAGAGCTTCTTGGTCCTGGATTGGCCCCTGAGGGCCGTCAACTCAAAAGGGAGCACGAAGACCTTCCAGATGATGGTCAACGAACAGGGATGGACAAATATCGAAGAGAGATCATACTATGGGTCGAGTGAGCAAGTCTCCTCGCCCAATGACACATTGAGTATTATCTCCAGATTGCAGAAACTGGATAAGCTCATCATCGAACGACGGAGGCGAGACATGGATGACTCACCTGTGTCGGTGCACATTTGGATGTCGCTCTACGATTGGGTGTGCATGAGAGGATGTGGGTGGCAGGTGACCGCCAATCCCATCATTGACTCCCTGCAAAAGGCGGTATCTGACCTCGTCAACACATGCAAGGGCCTGGTCGTGGTGTGCGTGAATCGTGATGTTGCTTTCCATGGAGGGAGAGGGGACTTGGGGACGATCGCCAACAAGGTCAGCGAGATCTGCAAGGCGGCAGGCGCGCTGGTGACCGAGAACGATCGCCTGTGGCGCGTGGTCCATGCGCTCACAGGAAAGAACTACAAGATCCCTGGGAGCTCGAACCTGCAACATTTCCTCCTGAAGCGATTGCTGGTGGAGAAATCCATCGATGTGGTCGCACCCAGCAACGCGTTTGTGCGTGAGCTGGAGGAGACGTGCATTAACGAGCCCGACCTTCGATTCAACATCCCGAAGAATATGGAGGAGTCGAAGGTGAAGTTTGAGTACAAGCCGACCTTCACTGCACAATCAAAGAGAAAACAAGAACAGCAAGATGAGGGACACGGCGAACAAGATGCGTTTGGGAAAGCCGATGTCGGTGATCAACGTCTTCGATGGTATTCGGTCACGGAGCTCAGCAAGTTTATCTGCGAACTTTGCGCTAGAGAGATGCAGGTGAACAAGTCGAAGGTGCTCGGGCCAAACTCGAAGTTCAATCCCACTTCTTGCGTGAACTGTTGCGCGAACTGGAATGCGGACACGAACGGCGTTGCGAGGTCTATCGAAGGGAAGAAGCTGTACACGCGCCTCTTCGCGGAATGCGTGGTTGCAATCCCTGACCTTCAAAACCTCATGGTGGACGTCAACAACATCCAGGCCATGGTCACGATTATACGGGAGCTCGCGTATTCTAAACTGAAGAAGGAGCTTTCCCATGTGGGCTTCGTGAGCATGACAGTGGATCAAGCAGCACAGCTCTACAACAATGGTCACGGGAAGCAATTGTGTGCATCCCGGGATGTGATCATGTGCAAGAATTCCGAGGGAGTCGAGGAGAGAATGTCCATCTTCATGATAGACAAGGATCTCGGCAATGTGGCCTATTCCTCCTGGATCAAGAGCGTGCTCGACCAAGGGACGATGTATGAACTCCTGGGACAAACCTCAAACGAGGAATCCTTGGGAGACGTCGTCGAGATGGTATTGGGGTTCTTTGAGGTGATGTCGTACTTTCAACACGAACTGCCACTGTGGAAGGATGTGTGGAAGATCAAGAGGGAGTTCGAGCAGTCAATCGTACGACATCTCGCCGGGAACGTGACCCACACGACGGGCCAGAACCGAAAGCGGAACAAACCTTCCGCACAACTCGGGGCGCCCACGAAAGAAGTGCTGGACATCATGAACAAGGCCAAGCCCAGACACCCGCGATCCCTGATAACCGAGCCTGCTGCCCAAGGGTCCAAGAGAAAGGCAACGGAGGGCGAAGGTGACGGTCTTGGTCAAGCACCAGACCCGAGCCGAAGCTCTCAGCCCAACGCTGAGAAGGAAGAAAAGAAGCAGCGAGTGATCGATGGGCGGAGAGCGGCACTAGGATTCCTGGAGTCAATGGAGAAGTGCATGGGAGAAATGGGAATCTGCAAGAAGTGCGCGAACCTGGCCCACGACGGCGACTGCAAAGACATTGAGGAGGCTGCTGGCAACGAGAAAGCGATGAAGATGCTCCGTAAGCTACTCAGCAGTGATCCCGTGTCATCGGATGAAGATATGGGGGATGCGGAGGAACCGCCTCATCAACGTCCAAAGAAAGAAAGAGAGGAGGACAAGCAGGGAAAGAAACAATTGAGATGTATAGCTATACCATCAACTTGGTGGAGATGGCTGACACGGCAGAGGGAGGAGAGCTACAATGTGGTGGCGTGGACCTCACCTACAACCCGTGCGGGGACAACAGGACGTTCAAGAGGACGCTTGAGATGGGATGCGACACCATCCCGTGCTACATCCCGAAGTACGGCGACGTGAGTGATGTGCACTTGCCATGGGCGTATGCGTCCATCGTTGACCCCAGATACTTTCCCAAAGGTGCCATCCTTGAGCAGGTGGACGTGATGCAGCTTGGCAAGAGTGTCAATTTCTGCGTAGCTCCTTTTGACGGTGCTCCACTATGCAGGATTGGCGATGATCGCTCGGTATTTGCCACGAAAGACCAAGCAAACCAGCTATCTCATGACCTATGCCGAGTCCTTCGACACAAGATCGGCAGCTGCCGAGGGAGTGCTTTCAGGTGCGACGAAGGTGGATGGGTCGACATTGATGACGGTGCTCCACTATGCAGGATTGGCGATGATCGCTCGGTATTTGCCACGAAAGACCAAGCAAACCAGCTATCTCATGACCTATGCCGAGTCCTTCGACACAAGATCGGCAGCTGCCGAGGGAGTGCTTTCAGGTGCGACGAAGGTGGATGGGTCGACATTGATGCAGTCATTGACGACCGGAACAACGACATATTCCCACCAAACACCTCGGGAGGATGTTCAACAGATGCGATGGATGGTACAGACCTTGGTGCATCCGAGTCACAACTGGTCACAGTGATTTTGGATTCATGAGCTCATCCGCACTGGCAAATAGGTATTCCGCAAGGATGGGTGATTCTCTTGGAGGAGCATTCCACGTGACGTATGTGGAAAATCTGCCAAGCATCGTACGCTGTGGGCTAGTCCCCGGCGGAATCGATGGCGGTAACAGGCTGGCACTGCACTTTGGAGCGTTTGCCCCATGGGATGAGATGAACGTGGCAACGAAGGTGACGCTACGGAACGTAAGAAAGGGGGACCCAATTGCGATCATCTACATTCCCAGTGCAACCCTCGCGCGGTATGGAGCTGGAGTCGCGGCAAATGGGACATTCATGGTCTTTGACGTGATCCCGTTCTATGAGGTCACGTCCATTTGGATTGGCAAAAGCAACGGAGGGAAACGCCTGGAGTACGTTGATGTCAAGAGAGCGTACTCGAAGTGTGTGGAGAACGAAATCTGCCCTGGCTTCGTCAACTCATCCCAAGAGTCGGCTGCGATGTTCCTCCAGAACGTCACAAAGATCAGCGAGAGGATGCCCGAGACCGAGACAGGTGCCGATAATCTGCACTACATCAGAGACATGGTTGATCGTGCATGCGAACTCTATCGGAACAACAAGATGGAGGAGTTCAACGCGCAGGTCAACGAGGTCAGGGACGAAATCAGCAAAGTCGTCATCCTGAATGATGAGACATGGGAAGGACTGAGGTGCCGGATATGTCCGTCATGTGCGACCGCGATCCCCACCTGCTTCTGCTTGTGCCTGGAATGTGAGGCGCAACTGATCTCCACCGGGAGGTACTACATCCACGTCAACTCCGACGATGAGGAGGACAACCAAAACCCCAACGTCTCGGGAGATGCCAAGCGTGCACAGGAAGAAGCCAACCACGATGCGGCGGCACAGGAGGATGATGACGAAGCGGAGGAAGTTCCGGGAGAAGAAGACGACATGGACACGCAAGGATATACATCCGGATATGCGTCAGAAGAGGATGACAGCGGTTGGTATTACCGCGACACTGATCTGACATCACGGGATATCATAAACTCCCAGCGGATGGCGATCTGCCTTGACGAGCCGCGTGAGGCTCAGTACATGGCAGGGTTTATCGCACTCCAGATGTCCAAGATGTGGGGGATGTTCGAGGGTGGTGAGGAGAGGACGATGAATGCCCAACTCGAGGGGAGACCGGGCTGCCCTTACCACAATGACTTCAAGAGATACCCCAACATCACCGAGCACGATCAGGAAGGTATACTTTTGCCATCAACAGCACTGAAGATTTCTCAATCGGAGAATGTTCGGACAAGAGTCTTCCGATCGGTTGAGGAGCGTGAAGAATATATTCGTATGATGGTGTGCAAATGCGAGGGACTATATACATTCTACAAGCTGTGGATTGCAGCGAGAATCCTCGATGTCACCAAGGACGAAATGAAGCTCCTGGTCAAGGACCGAGTGCACCCGGTGGGTGATATTATTTTCAGATGCTTTTCACTGGCTTTCAACTGTAAGTATATATCATTCGTGAGGGATGGCCTGAACCTTGGCAAATATGGTTACGCGGTCAACGTGAGCGCCATCATCTCGGCCGTCGACCCGAACAAGTGTGACACACCTCTGTTGGATTGGTGCCTTCGGAAAGGGCACTGGCTACCAGAGGATTACAGCAAGAAGTGTGTCCGGGCACGAGAAGCCCAGAAGAACTTGGACGAGGAGTTCCGTCGGCGCACTCACAGACTGTCCATTGGGGACAGGTATGCGCAGTGAAGGTGATGATTGCGGCACGATGTGGGTTAGTCCCCATCCGTTGCTTGCGTCTCATCGACACTATTGCGATGGAACGACTTTACGTCATGATATGATTTCATGCGTCCAAGATGAATGGATGTGTATATGGTTACATATTCCGACGACTATGACATTCTGGATATTCATGTATGGAACTATTACCTCATGGATGATTTCCTTTTCTTTATTTATGCATTGACCATGGTATCTGGAATGGCTATGATTTGCATTGGTTGCTCACCGATATTTCCTTGCCGGAGATATGCAGATTGCTTACGAGCAGGCGCTCTTATGGCCAACCCATTTTCTATGGATGACGGCTGCGCGATGCGCAAATGCGGCAGCTGGGATGTTCACTGGTGGTCAAATGACGTGACAATTGTGTATTGTATACACCTGCATATGGGAGTGCGCTTCGATTGGTGGATGAATGTTTCACTTTTCAGACAATCGAACCCGGCATGTTTCACAACGAATGAACGGTGTAGCGATAGCAAGTAAAAGAATGCACGACACGATTTCGTAGCTGAAGCCGTGGCCAGTGGAACGTTTTGTGGTGTTTGGACCGCATGATGAACAATGCGACCCAAATGGGGGATGTTAAAACCCTCTAGGCCCCGTGCCTAAATTGGGAAGCTGTTCTGAGGTCTGTGTTAGTGTTGCTTACCAAGTTCCATTGATCGCCATTTGGCTCAAGACACAATTGAGGTTCAAGATCTGATGTGTAGCTGCATTCATACGTGATCGGCATTGAGAGCGGAAAACACTTCGCTTGCGCTGCATTTGTCAGGACCACTGTTGTAACTATCATTCCTTCCCCCTTACAACGTTTACACGGGTTCGGCTATAACGGCATCGTCCGTATACACCTTTCTACGTGGTTGGTATTTCAGCTGGAGGGTTCGGTGCATAGCGTCCCACGGGACGTCACCTTGCCGTCTCTTGACACACACTCACACTCGCTCACTCACTCACGCACGCACGCACGCACGCACGCACGCGCGCACTCACTCGCTCACCAATCCCACCCACCCACTCACCCACCCACCCACTCACTCACTCACTCATTCACTCACTCACTCACGCACTCACTCA
>CAUJNA010000274.1:186705-201705 GCA_963377175.1 Effrenium voratum
ATGTATATGTATGTATATGTATGTATGTATGTATGTATGTATGTATGTAATGTATGCATGCATGTATGTATGTATGTATGTATGTATGTATGTAATGTATGTGTGTATGTATGTATGAATGAATGAATGAATGCATGAATCAATGAATGCAATGTAATGTAATGTAATGTAATGTAATGTAGGTATGTATGTATGTAATGTATGTATGTATGTATGTATGTGTGTAATGTATGTATGTAATGTATGTATGTACGTACGTACGTATGTATGTATGTATGTATGTATGTATGTATGTATGTATGTATGTATGTATGTATGTAATGTATGTAATGTATGTATGTATGTATGCATGTATATATGTATGTAATGTATGTATTGCATGGAATGTATGTAATGTATGTAATGCAATGTAATGTATGTTATGTATGTATGTATGTATGTATGCATGTATATATGTATGTAATGTAATGTAATGTATGTATGTATGTGTATGTATGTATATGTATGTACATGTATGTATATGTATGTGTATGTGTATGTATGTATGTATGTATGTGTGTATGTGTGTAATGTATGTTATGTATGTATGTATGTATGTATGTATGTATGTATGTATGTATGTATGTATGTATGTATGTATGTATGTATGTATGTATGTATGTAATGTATGCATGCATGTATGTATGTATGTATGTATGTATGTATGTATGTGTGTAATGTATGTGTGTATGTATGTATGAATGAATGAATGCATGAATCAATGAATGCAATGTAATGTAGTGTAATGTAATGTAGGTATGTATGTATGTAATGTATGTATGTATGTATGTATGTATGTATGTATGTATGTATGTATGTATGTATGTATGTATGTATGTAATGCATGCATGTATGCATGTATGTATGTATGTATGTATGTATGTATGTATGTATGTAATGTAATGTAATGTAATGTAATGTAATGTATGTAGTGTAAGGTAATGTAATGCAAGGCAATGTAATGTAATGTAATGTAATGTAATGTAATGTAATGTAATGTATGTAATGTATGTATGTAATATATGTAATGTTTGTATGTACGTATGTGTGTATGCATGCTTGCATGCATGTATGTATGTCTGTGTTTCTGTGTGTATGTGTGTATGTGTGTATGTGTGTATGTGTGTATGGGTGTATGTGTGTATGTACGTATGTACGTATGTATGAAACATTTGTATGTAATGCATGTTGGGTGCGGGGGAGTGGAGACGGGGCTCGACCAAACTGGCATTTTTTGTGCCTCTTTCAAACAGACACTGGAATACCTGTGTGTGCTTGTCTGTCTCTGTTTGGGTCTCTGTGTCTCTGTTTTTGGATGGCTGTCCGGAGCACTGAATGTTTTTTGGGGGGTTTGCTGAGGAAGGCCTTGCAGAGAACGAGGTCTTCCCAGCGCCGGACAGTCGAAATGCGGAGAAGGCGAAGTTGCCGCTCTACTTGAGGGTGGAGGGCAACTACATCGACACCGCGGCGATTCAGGAGGCGCTGGATGAGGGCGCTGCAGAGAAGATCACGAAGACTGGTGGCTTGGGCCACTCCGACACCGTGAAGTGCCGGATTTTGGTGCGTGAGGGAGAGAATCCCTTTCAGCAGAGGGAGGGTCAGCCGCCAGCTCCGGAGGACGCTCCCCCGCCCAAACCGGTAAGGGACAAGGGCAAGGGCAAAGGCAAACAGGGCAAAGGTGCCAAAGGATACGGCGCAGACAGATGGTCAAAGGATTGGAAGTCAGATCGGGAATCCGGATGGTCTTCGGGAGTGAAGTGGAATGATTCCAAGTCAGGCAGCAAGTGGAGTGATTCCAAGCCCACGGACAAGTGGAATGTCCTGGACAACAGATGGAATGATTCCAGGCCGAAGGACGCCAAATGGAACGATTCCAGCTCCAAACAGAAGTGGAATGAGGCGTCTCAGGGCAACAGATGGAACGATTCCAAGTCCAACTACAGCAAGTGGAATGATTCCAAGTCCACGGAGACCAAGTGGAATGATTCAAAGGACTCGAAGTGGAACGATTCCAGCTCCAAAAGTAAGTGGAGTGAGTCCAGGTCAAAAGGAGCTTGGGAGAACTCCAAGTGGGAGGACTCCAAATGGGACTCTAAGAAGTCCCAGAGTTGGGGCAATAAGAATTGGGAGGAGAAGTCAAATTGGAAGGACGATTGGAAGCAGAGCTCAGACGCACCCCGTGCCCTAGCGGTGTCGCCCAAAGCGAGCGCCAAGGGCAAAGCGAGCGCCAAGGGCGCAAGCGCTCGCCCCTTCACAGCCTTCAGAGGCCCCACTCGAGGCAGTGCTGCGGAAATGACGCGGAAGCGGGAGTCAAGGTCCAGCCTAGAGGCGCCTGCGGCGAAGCGGGCGAGAGGAGGCAGGCTTGACCAAACTTGCCCCGTTTCTGCCTGCCTCGGGTGTCTCTCTGCTTGTGTTTGTGCGTCAGACCTTGCCTGGCCAACCCAAAGACCCTCCCTTAGGACATGAGAAGCCGCTGCCTCCCGGCTGGGAACAGCACTGGAGCGAGCAGTACAGCGCCAACTACTATTGGAACACGAAGAATGGGACCTCCACCTGGGAGCGGCCGAGCTCGACGCAGCTGCCGGACAGCCTGCGGCCAAAGGATGCCGCATGGGAGAGAAAATGAAATGGTGGCAGAAAATAATGGAGTCATATCTTCAGTAGCGACTGCGATTGCGTCCTCCTATTCAGCCAAACCCCCTTTTTTTTCCGCACGCGAGAATGGATTGGCTGCGAGACCTGCAAGATTTGATCAGTTTTTATTATTGGTACTCTCTAGTTCTAATTGGAGTTGTCTATTCCATCGAACCCAGCCTCACCTTTTTCCATCTGCTGGCCCGGCGGGGGGCCCAACGTTGGACTGGCGTTGCTCGCTGTTGCCAGGAACAGGCCAAGAAGAAGCGGCTCTCTGGCTTGGATGCGCACAAGGCATCTGCAAAACACATGGCTGTGGGTCAAAGCCCTGTACCCCTGGTAAACGTCAACATAGGTGGCAAATGGATGTTCATCCACCCCCAAAATGGAGCCATAGGTTATGCCGCATGGCCACATGCTGTTGCAAAGCGCGCGTGGCGCATCTGGTCATCGGGCAGCGGCTTTGCCAAATGCCAGGCCAATATCCTAGCAGCAAAGGCTGTCGCTGACTCCGCCAGAACCTCACGCAGATTCTCGAGACCTGCCCTTTTGAATTGGGTCTGTCCTTTCTTGCCGTCTTCCTTTGTTTTAAATATATTTTAACGGGAAGACGAAAGGACAGCCGAGGCCATTTGGAGGCTCCAAGCGTGAAAAAACCAGAAGCCCAAAAAAATCCACGGACCCACACGGGGCTGTGGGGATTCCTTGGCCAAGGTCCGTAGCTCCATGGGGCCCAGAGGCATGGACAAGATGGTCGTCGGCCCTGATGGGGACCGAGCAAGCGAGCGAGCCTGCCGGGGATGCGGGGGTGGAAGTCTGGGGATGGGTGTGTCCTGATCCGCATGGCTTCGGTTGGTGGAAACCCCACAAGACAAAGACCCTCAAAGAAGGACTCACCCGGACAAGGGCAGGAAGCTGTCAGCGCATGCAGGATGTGACAGTGACCAACGACGGCGCGACAATCCTAGAGAAGATGGATGTGAACCACCAGGCCCTTTTGCTCCGGAGAGCAGCCCATTGCAGTGTGCGGGTGGAGAAATACCCCCCCCCCCCCTGGAGAGACCCTTTCCGGTGCCAATCCGGTGACAGATTGCGAAGCTGCTGGTGGAGCTCTCCCAATCCCAGGACGCGGGATAAGTTGTGAGACGTGGAGATCCGTAAGATGCCCTTCCGCTTGTTCTGTCAGAACGCCCAAGCTACATCCAATTCGACGTTCCTCGCGTGTCAGGCCCCCATCCAGCCTCGCAAAACTGTCTGGTGAATGCACCTCTTCGTTGTTGACTTTGGCGTCCCGCAGGACCATGAGATAGGCGATGGTACCACAGGTGTGGTGGTCATGGCTGGTGCGCTGCTGGAGAAGGCTGGCCAGGATGTGCATTGCTTGCCACGGATGTGATCTCCCGTTTTCAGCCTGAGCATCGAGAGGGGCTGAGCAATGAGAAGTACTCGCAGTTTGTATTGATCAGACTTGGATTCGGAAGGAACCTTCAGAGCCGAAGCTCAGAGCAAATTGCAAAGTCCAGGCTGGAGCCTTCGTAGCTGTTTCGGGTGCCTGGTTGTTGGGCATGGACAAGGCCAGCAGAACGGGTAATTGAAGTTGAGGGCTCCCGCGGACTGTCCATTGAGTTGCGTTGAAGCATCAAACCCAAAGCAAAACCAAAGCTGACATTAAACATGATGCCGCGCCATGGTGCCACGGCGCGGTGAGCGCGCTGGACGCGACGTGATGGTCCTTGAGCTCGTTATGCCCAAGGCGACGGCCGAGATTGGGGGACTTGAGGGACTTGCACTTGGATTCCTTCCCAAAACTCAAATATCCACAAGTTAAGTTATTTTGTTTTGTTTTTTCCCTTTTCGGGGCTGTGACAGCTGAGGGCGCGCTGCGGACCAGCTTCGAGTCCGTGATTTGGGATGAGGACGCGCGGCAAGGGACCCCCCGTTGAGCGCAGAGTCTGGATGTCAGGAGGGGGTCCCCAGGCAGCGGAGTGGCGTGCCCATGTGCTGCAACCCTTCAGGCGGGGGTGCAGACAGGTTCCACATGAATTTTTCGAGAATGGGGCGGGTTGAGCCCATTTTGGGCTTGTTTTTCTATTGATGTCACCTCCCAGAAAAAATTGGCACCACCCAACACCAGACCCCTATGGCTACATTTTTTGCAACTAAACATCGCCATTTCTTTTGGCGCATTTAAGGTGAGTTGCCCTCGGGGTGATGTTTGCCCGGGAAATAGAGAACCCTGAGCAGACACCACACCAGCCGTTGCATGCGCATTGGAAGGGCCTTGATGGCAGCATTCACAGTTCTGGCTGTGCAGGCAAGTACGGCGAGCCTTGCTTGCGCGATTGCAGGCGCATGTTTTGGCACGTCGGCTGTGCACTTGCCATGTTTGCAGCGTGCTTGTTCGAACAGACTTGGTTTGACGCAGCAGACCATTATTCTTTCCTCATTTATTATATGGGGTAGGTGCACCAGCCATTTTATTTTAGTCTATGCTAGCGGGATTGGGATGTTGACTGGGGGTACGATTTGGATTTTGACCCATGGCCATATTGTTTTGTTCCCCCCTTTGGTCGCTGGGTAGCTTTTTGTAGGATGGACGCGCGCTTCTTGAAGGGCAGCGTGCAGAAGGAGGCGGAGCGGCGCTTCGCCGAGCAGCGCGCCCGTGAGCGGCGCCGAGGCGGGGCGCCGGGTGGTTTGGGCGTCTCTAAAAATAGGAATCGGCTTCTCAAAGTTCCTTTTGGCTTCCCAAGCCAACCAAAAGGCATTTGAGAGGTGCATTTCATTTTGAGAAGCCAGGTGTGCTTGCTTGCTCGTGCAGCGCACAAGTTGGAGAGAGAGTCGGGTGTGAGTTTGATAGGCGAAGGAAGTGACTCGGTTGGAAAAGGCTTGGACGAGCTGGACGAAGCAGGTGGGATGCTTTTCTTCTCGCAACGGCGACTGGAGGCGAAAAGTCCGCCAGGCCTTGCGGATCGGTACGCAGGCGCCAACGGCCAGTACAACCCCTACGGGGCCTACTTCCCCGGGCCGCCGTTTCCGCCCAGGCCTGCGATTGATCGGTTTTTCGGGTGCCTCTTGGTTTTGAAAGAAAAGCAGAAGGACATCCGAAGCCATTGGCAGGTCCAACCTTGAAAACCTGTGCTGAAAGCTCAAAGCAGTTGAGAGGTTGGTCCGGTTGTTCTCCGCCGGGCTCCAGGCCAGAAACGCATCCCTGTAAACTCGGCATATCTCGTCGCAATGTCCACGGAGACCTTGAAGATCAGCGATGGCACCACAATGGAGATTGCGCGGCTGCCAGACGTAGATGACCAGACCTGGGCTGAGGTGAAGGCTTATGTTGAGGGCAACCCTGACACAGCTAAGACCCTTCAAAGCTTCGCCAAGAATCCAGAGGCCATGAGGGGCTGGCTGCAGACGCAAGCCATCGCAGAGCACTACAACACAAAGTTGTCCGCCGGTGGGGACAACAACCCTGTGCAAGAGAAGGTGAAATCCCTGGAGACTGATCCCGAGTTGGCAGCCGTCTTTGAGGACATCAAGAAGAACGGCATGGAGGCAGCGATGAAGTACTACCAGGACGAGGAGTTGATGCTGAAGATCAGCCAGAAGATGGGTGGCTTGCCTGCGGAGCTGTCGCCGGTTCTGCAGAAGATTGAGGACACGGCAATGACCCTGCACGAAGCTGCCAAGAGGGGGGATCTTGCTGCTGTGAAGAGCTTCCTGGAGAAGAAGAAGCCGCTGGATTCGCAGGACTTCAAGGGAATCACTCCTCTCGGCTATGCCATCGGAGCCAACAGGATCGCTGTGGTGAAGCTTCTTTTGGACAACAGGGCAAATCCTTATGCCGTTGACAGCGCCGGGAACAGCGGGCTGCACTACGCAGCCGGCTATGGCCGCAAGGAGCTCTTGGAGTATCTCCTGAAGGTTGGCGCCAACGTGAATCAGCCGAATGCTCAGGGCATGACGCCACTGGCTGCGGCCACGCAAAACCAGCAGGAAGCCACTATCCAGGTGTTGAAGGCGCACGGTGCGCAATGAGGTTGAATGCTGGTTTCACATCTGGCAACTGCCGGATCCGCTTTTTTTTCAAGTGCCTTACGGCACGAGTTTCTGGGTGCGTGCCCAAGATCCCCTTGCGTGGCAAAGGGATTTCTGCTCGGTTGCCAAAAAATATTCCTAGCAAGACTTGAACAACCTGCAAGTGGCAGAGCATGCCAAAGGGAGCATTCTCTTCTCAAGTTCCAAAGCGGGACATTCTCTCCTCCCCCGGCCCCACAAGCTCTTCTTTGAGACTCCAAAGCAAGTCGGTGTATAGCGTACGTGAGCAGCTGGCCAGGAAGCGAGGCTTCTGGCCCTGGCTGCAGGGCAAGGACCAGTTGACGCTTGTCGACTCCTGGCCCGCCCGAGCTTGCAACACAAGATCCGATGTTTCTCGACAACTGTTCCCCGGATTTTGCTGGTTGCTGCGGATTGAGACGGATGATCTTTAAATTGCTCAAGCAGATCCGAACGCAGATGAAATCATTGACTTTGTGACGATCTCAGGGCCTGGCTTGGCAGATTCCGAAGATTGCGATGTGCGTTCTTGTCAATTTTGTATGAATCCCCTTTGCATGGTTGTTGTTGGGAAACAATTGACACATTTTTGCTTATTGTGGTGTAGTGGGAAATCCAACCACTTGACTGCTAAAGTTTAAATTTTTGCTCCCCTTCCAACGTCAACCAAGTTTGAAGCCCAAAGCAGTGGGTTTGACTCCCGTATTCGGGCGAGGCATTCCGGGATTCGCAGGAGCAGGTTGAGGTCGCGCCGCCGGACCCGCAGCACTATCTCACCAAGTGGGTCTTGGCCTCAACAAAACCTCCGTGCGAAAAGTTCTATGAAGGTGTGGCTCAAAATTGAGCCAGGGGACCGCAGGTTTGAGTCTACCAGTCCTTTTATTGCCAGCTCCATTTTGGGATTTGCCCCCTGTTTGTGAGCCACGCCCATTTCTCATTCCAATCCTGGTGTGGTGGTAAGCTTGGCTCTCAGTTGCAGCGCGTCTCCCACATGAACTACCTCGGCTGGGTTGATGGCCTCTTGGTTGGAAGTCTGGAACATGCGCAGCGACTAGCACGCGATTTCCTTCGCCTCTCGGCAACGCGATCGGCCCAGGCCCCACAGATGTGTCACCCTCGGTGGTGGCAAACATTTCAAAGCCGGGGCAGCTTTGAGAGAGACCCCGTGCGCCGGCAATGCCCGAGCCCGCCGCAAACCCGCGGGGCTTGTGCCAGCGAAAGGAAAGAAACCCGGCGTTGCTGCATAGAGCGCGGGGAGCACGCCATGACGGGCGGACGCTTTCCGCCGGTCAGTCTTTGGACCTCATTGAGAAGGGCATCCACCCGTTGCGCATCGCTACCGGCTTCGAGAAGGCATGCGAGGCCACGCCAAAGAGCATCTGGGGGATGTGGGCCGGACTGGCTCTGAGGTTGCTGTGAAGAAGGTGTCGGAGATAGCAAAAGTTGTGGACATCCAGGCAGACGAGCCTTGGCCGCATTTAGGGCTTGGGGTCACGGGTGAGGGGAGGCCCGGCTTCTCATTTGGGCATGGATCAAAATTAAACCACCAGGGGACAGGTGTTGGTCGATGTTTCCACTTATCAGGGTCCGAATTTTGGCTACCTATTTTTGACTCATACCGTCCCATTTTTCCGCAGGTTTTGCTTCTTCTTCGGCTCAGGACCAGGCGGCTTTGCGGAAAGCAGCAAGCACTGCCTTGGGCTCCAAGGCGAGTTGAAAAAAACACCTCGGCCACGCCGATCAAGGATCGTTCCATGACGGGTGCGACGGGTCCGTCTGCGGGTTGTCGCAGGTGGTCAGCAGCCGCAAGGACCAGCTGGCCAAGATTAGCGTCGACGCCGTGTTGGCGGTGAGCCTTCCGCCTTTCCGGAGCCCCACTTCACGCGACAAGATGGGTGCATTGTTTGGGGTACCCTGGTTCTCCCTGTGAATCGGATGGTGAAACCAACAAGAAACCACGCATGCAAATTTGCCTGCCGTGAAATTCTGCTCGGCCTGGTCTGAGCCGTTTTTAAAGCTCAAGTGCTGAAAGCAACCCTGGACGCTAACAGACATTCATTATCTCCTTAGATCTTAGATGCGCAGCTGCAGACAGCAACATCGGCCACAAGTACGCACACAAGTGTTGCGCCTTTGTGTTTCTTGGCCCCCAAGGTCTCTCAAAATCGCCAGAAGTCTATTGGGGCAGAGTCTAATTTCCCCAGGACTTGTCCCATGTCCTTTGCATCCGATGCTGAGCGCTGTTGTATCAACCCTAGCACGCACCAAGCAGTCGCATAGGTGCCATAGGCACTGAACAGACCCGGGCGAAGCTGCCGAACGGCTCCGGTGAGCCATGCGGGAGCTTGGAGCCCCAGCGTGAAAGTGAACTTCGAAACCACGGAACCTTTGCTTGGACAAGTGGACAAGTGGGCGTTGTCGCAAATTGGCCGTTCTGCCGTTCTCCCCAAAAGGGTTCTCCGGTCCCCCCCGTGCCAACCCCCCCCCCCCTTCCCAAAGAAGGAAAAACGACAAGAAAAAACAGAAAGACAGAAAGTCCCCCCCCCCCCTTCCCGAAGAAGAAAAAAAGAAAATACAAAATGAGAAGAAAGCAAAAACCGGGTGCCCTCCAAAAAGAAGAGCCAGCCAATTGTTTTTTGGTGCTTTGGACCAAGCCTTGGTCCCAAGCTCCGATGCGAGGCGCGACAGCCGGAGTCCCAGCAGGCGCCCGAGCCGCCTGCGCGGCGACGAGCTCAGAAATAAGTCGGGGCAGTGGGCACTTTTGTGGGTCCTGGGCTACGAAACCACCCAGAACACGGCGCTGGTCTAGGCTTTACCACCATGAAAAAAAGAAATGTTTGGGTCGGTAGCACCAAATTTGTTTCTCCACTCCCGTTCAGGTTTCAGCTGAATTGGGCCCCAAGCGATGCTTTTGACGGGGTTGAAGCCTAGGGATGGCAGGGAACCAGGTTCGGTCTCAAGCAAGGCCATTCTTTCGAGCTTGAAGCCTAGGGATAACGCGTTTCCATTTGATGCTTTTGCACAAAAACACCACGGTGATAAAGAGAGGAAACCCTGGAAGCAAACAGGGATAGGGTGGTTTTCAGGGGTTCTTTTTTTAAGGGTTCCTAGGGTTAGTGTTCCTGGGGTTCCCAGGGTTTTGGGCTTTAGGGTTCCTAGAAATTCCTCGGTTTTCGCCATTCCTGTCTCCCGGTTTTCGCCACAGCCTGAGGCTTGCGGAGCTTCAGCCGGCGCTCCAGCCGCAGTTCCCGGCCAGCCCGCCGCTCCCGGAGCCGCTCCCGGAGTCGCTCCCGCGGCGGCCTCGACTTGAGTATCAAAACCTGGGTAGATGAAGGTTAGACAGAGACAATCCCAACCATAAAGAGCTGCGGATATCCGCCTTCTTAATTCTTTACATGGTTCTGGGTAGACCAGTTTAATGCCGGGTTTTGATTATGACTCACTTGGCTTTGGGGCGGTGAGAGGCTTTTGGTCGATGTGTCCAAAAGAAAGGGTCAGCTGGGGGTCAAAATAGGGCCACAGAGACATGGGCCGGTTTTCCAAATGCCCCCAAACTGGGCCGGTGTCCCTTGTGATTTTTCCAAAGCCAAAGCCAAAGAAAACGGAGACCCAGGAGCCGACAGCCGCGGAACCGCTGAGGCTCCAGGAGATCTCCCAGGAGGAGTGCCAGACAGAGCAATAGCCGGTCGATGCGGCGGCGTCCGATGCCTCCGCTGGGACCAAGTGCCGATATGGCTGTGGGTCAAAGCCGTTTTGGGATCCCATTTTGGGGTAGGTGCACCACCCATTATAGTCTGTTTTAGTGGGGATTGGGATGTGCATTGGGCCATGGCCATGTGTGTGTGTGTGTTTTTAGTGTTTGGAGCGGGTTTTTTTGACCAATTCAATGCACGACCCAAGGCCAATGAACCTGCCGTTCCCACCCCTGCCGTGGGAAGCTTATCAATGATTTGTTCGCGCGTTTTTTGCGCGAGTTAGCGTTAGACGCCAGGTGGATGGCCGGGATGTGGGGCTGGCCGGGAATGCTGGCGCCGGAAGGCCTGCGAGCCGTTAAGCGCCAGATGCCGCCAGATTGCGGCCAGGTGGGAGCAAAGCGTCCCGAAGGCGCCGGCAAGCCGCGACAGCGCCATGATTGGGTTTTAGGAATCCATGTCTTAGGGTGTTTTGGGGTGTTTTCGGTGAAGCCTCTCTCACCTTCTGGCTGGAAGGCAAAAATAAACACGCCCCCCTTCGACACGTACCCATCTGTGCTCTTTCCTTGCAGGCGGCGAAGCAGCAGCAGCCCCCGAAGGGGCGGAAGCAGCTTGGCTAAGAATCCCCGGGTTCAGCTCCTTGTTTCATCTTTGCCGTCTGACGCAACGTGAAATCATAAAAGCAATGCGAGCGAAGGGTTTCATCAATACAAACAATTCATTCGACTTCGTGTTCCACTGGTGTTGCTGTCTGTGGCATCGTCAGGCACGGACTCCGTGCTGCTTCGTCGGAGCATCATGGGTCGTGTGCGGCACTTGAGCTTAGGGTTTCGGGTCGCAAACCGTGGCGATATAAAATGTGATTTTGTTCGGGATACAATTCATGCGCAATGCTGCTCGCACAGAGGTGATTGGCAAGGGCGGCGGCAACATCAATCTCATTCGACAAGAAAGCGGTGCCCGTATCGATGCGGAGGACGTTGAGCAATTTTTCGGTTTCTGGCCCCACGAACGACCCTACGCGTGCAGAACCGGGATGAAGACCACTGCGAGCTGGCGGCTGAGCTTTCGCCATTCGGAGCATTCGGCTCCGCGTCAACCTGGAAGTCAAGTTTCTTCTTTTCTCCTTTTCTGAGGTTCAAGATCAGCGGTACTGCCGAGCAGGCAATGTCCCTTAAAACGAATTGCCAAGAGCGAGTGATCCCAAGAGGTGCAGCACGCCAAAGCAATGATCCTTGAGCGAGCAGAGAAGGCTGGGGCAGAGTCAAGCGGGTGAGGGATGGATCTGGTGGATGCATCTCAAACAGTGGTGACCGTTTCAAACGATTGGTCTCAAGGCTTTGTTTGAAACCTGGCCTTAACCTTCAGCCGTGCGTAAAACCGGAAGTGTCGAGCAATGCAAGGGACTTTGTCAAACGACCCCGGCCAGGCCCTAGATCGAGCTCCCGTGGGTGGATGCCTCGGGTTCACTGACAAGTTGGTCGATGCGGCTTGCAGGTGTCGTTTTGCAACTTGCAGGTGTCTTTTCTTTGCTTGGGAGCTGTTTGTTTCTAAATCGCTCCACTGCTTAAAAATTCGCATCGGACGTACTCGTGGATGTTAGACATGTGTAGCATCCTTGAGAATATCCGGTTGGATGCAATCTTTCTCTTGCAGAGCTTATCCAATGCATATTTCATTCACAGTGAGTAGCTCACGACAGGCGGATGCCAGAACTGTGTGCGCGAGGTTTGTAAGGATCTTGGCAAATTTCAACGCCTCAGAGTGGCAAGGGCGAAAAGCTTCAAGCGCCAAGCTTGGTGAAAGCTTCACACGGATTGTGGCCGGTCTGATGATTGCCAGAGTTGTTGACATGTCCAGCACAAGAAGGGCGAAGCCTTGCAGCTCACAAGGTCGAGCAGGGCCAGTGGGTCAGACACTGTGTGCACTTCATGTGTGCATTTTGTGTCCTCGGGCGCTTGCGCCCAACCACATCATGCTGCACTTCTGACCTGACTCCGCGTGTCCGCCATGATGTGCCTCGCTACCATGCCGTTTGACCACTCCACTTCTTGCAGCAGGGTCCAGTCAACTTGCAGTCACGTGGGAGTGAAGCAGAAGGAGATGAATTTGGCGCATGTTACCCTTGCCTGGACAGTTTCAGTGCCGACGCGCGCGTTGGAGTGTCCGCCTTTGGCAAAAACTGGGGCAGCGCCGACGGCTTCAGACTTCCACCTCAGCGCATGGCAATGTGCAGCGCCGATTTAAGTCACACGTGCGGATCTCGCCAGCGATCGCTCAACAATGTCATCACTGTGACGCTTCCGATTGATTTATTCTCCGACCGTTGGACGATCAATCCCCTGACATGAGACTCGAGATGAGCGCCAAACCACGAAACACGGGTGGTTTGCTTTCTATTGGTGTGGCCCCGTCTTCTTTCTTCTGAGGCGACCGCATCGAGGCGGGGCCGTTCATCGTTTTCGACGCTGAAGCGGCTCAAGGGCACCGACCAAGCGCTCGCCCTCGCCAGGAGGGGGAAGTTGCCGAGACCCTGGAGTTTCCCATCACCATCATGGGAAGCCTGATTGGTCCAAGAGGATCAAAGATCAACGAGGCAGAGACGGTCTTTTGCGGAGCGAGATGTGCGTTTTTTTTGGGGGGCCTTGAAGCTTAGGCTTGATCCTACTTTACACCCCTACACCTACCCTCAAGCAAACCGCAGTTTCCAGTGATTTGTGCAGATTCTTTCCACAGCAGCTTGAACTGAGCCGCTCACTCCAACAATCTTGAAGAGGAAGGTCAATTCAGAAAACCAATATGGATTTAGTTGATGACAAAATGCACATGCCTTCCTTGATTTTCCCCTGTCCTTATATCCTTTCTGTACGAAATGCATTTTCTGCCTGTTCAAGATATGCTTCCCCAGCCTTGACTCTGTCCCTTGCTGATTCAACTTTACATTTCAATCTGTCCTTGCTTCAACAACAACAGCAGCGGCAGCGGCAGCGGCAGACGGCAGCGGCAGACGGCAGCAGGAGCGGCAGCGGCAGCGGCAGCAGCAGTGCCAGCAGCAGCAGCAGCAGCAGCGGCAGCAGCGGCAGCAGCAGCAGCAGCACCAGCAGCACCAGCCAGCCCCAGCGCCAAAACCAGCGCCAGCACCAGCACCAGCAGCAGCACCAGCAGCAGTACCAGCAGCAGCACCAGCAGCAGCACCAGCAGCAGCACCAGCAGCAGCACCAGCAGCAGCACCAGCACTAGCAACACCGGCGCCGGCACCAGCACCAGCAGCAGCACCAGCGGCAGCACCAGCACCAGCACCAGCACCAGCACCAGCGCCAGCAGCGCCAGCAGCGCCAGCAGCGCCAGCAGCAGCAGCAGCAGCAGCAGCAGCAGCAGCAGCAGCAGCAGCAGCAGCAGCCCCAGCCCCAGCGCCAGCGCCAGCGCCAGCGCCAGCGCCAGCACCAGCACCAGCAGCGCCAGCAGCAGCACCAGCAGCAGCAATATAGCACCAGCACCGGCACCGCCACTGGCACCGGCACCGGCACCAGGGCCAGCACCAGCGCCAGCGCACCAGCAGCCAGCAGCAGCAGCAGCAGCAGCAGCAGCAGCAGCAGCGGCAGCAAGCAGCAGCAGCAGCGCAGCACCAGCAGCACCAGCAGCACCAGCAGCACCAGCAGCACCAGCAGCGCCAGCAGCAGCAGCAGCAGCAGCAGCAGCAGCAGCAGCAGCAGCCGCCAGCTCCAGCGCCAGCGCCAGCGCCAGCAGAATTAGCAGCAGCACAGGCAGCAGCACCAGCAGCAGCACTAGCAGCAGCAGCAGCAGCGGCGCCGGCACCGGCACCGGCACCGGCACCGGCACCAGCGCCGGCGCCAGCACCAGCACCAGCAGCCAGCAGCCAGCAGCAGCAGCAGCAGCAGCACAACCAGCAGCAGCAGCAGCAGCAGCAGCAGCGCAGCACCGGCACCAGCGCCAGCGCCACCACCACCACCACCGCCGCCACCAGCACTAGCACCAGCACCAGCACCGCCAGCGCCAGCACCAGCACCAGCAGCACCACCAACGAGAATATGAAGAAGGACAAGAAGAAGGAGGAGACGAAGAAGAAGAAGAGGACGAAAAAGAAGACGACGAAGAAGAAGAAGAAGAAGAAGGACAGCGAAACCAGCAACCACCGCAACGACAAAGACAACGGCAGCAGCAGCAGCAGCAGCAGCAGCAGCAGCAACCGCAGCAGCAGCAGCAGCAGCAGCAGCGGCCGCAGCAGCAGCAGCAGCAGCAGCAGCAGCAGCAGCAGCAGGAGCAACAACAGCAACAGCAACAGCAACAAAGACAACGACAACGACAACAACACCAACACATACACGACACCAACACCAACACCACCACCACCAACAACAATCGCAACAACAACAACAACAGCAATATCAAGTTCAAGAACAAGAACAACAATAATAACAACAAGAGCAACAATAATATCAACAGGAAAAGCAACAGCGACAGCGACAACAGCAACAGCAACAGCAACAACAGCAACAGCAACAGCAACAGCAACAGCAACAGCAACAAAATCAAACACAGACTCAACCACAAACACAAAAAC
>CAUJNA010000274.1:206705-277093 GCA_963377175.1 Effrenium voratum
ACAACCTCACTCGTCACCTTATCGTACCATTGGCCGTTTCGCTGGCCGTTTCGCTGCCGGCTACATACCGCTCAGCTTCTTGGCTCCGTGTTTTGTTGAACTTTCAGGTCCTTTTGGGGTGTCGTCCAAGGTCCAAACAAAGCCTCTCTGAAGATACGATGCTATGGATCACAAGTCTTTGCCTTTGGGCCTTTGGGGGGGGGGAGGGGGTCGGAGCAACAGCTCGGCATCACAAACAGGGAGGATAAAAATTCACCCCTGCCCACAAGCCTCAAATCAACAAGACCTGCAAAATCACCCAGGTAAATTTGGCAACCAAGGAAAATGCGTACACCACGTGAAAGGAACATATACAAGAGCCTCTTTCTTGAGGTGTACCTGTTGGGGTTTGTGTAAAAAACCGTTACACATCAACTGTCCATTTTTGGGGCGGGTTCCAGACTGCAGCCCATTTTCAAAAACAAGCCTATTTTGGGGTGCCCCGTGTTCCCTTCACCCCACCCCACCCAAGCCCGAGAGAGCCGCGAGAAAAATGGCAGCAGCCTCAGGCCCACGGAGGATGGCTTTGGCCTCAGGTTCTGCCTCACGACAGAAACACACTTCCTTGCACACAAGGAACGCGCATTTTTTTGTTTTGGTGCTGTTTAAGGAGGTAGTGTTTTTCTAGTTTTTTTTTTTTTTTTTTTTTTTTTTTTTTTTTTTTTTTTTAAATTTATTAGGTCTGGTGATGGGGGTTGGTTGGTTGGTTGGTTGGCTGGCCGCATCCCCGGCATCACCAGCATCACTTGGACCTGGGGTTGCCTATTGGCTCTCTCTTCATGAGCACCCCGCCCAACAGCAGCCTGGATGCTTCGCCTAAACCAACCCCAAACCACCCCAAGACCCACCCTCATGAAGATCTAAGCCAGCCAACCACCACCCTAACTTAAACCAGCCCCAGCAGCCATCCAATGAGAGCCAATAGGCAACCCAGGTCCAAGTGATGTTGGTGATGCCGGGGATGTTGGCAGCTTTGCGGAAACAAAAAACACCTCTACCGCTATTTAATTTTACAGGTTTGTATGCCATAAGAAGAAAACCAATGGTCGGGTTACTTGATTTTTCTTGTTTTTATGGCGTAAGAAGGAAACCAATGGCTGGGTTCATACAAATGTTGCTCCGCCTCAAAGAGTCTCCGGGCTCCTCGCGTTCCTCATGCCTCCTCGCGTCTTGAGCTCGAGTCGACGCCTTGAGACCTTTGCCTGGAGTTCCCGGTGGCGGCGGCGGGGCGCATCATCGGGTCCCGGGGCGCACAGATCTCCGAGGCGGGGAGGGAGGGGCTGACCTGAGAGCGCTCCGAACGCTTCGGCGTCCAACAGACCCAACCCAACCTCCATTGGACAGGGAGGGGTTTGAGCGTTTGGGAGCTCGGGAGCTCGGGAGAGAACCAGAGATTCCCGAAACGGGATTGTCTCTTTGCACCAACCCAAAAGGGGAAAACGAGATGGCGGTTGCCTCTTGGTTGCCAAAGTTACTTCCGTTTCTCTTTGGGGGTAAGGTTTCATGGATTCTGCAGGGATTGTGGGGGACTCGAGGCTGGGAAGGAGCGATTTGTGCTCTCTGTTTGGGATACCAGGGAACTGTTGCTCCGCCCAAAGAAAAGACGTGGTGATTTGTATCTCTTTGGGCAAGGGACGCCTCTACGGCGTCCCCGTCTCCATCTCTCAGAGTCAGCCAGGGTCGGGGCGGAGATTGTCCGAAGCAAGTTGATCCATCGAACATTGGCTTGGGGAGGTGTTTGGCTGGGCAAATTGGCCGGGATAGAATTGCTGACCTTTAAACCCCACACTTGTCACACGCTACTCTTGTGATGGCTGGAAGCTCCAAGCTCTCTCTTCAACTTTTGAAGGCAGACCACTTTTCGGGATGTGTTTTCATGGGTTGATTTTGGAAGCAAACTGAAAAGGGCCTTGCTATTTTGTTCTAATGCCAAGAGGAGGAAGGTTTAAGATCTAGGGCTGCTGGCGGAATATTTAAACCGCTGGAACTCCGGGCTACGTTGGACACGTGGGCCTCTTCTCAGATCCTTCGAGTTTGGGAGGACTCCCCTCTCGCGGCATGAAGCCAGGTTCGCGCGCGCAGCGGCGCTCAAATCAAGGTTGAGAAGCTTGAGGATTGGGCCACGGGGGGCCGGCCAGTTTCTGAGCCATTCAAAGGAAAGCCCGAAATGTCCGGTTCCATGTCAGACAGTTCGGGCGATGGGAATGAACCACTTTGAAAGGTCTCACCGAAAAGTTGATTTGTTCCATCGTGTGCCACCCCTTGGTTCAACGTGCTTTGTGCTTAACCCATGCCGAAGCAAGCTGAAAGGCAAGCTGGGCCTTCCACGTCCGAAGCCGCACCCATCTGAAACTCCAAATCCCGGCGCGGGTTTTTTCCTGCGGGAAGCGCGTTTTTGAGGACTGCTGCAAGGTGTACCTCGGTGGCTCTCCGGAGCAGGCGACGTCTCCGAGAGTCGAGAGTTTCGGGCCGGAGGTCCTGAACAGGCGCTGAGATTGAGAGACTACGAAAGCCAAAGTCGAGGGATGGATGGACATAGTGCCATGCTGCTCTTTTCAAGTATGTTGTTTGCTGGCTTCAAGTTTTCAGATGAGGGCCGCTGCCACCTATGGGTTGTTTTCGCTTAAGGAGGGCTTCTTAGGTCTCCGTACGGAGTTCAGCAAGCAGCCAAGGTGGCAAAGCTTCCCTTCCTTTTCGTCGTGAGTGTAGAAATGCTATAGAACTTTGAGTGCCTCAAGCATGGTAATGGTCCAATTGACTTGCTGACTACCACATGTCAGTGGCCTTGGCTCAAGGCGCGACCTTTCGGAGACCCGGATCCCACCAAGTTCTTCGGTTTTGGGACGGCACTATTTGTATATCATGGAGGAGCTGACAGCCATGTCTGGTCCCAACCTGCTCAAAGATGCCAGCTGGTTTGACGCCAATTGGCCCTTCCTCAGTGCTGTGTTCGTGCCCATCGGCTTGGTCGCCCTGAGCATTGGCTGCAAGGGCATGAGCTGGGGGCAGGCTCTGAGGAATGCCATCGTTGTTGGATGGCTGGCCCCCATCTTTTATTGTTGGCATCAAACAGAGGAGCATGCATATGACATGCGCGGCTGGCGTTACGCGTTCGTACCCAGTTTCAATCACAAAACTGGGGCGCTCCTGTTTCCCGAATGCGAGAAGGTTGGCTATGAAAGTTGTCCTCTAGATCCGAGAATCACAACATACGTCAACGTTGTCGTCGTCTGGATCGGGTTTCCACTGACGATGCTCGTGGCGCAGTTTTATCCGGAGTACGAGTACGCAGGACTCTTCAATTGGGGCATGAGTGTGGTGAACGCCGTTGGCGGACATCTCCTGCCGTGGCTACTTGCGGGCTACAATCCCGGCGCGGCTCAAAGTATCTTCATGGCCGCCTTTGGGCTCTATGCCATCACCCGGGAGGGTTTTACCCTGGCGGTGCTGTGCCTTCTGAATGGCGTGATCCTCCATGCGGTTTGTTTTGGCGTGGGGATGAACCTGATTCTGAAGGCTCAGGTGCCTGAGGAAGTCGAAATGTTGCTTTGCTTGATTTGTTCCTCTGCGGTGCCGCTCTTTATGGCCCGGCTGGCCACTAAGAGCGGGTCTTGGTATTCGCGGGCCAAGCTGCCGAAAGACTGAGAAGGGGGTCTGCCGCGCGGTCAGAAAAGATCCAGAGCCCAAGATCTGTGTGTGTCGTGTTTTGAGTCTTGAGGGTAGGCCTGTTTTGGGTTCCAAAGAAAGACCAAAGGAAGAACCTCCATTTGGCCCAGGTTGAGAAGGCCAAGCAGATGGTGGTCGGCCTGGCTGAGGCCTCACCAGTCGAGAGCCAGAGCTGAAGTTTTTACTTTGCGCGCGTTGTCAAAGACATATGGCTGTGGTGGTCAAAACCGTTTTGGGATCAACCATTTTGGGGGATTGGTGCACCACTCATTTTAGAACCTATTTGAGTGGTTGGATTGAATCGGATGTTCACTGGGGGTACGATTTGGTTTTTGACCCATGGCCATATGGACCCTTTTTGGGGGATTTGGTGCCGCCGTGTGCCTTTGAAATAGGATGCCAGAAGGGGCCCCGACTTTCGACGAACCTTTGATGCGACGGAGATGTTGTGGGTGCATCCTCGAGCCAGGACAACCACATGCCCGGTGTGAGGCGAGCCGAAGCGGAGCAGACGCCGCTAGAGTGCAATTCAGGGCAGCCAAGGGGCCAGTTCGCCAGTTTCCCATTGAGGGTGTAGCTGCACTTGCTCCACTCAAACATGGCGTCCGCCCCTTTTGGTACGTGGCGGCCAATTCAGTACATGGCCCAAAAGGATTCAAATACATGGACCCTGGTGCTGGTGCATCTGTGAAAACCCCGGTCCAATCCTAGGATCGAAATCCGGCAGTCGCAAGTGGGCCGCGCCGGCCTCTCAGAGTCGCTTTCTCGCGGGTTTTTTTGAAGGGGTTGTCGAAAGGGTCTTCCTACCATTTTTTGTGTCTTTCCATCTGAGTATGGGACAAAATTAAACCACCAGGGCCGCAGGTTTTAGTCCATGTTTCCATTTACCAGGGCAACCCATTTTGGGGATTGCTATTTTTGACCCACAGCCATCTGACTAAAAGAGGAAATATCCGTGATCTAAAGCAGGTGTTGTTTCGATCCGGGTATTTGGAGCGGCGGTTCGTTGCCACTTCGGGTTTGCTAAGCCGACGCACGCCGCTGAGCAAGCGCCTGCTTGCCGTCTCTAGGTGATTGGCAAGGGTGGGGAGACCATCCAGCGGCTGCAACGTCGCTGAGCAGAAGGTGTATGCAACTTCTTCTTTTTTTGTGAGAGTACCCCCTTTCTTCAGCTAACCCTTAATTGGTGGTTTGGATTGGTGGTTTGGGATTTGAACCCCTTTGTAGAGGGTACAGGGGAAACCGCTTCGAAACCACCAAACTACCAATCCAAACCACCAAAAAAAGGGAAGCTGATTTTTGGTCGGTTTGAAAGGGAACAGGAAGACCACCATCTGAGTGGGGTCCCCGTTTTGGATAATTTTTAAGATCAGCAAAACCCACCCTCCCCGCTTTGATTGGATGGTTTGCTTCCTTTTGGCTTCCCCTTGAAACTATCCTTTAGTGGACCCCCTCTTGAGAAACCCGGAAAAGCTCAGGAGACAGCGGGGCGAAGATCGATGTCAACAATCAGGTAGATCCTTCACCAGTACGAGTTTGCCTCAGCTGCTGGTGCTTCTTGTTGCTAAAAACACGCATTGCCTCAGGAATCAGTGGATCCAGGGAGGCTGTGTCGAGGGCTCACTACTTGCTGTGCGAGGCCTGCTTTGTTCGAAAGCTTCGGAACAGATCCGTCAGCTGAGCGGAAAGCAAGCAAACACGTGCATCTCAGCACTTCGGATTCAAGTTTTGATCCAACCGACAAAATTCTAGTGCTGCCCTCCCTGTTCTTTCCAGGGATCCTTTTTCCGAGAAAACCTCCGGAAACCCCTGGGAGACGGCCGGTGTTTGAAGAAAACGATGGTTGAACACAATGGAAGAGGAATTAACCCCCCCCACCCCCCAAGAGAAAAAAGGGAAAACAACAACAAAATAATAGGCAAGAAAAACAAACGGGTGTTGTGCCCGTGTGCCGCCCTCCCGGGATCACTAGGTGCTCGAGCGATCGACCGCGCCGAGCAGCCCTCAGATAATGCTTCTCTCTTGGCTCTGGGGATGGCCCCTGAGACGGATCCCCAAGTCGCAGGCAAGGTACAGGCAAGGTACACGAGTCTGATTCCCCTTCTTTTTTCTTATTTTTATGATCAGTTGGGCAGCTGAAGCTTGTCTTGATTGTCAGGAACTTGGCCATGAATTCTAGTGGAGCTTGGAGCATGGCGGACCTAAGCCGTTTAATCCGACTGATGGCGTGAACTCCCCGGCTGCCGCCGAGACCCCGAGACCCCGAGGCCTGCCTGGGGAGGCCTCAACCAGGCGGGATCTTGTGATCCGAAGCCGAGGTGAAGGTGGGCAGGCCTCTGAAAGGGGAAGAGCTAGGAGTCTAGGAGCCTAGGAGTCCTTTCTTCATGGGGTTCAGGGGATCGGCCCCATTTTTGCCGTTGGGTTTGGAGAAATTGCGACTCTGCCTTTTTGTTTGGGTCTCAGGTGCCGGCTCCTTATGGCTACGACTGGGCCATGCGGGAGCCTCGGGTTTGGGCTTTGAGATGTGGTTGCACGTATCGCACGTCGGGTTTGGGCTTTGTGATCAACATGGCCCAAGGGCCCCTTCTGGGCCCCTTTTGGGCCCCTTCTAGGCCCCTTTTGGGACCCCAGGGGTTCAGGGCCACATCCTTCTGATCGGGATTTTTCGGCTGGGCCGCAGGTGGTCTGGTGCAGGACAGCGGCAGTGGGCTCTCGAGAACCATTGAGCTGTCCGTTTTGCGCCAGGATACAACCAAGCTTGGGACGTCCCTGCGAACCAAGCCTGGGACGTCCCTGCAGGGGATGGTGTAGCTGGCCATGCTTGTCACTGGTTCTTTGAAGCCTTCGCCAGAAGACCTTTTGTACATTGCCAGGCTGATTGTGACTCAAGGAGGGCTAATTGCACGAGGATTTGCATTTCTTCGCGTGACTTCTTTTGCTTGCCAGGTGGTCGCGGATACGGTGCACTCAAAGACGAGGAGGATGAAATCGATTTGGACGAGCTATGACTCTTGCCGCCAAGCGGTTGCTTGCCGTGTGCCCCGTGTTGAAACATGCGCGGTGCAGCTGAACGAGCGACTAGGTCAAGAGGCACAGTTAGCGTCCACCACGGGGCCCAGTGGCTGTCTCACTGGATGCTTTGTGGCAGGTTTTCAATCCAGTGCATCCGAAAAAGCATCCTCCGATTGCAGCCCATCAGCTTTGCAAAAGGGAGCGGCTTAGGGTCGATACAGGAGCTCAAGAACCCTGTTGATTGCAATGCAGGGCACCCGAAACGGGTTGTAATGCACTAGTTCCAGTTGCAATCCTGTGTGTAACATCCTAGCACCCATTTGTTAGAACTCATTTCGGGTCACCCACTGAATGGGAATCCGGCTTTGAGAACACAAGGGGCTGAAGTCTTGAGTGCTGACATCCTCTCTGACCTTGCCTCAAGCATGTTTGCCCTGATAGGTCCGCTTAGCGAAACTGAAGGATGAGAAGGAAATACAGTTGCTCACGACTCATTGCTTGGCGGTAGTGCATGATCCAGCATCCAGCTTGCTTCAAACGCTATTTCAACAGCATGCCTCCCCTCGGTTCTGTTTGAAACACAACGGTGCGATGCGCAACCAGCATGCACCTTTATGGCTGCTGATTTCACTGTGCTACACAGGCGCCGGATCTCGCTCTCATTGCGCAAGTGCTGGGCTTTGGAGAGTTGGGGCTTGAAGATGGTAGAAAGCCCCGTGAGACGCCTGATCTCACGATCAACCAAGAATTGGCCATGGGGCATAGCCTATGGCTCCATTTTGGGCTGGATGAACATCCACTTGCCACCTATGTTGACGTTAACTATACAGGGTTTTGACCCACAGCCAATTATCAACCAAGGTTGGGCACTCAGCCAGAGCAGGGCTTTGGACTGTGGCCCTCGCTCCGAGCCGAGCGAGCGCTGGCCCCTCCAGGCAGCCTGGCGTCCGCGCGGGAGTGCCGCGCTGACAACTGCCGGCTGCTGCTCCTGCAGCAGAGGAAGGCGAGTGACGTGAGATGCGGGGCTTCGGTGCGGAGGAAGTTCCGAGGCCCATGGAACGACAACAACGAGACATGGCTGTGGGTCAAAAACGTGGTACCAAAATGGAACCCCGGTAAATGGAACCAAAGACTAAAACCTGCGCAACCCCAGCTCTTTAATTTTGCGCCATACCCACATGCTTGTATTCCCAACTCTATTGTCAGCAGGCACTCTTGGAGATTCCCCGCGCCCGTTTTGAGACATTTTTCAAAGTGTCGGAACCCGAACTTCAAGTTTCAATCATCGAAAGGATCCGACTTGTTTCGACATGGCCTTCGGCTTATCCCTAGTGTTGCCAGTCTGAAATCATGAACATGACGTACAGTTCCTGGCATTTTGAACCTACACGATTTGGTGTCACGGTTTACGCAGTCCGGCGTTTCCAAAACCGACTCCCGCTTTTTGGTCGGCAGGCCTTACAGAGCGCGCCGCCTCAGGCGGGCACGGAGTCGTCGGTTTGGAACGCTGGCTGTTTGGTTGGCTGGTTTTCTTGGTCTCCTGCTTTTCTTGCTTTTCTAGTTTTCCTTGCATGTCTGGCTTTTCTGGCATTTCTTGCTTTTCTTGTTTTCTGGTTTTTCTTGTTTTCTGGTTGTTGTTTTTTGTCTCCTTGTCTTCCAGTCTTATTTTTTCTAGTTTCCGGCTTTTTTGTTTCTCTTTGATTTCTAGTTTGCTCGCCTTTCTTGATTTTCTGGTTTTGTAGTGTCTGGTGTTCTGACCTTTTGGCTTTCTTGTTTTTTTGGTTTTCTTGCTTCCCGGCCTTCTGTTGTTATTCCCCACATTGACTGATTCAGACACTTGCAAACCCGCTCAAGTGCACCCGCGCAGCATTGCCTGTCTGCTTGCTATATTCTAAAGCGTACGCTCAAGTGCGCCCGCGCCGCTCTGCGTATTTGTCTGCCAAATGATAAGAACACCCGCTCAAGTGCAACCGCGCAGCGCTGCGTGTCTGCTTGCCAGATCACTCACTCGCTCGCTCACTCCACTCCCTCCACGCACTCCACTCACGCTACTCGCCACTCGCTCCGCTCACCCCACTCACTCCTCTCACGCCACTCACTCCACTCTCCACTCATGCGCACCAACGCCACTCACGCTGCTCACGCCACTCACGCCGCTCACTCTATATTTGCACTGTGTTGCAGTTCCTTCGGTTGTTTGGTTGTCTCGCTGTTCAGTTGGCTACGCGCGGCGGGCTGATGAGGGGCTGCTCCGGAATCCACGGAAGCTGCGATTCGGAAATAGTTGCTTCTTTGCTCTCTCTCTCTCTCTCTGTCTTCAAGCTTGTTCTCGTTTCACACGCAGCAATTTTTGAGTTGGGATGTACAGCGGATTCCCCAGCCATTGCATTTTTTTTGTGGGTGGAGCTAGAAGAGCTTTTGTCACCTGCCTTTGTCGCAGGATGCCTCCAACTCGGAGGACGGCTGAAGGGTGGGTGGAGTGAAGACACAGGTGTCAGATGTACTCGGGGTCAGCGGCTGGTTTACCCAGGTTTCCCTCTAAAAGCCGACAAGCTTGAAAAAAATGGTCTTATTGAGGAAACCATTTGTGCGAACATTCCCAGCAAGACTTTTCTGGTTCCTCACAGGGCTTGGAAAGTCTGAGGAGATGCTGGGACAGCTGCTGCGGGAGCATGGCAAGGCTGGGCTTGACCGCCGTAGGGCCATGGCTTGCAGCCCGATAAGCGCGGGTTGGACGCTTGCCAAGGTCTACGACCAATTCATGGCGAAGAATGCTTCCAACAGTGCCTCGGTGTTGGGCAAAGGGTGGAAAGGGGACTTGACCATTTGAGGTGAAAAGGGTTTGTGGTCGACTAGTTCTTGCATTGTGGCCTCGCTGGTTGTGATGCCCATGGCAAACAGTGACTGAGGAAGCAACTGCGCCGACAACTGCACAGTGAACAACTACAGCAATTCCTCCAGCAATTCCACGGACTTCAGAAACACCAGCACCAGCAATTCCACCGGCATCTCCACTGGCAATGCCACTGGCAACGCAATCGGCAATTCTTCCAGCAACTCCACCGGCAACTCCACCAGCAATTCCACCGGCAATGCCACTGGCAACTCTACCGGCAATTCCACTGGCAATGCCAATGGCAAGGCAACCGGCAATTCCACCGGCAATGCCACTGGCAACGCAACCGGCAATTCCACCAGCACCTCCACCAGCAATTCTACAGGTAATGCCACTGGAAATGCCACTGGCAACTCTACCGGCAATTCCACTGGCAATGCCACTGGCAAGGCAACCGGCAATTCCACCGGCAATGCCACTGGCAACGCAACCGGCAATTCGACCGGCACCTCCACCAGCAATTCCACAGGTAATGCCACTGGTGCCATTGGCAACTCCACTAGCAACGCAACCGGCAATTCCAGCAGCAATTCCACCGGCAATGCCATTGGCAATGCCACTGGCAATTCCACCGGCAATTCCACTGGCAATGCCACTGGCAAGGCAACCGGCAATTCGACCGGCAATGCCACTGGCAACGCAACCGGCAATTCCACCGGCACCTCCACAGGCAATTCCACAGGTAATGCCACTGGAAATGCCACTGGCAACTCCACTGGCAACGCAACCGGCAATTCCAGCAGCAACTCCACTGGGAACACCAGCAATTCCACCAGCAATTCCATCAGCAGTTCCACCTCCAACTCCACTGGCAATGCCACCGGCAATGCCACCGGCAATGCCACCGGCAATGCCACCATCAATGCCACCGGCAATGCCACCGGCAATGCCACCGGCAATGCCACCGGCAATGCCACCGGCAATGCCACCGGCAATGCCACCGGCAATGCCACCGGCAACACAAGCAGCAGCAACTCCACAGGCAATGCCACCGGCAATGCCACCGGCAATGCCACCGGCAATTCCACCGGCAATGCCAGCGGCAATGCCACCGGCAACGCAACCGGCGTTGCTGCTGGCAAAACGAACGCCACTGGCAATTCCAGCAATTCCAATGAGACTTCCAGCTCAAACGCCACTACCAACGCAAGCCATTCGACCAGCAATTCCACTGACGACAACTCGAGCAATGGCACCAAGTCCGGGGCGACCGGTACGCGAGCCTAGCTCCGGCGAGCGGGCCTTGTCAAGCAGAGACCTTGGCAAGGCACCCTGAGTTGGCATTGAGCGTTATGTGCGACCTATAACCTCAGGGTCTTCAAGTTTCACCTGGGTTCCGGGCACAAGACACGGCACCTGTGATGCATTGAGCTGAGGCAAAAACCACAGGTCCGAGTTGGAGCCTTCCTTGCCTCCTTCAGTGCTGCAGGTGTTTTGTTTTGAGGGTACTTGGGTATGTCTTTTCTTGGGGGCCCCCCCGCAATGGTGGTTGTCCTTTTGGTTCTCCTTGAAAACCACCACAATTGGGTATCCTCAAAGAAAGACCCCCCCACTTTCTTTTTGAAAGCAACAGCAAAAGGACTCGTCCACTTGCAGGCCTTTTGGGTTTCTGCGAGCCCCGATCGCAGGTGTGCGATCTTGCTCGCAAAGATGTGAACTTCGATCTGATCAAGGCACTCACTGAGACACGTTCCCAGCGTGAGCCGTGGGCCTTTAGCTGGGTTTTGTATGGTACCCCTACATAGCCATCGGTGTCCTTTTTGGTTGATTTGGTGGACAAATAGATGGCCCTGGTTTCCCTGGTGGTTTAATCATCTACCAGGGCCATCTATTTGCCCTAAAAGGACGCCTATGTTCATAGCCTGATAGCCCCGAGTTGGATAATTTTGGTTTACTTGAGGTTCTCACCGGATGTTTGCACAAGAGTCTTCATGGAGCTCTGCAGCTTTCGGTGATATTGGAGAATGGAGAAGCAACAAGGCACTGCGGGCAGCCGTGCCAACACCTGAGCATTCAAAGCCCAAACCCTAAGGACCTAAGGACATGTCCAATCCAAACCCGCGGGAAGCCTGTGCCAGTGATTCATGTTCGGTATCTCCGCTGTGTTGTGGGGTTTTGAAGCAACAGTCCTATGGCTAAGGCACAAGCCTGCATCCTAAAAGCTTAGTCCCGAGCCCAAGGCCAAGACCCAAACTTTCCACAAAACTCAGGTGCCCGGGCGCATATAGTTGCGCCAGACGGTGCGCACAGCTGGAGACACCATGACCCAAATATGCCTAGTAGTGACCGCCAAGTTTCGAGCACATGTTTAAGCTGGGAGCGCTTGATCAGCAGAAGTACAACGTTTATCCTTGGGCAGTTCTTTACTCAGAAAAAGACACACCACCGCATTGGAGCGCAGAGTGGCCGAGCGGCTCATGACAGCACAGCTTGGGCAAGAGAACCACTTGCAGCCCAACGTTTCACTTTGCAGAGGCTCAAAGCCGATGTTTCCACGGAGCCCCAAAAAGCACACTGAGCGTAACAGGTCTAAGCACGTGACCAAGAAGAACACCGGGTCAGTGGGTCATATTGTGTTTCATAGCGGAGCAGTCTGCAGGTGGAGGGCAAGGTGGGCGGCAAGTTGGAGGACCGCGCATCCATTTCGCCGGTCTCTGGAGTAATTGATCCGGATCCTCAAATGGACCCCTTGAAAGCAACCAGACATTTGCTCCCTGAGCCGTTAGTTACTTAGTTTGTTGTGTTCCGTTCTTTGACCAGGACACCTGCCTCATCCAGGGCATTGTTGTTGACAAGGACTTCAGCCATCCTCAGATGCCCAAGACGGTCAAGGAGCCAGATGTGCACCAGCTTGTCACTTGCGTCGAACGGTTTTGTGCCTGTTGGGCGTCAGACAGGTTCCAGTCACGGCAACGTTTCAGTGATTGGACTTTCAAATAGCACACTCAAAACCCGGGTACATGACGGATAGTAAGGAACAATCCCAACCATAAATAGCTGCGGCCGCCTTCTTATTTCTTTACATAGCTCTGGGTAGACAATTTTTATACCAGGTTTTGATTTTGACTCAAGTGCCCTTATTAGGGTTTGGGATGAGATTCGATCCCCGCTCCGGAAACGCGAAACGCCGGGCGACGCCAGGACGCGAAGATGGCTATTTTGACGTGCCCCTTCGAGCCGCCCAAGTCTGGCGCTCAATGGACGGGGGTTCTCCCAGCACCCTCGAAGGGTGGTCCATGGTACCCATGGCTTGCACAAGAGCAGTTTGTAAACGGACCACCCTTGGAGGTTGCTGGCTGCTTTTTTTTCTTTCTCATGAACTCCGAGGTCGTAGGCGCCGTTGATCTCCAGGGGGAAAAGGTTCGGCAAAAGGCTCATGGTCGCGTTGAGGCCGAAAACGAAGCACAAGCTGGACATCAGGACGGGCGAGGACTACAAGAAGCTCTACGAGCACGAGCAGAAGTGCCCCTGCTGAGCTTGAGGCACATGCAGGCACATGCAAGACTCAATCAATGGAAGCGTGAAAACTGGGAAACTCAATCTACCCTTGTCTGGCTATCTCACGGAAGCTTTCACTGCTTGGGCTTGGATGCCAATGATGCTAAGGTACTTCAGAGATCAGATCAAACTAATTGAGGACGCTGCCTTCTCTTGTGAGTGTGCTTGCTTTGCTGGAGGGCACATGGTGCACCAATCAGGCATCAGGTGCCAATTTGGTCATCTGCCAGTGGGGCTTCGACGACGAGGCAGGTGAATAAAATGTTTTGCGGGGTGTTCATTTTTTTTCGAAGCAGGGAATTTCTGCAGTGATCGGAGTGATCAAGTAGTCATGACGTCCTACGTTGGTTTTCCAGAAAGCGTGATTTGCACCATGAACAGAGGAGGCACCTGAAACGTAGTGCATCCATTCGCTATGTCCGAGAGGAGAGCCTGAGATTGGTACAAATGGTGATTGCCCCGCAATTTGCACCAGATCTTGGAAGCCAGGGAGAAGTTTGTGTTTCTTTGCTCCGGGAACAGCCATTCTGCCACGGCACAAACCGACAAACATTTTTCTTGGATGCCCTAGCTCGAAGGCAAACCATTTGCTCTTCCAGCACAAGCTGCCGGCCGTGAGGTGCCGGTGTTGGCAACCTGCGAACCCGCGAACAGAGAACGAACACGGCCATGTTTTTTTTCCCCCGTCTGGTTTTGTTTGGCTTCCGTTTCTTTTTTTTGGAACTTCAACTGAAGGCGGCAGAAGCATTTTAGAAGCAATCCCAATGGCTCGGCCGGCTCGGCAACGATTTCAAGCTTCTAGGCCTTAATCCCCACTAAAATAGGTTCTAAAATGGGTGCACCGCCTATCCCAAAATGGGATCCCAAAACGGTTTTAAACCATGGCCAAATGAAGGCGGCTGCCTTTTTGGTTGTTGCACATTTCCGGAGCTTCCGGCGCGCTCCTCAAGCTCTGAGGTGGGTCGGTGGGGTGGAGCTGGAGCTCATTGCCATTGCCACCGGCGGCAGGAGCTGCCGATGGGTTCGCTTATGCGCTTGTAGCAGTAGGGGTATGGGTCGTGTTTTTTTCCTCTCGTTTTTTGTTTTCTCCGGTTCATTTTTTTCCAGCACACTTTGTTTAAACAAATGACACAAAAACAGACAAACACAAAAAGCACAAACAGGGGACTTGGTTCCATTTCTTAGGGCAGCCCAGTTTGCGTACATATGTTTGACCCACAGCAGTATGTTGAACATTCAGGGCTGGTCATAGCATTTGTTCCCTAGTTGCCTAAGGCTGTTTCAAGCAACGGCGGTTTGCATGTAACAAGAAGGCTTTGGCACGTGGGGCTGTCACTTGAGCGGGGATACCAACCCGTTTTCGGGTGGGAAACCGAAGAAACTGTGCATTTGAAGGGTGGCACTTCTTTACATTTGGTTCGTATCTTCCCTTTCAACCCTTTGCATGGTTTTGAGTAGATGCCAGGTGTTGATTTTGATGTACCTGTGTATCTGGGGTTGCACGCGCGACTTGAACCTGATGGGAACTCCCTTGATTATGTTGCCACATCAACCAAATGGTTCAGCAGTGTCCAAGCCGCAGGAACTTCCTCAAATATGGTTGGCGGACACAAATCCCAGTGCTAACTCTAAATCCAAATGCAGGCGAGGGTGGGGAGAGAGTCCCTTTGATGCTGGGTTGGCGCCTGTCAGGATTGTACCTCGATTCGAGGAGTTGACTGCCGATAAGCTGGGCAAGGCAGGCAAAGTGTGGTCCTTCCGACTGAAGTGGCCCCTTCTGCTGGGTTGGTCTCGAGAAAAAAAGAGGAACCCTAGTTGTGAAGGGACACCAGGAACCAAGGCATTCGGGTTCCTGTGTTTGACAGGTAGACTTCAACCCAAGGCTTTTTGTTTGGTGAAATCAACCCCTGGGTTGAAGTCTGCACATCGGGGTCAACAAAAGTTTCGCCCTTCGAAGGCGGGCCTCGTCCGGGAAGTGACCTTCGGCACCATGAAGGAGCAGATGCTCATCATCGAGGCAGCCAGCGGTGACCGGACCAAGTCGAGTCGAGTGCGACTGTTTGAGCCCAAGGAGTGCGGGAAATCCAAAGCCGTGACGGTTCTGGTGAGGGGCGGCAACCAGATGGCGTCTTGACTCGCCATATGCGACACTTTTTTGTCGGAGCTTCGAAGATCGATCCGGCCCTTTGGCGTGTTCATGCAGTCGTGTGTGTGTGTGTATCGCGACGAGATGTTTCTTCTAGCATTGGGTGTGTTGCGCTCTGTCGGCCAGTTGGTTGGCCAGTTGGTTGGTTGGTTGGTTGCTTGCTTGCTTGCTTGCTTGCTTGCTTGCTTGCTTGCTTGCTTGGTGGGTTGGACGGTTGGACGGTTGGACGGTTGGACGGTTGGACGGTTGGTTGGCCGGTCGGTTGGCCGGTCGGTCGGACGGTTGGTCGGTTCGTCAATGCTAGGCAGCGAGCGAGGCTGTCATATGCTAGCGGGGCTGTCATACCCCTCTTCCTGCCAGGTGTTTTGTGGCACTCTTGCCCATTTCTTGTGCCATTCCCTTGCTTGGGTCCCTGGAAACAGAGCAATGGAACAGGGACTTCCCTGAGTGGGAGGGGGTGTTGAATCTCGCAGAGCGCATGCATCTCTCCAGAAAAGTGGTGAACAAACAATGCTTCCGCGGCTTAGCCATATGAAGGCCCTCTATTATATGTATTGCTTGATGCAGTGAATTAGAGGACTTCGCAGTTTTGATGGTCGCACGGGTCTTTGGGGCTCGCTCGATTTTCCATAAGGTGGTGGACGAGGCCAAGCGCTGCCTACACGACTCCAACTGCTGCGTCAGGCAGATGTCTTGAGACGTCGGCGCGTAGCGGCGTAGCGCGTGCCTTCAGCAAGGCAACCCATTGACCAAATGCTATGGTGTGTCCAGGGATCACATTAGACTTAAGCTCCAGACATCACTAGGGGCTGGGTATTGCCAAGCCTGGGACCTCTTTGGTGGGATTTTTTCTTCAGGCCGTGGTGCTGTTTCCTCAAACACATATTGCGGCCGTTCGGCCTCACTGCAGGAATCTGATCCGAGATCCGCGCGTGGTGCCAGGGGGAGGCGGGGGGCGGGGGCGGACACCTCTGGGTTTCCGTTGTCGGTTTTGGAAATTCCAGGGGCCAGCGAAATGGCGGCCTCGCTGGCGATCCTGGCTGCTGCGGACAAGGCCGGGAAACGGCGAAAAATCTCTCAGCGCCTTAAGCCTGGGCAAAAAAGGCCCATGGCGCCTTCAGAAGGCACAGGGGGACATGTCTGTTCGCTTTGCCAAGGAGCAGACCATGGACCAGTGACCCAACGTCCTGCACGCGCGCGCGGACCGCGCGGCTCTTTTTTTTTGCGGCAGAGGTGTTCTTCACAATGAAATGCCTTGAGGGATCGATGTGAACACCCCCAGCCTTCAGTTCTCCCGAGTGAGGTACAGCATGAAGGCCTTCGCGACTGCCCTGGACGTGGTACCCATGGCCGCGCTCCCGGAGTCTCGTCTGGCGGGCTTCAGAGGAGAACGCATTTCTCGCTCGCGAGTCGCGAGGCCTTGGCCGAGAACAGCGGCCTGCAAGGCATTGCAGAAATGGCGAAGCTGAAGGCAGGGATGTCTTGGTACGCTTCGTCCATTGAGTCGATATAAGTTATATAAGAATTAAGATTCACAATGATATTTAACGAGAAGATCGTGGATGAATTTGAAGGTTCCACGACTCCATCTAAAGGAGGGGTTCAGCTAATTTTTTGATTTTGACCCTGCAGCGAGCGTTTGACGGCAGACACGAAACCCGACGGTTTCTCGAATAATGGAGGGCCATCAAAGCAGGCGGTTTTGGTTTCTTTTCGGGGCTTCCCTTTGAACCTCCGAATTCAGATAAGGCGACATTTGTTGGACCCCTGAATCGTTTGGGAAATATCAAGGATGTGACTTGCACGGATCAATGCCGAAACAAGAAAGCCACCCGGAGGCGGCGCAGGAGACCTCTGGCAATGCCTGGCATGGCACGGGCCTCGGCACTCGATTCGAATCGTGGCTACCGGTGATTTGTGTCTTTTTTGGATAACTCAATTTGAATCTTCGGCGATTTGTGGCTAGCAACACGTTTTTTTTCCCTCTCGGACAGGAGTCGACTGCATGCAGAAGGGGACCACGGACATGTGGGAGCAGAACGTCTATGAGGCAATTTCTCCATGGCCCCCGTGGGCGCCCCCCGTGGGAGAGCCTGCCGGCCGGCGAGCGCACGTCACGCGGCCAGGCCTGCGCGTCGAAGTGCAGTCAGCTCCGCCTGGCGACGCAGGCGCGTTCGGAAATCTCCACGTGTTTGTCGAGCGAACGGATTTTTCGCGGCGCTGGGGCTGGGTGAAGATTTGGAGGGTTCTCAAATATATATACATATATATATATATATTACATTATATGTGTATACATAATGCCCGTTTTGCTCGTGCAATTCTGAGGCGCTTTTGTATGAGTCCCCTTTACACCCACCATCTTTCCTAGGGGGCAACTCTAAGGACATCACACTTGCGCAGGTGGTGAAGATGATCCTGAAGATCGATGACGTGATCACAAGCGGTGATGTCATTGATGACTAGGGGCTTGAGTCGAGCGGGAGGTCAAACCAATAAGGTTCGAGCAAGCTTTGCAGCCACTCTTGTTCAGATGCAGCATGGCTGCAGTTGATGCATGCACCCAGACGCGTCGACGTGGAAAAAAGAGGTCCAGGGCAGGTTTCAGTTCTTACCCCCTTTTGGCTGAGTCATGCCCCGTACTCCAAGTACCCACTCTTTGCAGGATTTTTTTTGAAGAACCCGGTTTTCCATGGTAAATACTGCCTTTTCGTCCGGGGCTTACTAATTTGACACCATGCCCAAAAACAACGGCTATTTGGAGTACGGGTATCATCCACTAGCAGACGATCTTGAACGCTGCTCAAGGTGTAGCACAAATGCAAGGGAGTGCACCATGAACTGAACACCTCCCGCCCACAGTTGGCCAGCGCAGATTGCAAGGCTTTGAAAGGCACACGAGATGAAACGCCACAGCCCGACTCAATCTACCACGCGATCAATCTCCAGTCAGTCGCGTGACAGCCGAATCTCCGAACATGGAGCAGTCGCGTTCGGCGGCGCCAGGAGCTCAGCAGGTCGCGGGTGCATGTTCCGCGCCCACAAAAACGCGCGGAGCGGATTGATGGTTGGCGTTTGAGTCGTTGTTTCTCGAGGCATTTGCGGCCGTTGGCTCTGCTTTGCTTTCTAGCGCAAGCCTCAGGGGCCTTGGCCACAAGTCAGCCGGGAAGAGACGAGCTCGTGTTGATCGCCCCTTTTGACGGAGCTTTATGAAACTCTCCCTGGACATGTCCTTCCAGAATGCGACCTAACGATTATCAACGGCAATTTGCCTGGTCAAGAAACGAACATGAAGATTAGAAGAACCAACGACATGACAGAGTTCCCCCTCCAGACAAAACATCAGCGCCTTTACTCTTTGCACTGGTCGGTTTTGTCAGCTGTGCACATATACATCTCCAGTTCCGAGCTGACTTCATGCAGATTGACCGGCCCCGGAGCAATGCCTTCGGTTGGAAGCACACGGGGCACTGAATCCGCTTGCGATTCTGTTCGTAAGTGTTTTTCAGTGCCTGGTTCCGGCACGTGGTTCTCTTTGCTGATTATATTATGAGGAGACGAGGGGATGAGCCACACTCAAAACCCGGGCAGAAGTTGGTAAGGGACAGTCCCAGCCAGAAACAGCTGCTTCCGCCTGTGTATTTCCATACATGGTTAAAATGGATTGCGCCCATCTTCGTTCCCGGCTGTGACTCGCTTGGAGCACTGGGGGATGCTGGCCACGGCCGTTGGGTCTGAGGCGTGGCCCATGACCTACCTAGGCGCCCTGGTCGGCTGGAAGGGGTCGAGTGGAGCTCGATTCATACTGTGAGCGCGAGCTAGATCGCCAGCGGCAAGGGACCTCATTTCCCGGTTGAGCTCTTTGAGGAGAGACCAGAAGGCGTCCATTTTTTTTGGGGGGGGGGATACCAAAAGGAGTCTGTGAGGAGAGACCCAAAGGAATCTTCTTCTTTTTTGGGTCTCTCCTTTGATAGAAAACCGCTATCCCATGAGCTAGGTGGCGGCGGCCCTACACCTGTCGTCCAGAAGCCCAGGGCTCGGACACCGCAAAAGAAAAGGCCGCGTGAAGGTCCCGCTGGTTGCCCCGGAAGTTTCAGTTTTCTGCTTACGAGCTCATGCCTCACGAAGTACTTGATTTGCGTACGAGCTTTGGTGACGCACAAGTATTTCCACAAGCATGCGATGGAGGAAGGTGCACATGCGCATCGTCTTCGGAATGGGCACGAGAGCAGTCAGCCTTTTATAGCGACCATCTACACGATTGCAATGTCCTGCGTTCATCCAATGGACGCATGCCAGATCCTTGTAGGAGAGAAGTTCGGAACGTTTTCCCAGATTGAAATCAGAGAAACACAATCTTCTTTGGCTGTTTTTTGGTATTTCACGAGATTGTTTGCTTCCCGGAGATTAACTAAACGGCCATTGGATGCCGTGCACGGCGTTCATTGAAGCCTTTTGAGCAAGCGCACCTTTGGCTTGTAGCTATCACTGTCCGAAACCCAGGTAAGACCCTCACGTCGGACTCAGCGCCCAACAACCCGGCAAAGAATCCACAACCACTGAAACGCATGCAAACAACCATAGCAGCATGTCAAACCAAGAACAACACCAACAGCTGCCAGGTTTTTATCTCGGGAAAAAAGAGGCTCCTTCAGAAGGCAGGTCCAAGCCTCAGTTCTGCCCGAGGAGAAAGCTGAGACCGTTGCCCTGGGACCCCAAAACGGCAGAGGCAGGGTGCGCGAACTGGCGTGGTCGTGTTTTTTTTTTGGGCTGTGTTGTTCCCCCCTGTTTTTCGGGGATTGGGAGGCTTGGTGACGCACCTTGAATACCGTCACATGTGTTGTCTTCATACTTGGAGACTTGGCACACTTGCTCGGATGATATGCCAAGAATCCAGACTCATGCGTCTAGGTGATGATAGATGCGCCCAGCATCATCAAGTGGTACTGGAGCCAGACGCTGAAGATCGAAAAGGAGAAAGAGTCGGCTCTGGTTTCGCTGCACAGACCTGGGTCGAGCAGGGGTTGTTGCCATCGAACATGTTGGGGGGAAACCTGGCTTTGAGTTCTCATGTTTCAGATCTCAAAAATGGCCGGCGAACATGAATCCCCAGAATGTGCACCAAAGGGTGAACCGTGCGCAAAATTACATCGCACCCGCTTTTTGCCCGATGGAAAGGGAATTCCGTTCAAGATTTGATGGCTTGGGTTGCCCAGTGCATGCAGGAACCAGGGTTGACTCATGTGGAGATCATTTTGAGATTCTTCCACTCCTTACAAGTGCTTGGCGGACTTTTTGCAGCCCACCGAATTCTGATGTTCACCACGGAGTCCCCTACTTTGATGTTCAACCAACTTAGTAGTAGCTGGGGTAAATTCGTTCAACCCCGTTAGCCCTGGTTGTAAGTTATGACCTACTGTGGATGTACGAAATCCTGCACCACTTTGAAACCATGCTTGAAACCATTGTTTGTTTTGGTATTTTCCGGGGAATCGAATCATTCCACCCAGTTTCTTAGATGGTGGATTTGGTCCACCCACATCCAGTGGGAGCATGCCTTCACAGGATCTGAACATCGTCCACGACGAATTCGCCTGGTGGCCTGCACGGATCGCCCGCGCGGCGGAGGTGGGCTATCTGGGCTACCTGCCTTCCGCACCACTGGTTGGCTGGTTGGGGGGAGGGGTTTTGGACATCCGGGGGGGGGTGGTGGTGTTTGGACTCTCGCTCTGGGGTTCGAGCCGTTCCAAGTCGCGTTTTGGCCCACCCTTTCGCGGCGTGGCCCGCTTGAAAGCGAAACGCCAGAGGGTCCAACATGACCCTTCCTTGTCGGAGAGAACAAGTCTCGAAACAACGGTGCCTGAATTTGGTTTGGTCTTGCCCATTTTCCAATCGGAGACTGGTGGGAAGTCTCCATGCCGAGACTTTTGCCGCGGGGATTATGCCTCAGTCATAAAAATGCACTCCGGAATCTCAGCTGAAACAATTTGGTGTCATGCCCAGGAATGAAATTTCGCGCAAGTGCTTCACGTATCCTTAGTATTCCAAGACACAACATCAGAGTCGATTTTGGCCTCATTAAGCCCTGAAGGCCACGAATCCCAAGGATCAGTTCGTCAATCTCGCACTCGGAATGCGCAGGCGCTGGTGGACCGTTTCGGGAAAGACCGCCCGCCATCGCCCTGGAGGCGCCTGTGTCCTGTTTGCATTTCGTCTCTGGAAATGCTTTGATGGGCAAACCACGGGGGGTGTCTCACGGGTCTCGGGGGGAGGGAGGGGGGTAGCCCAAATGAGGCTTGATTAATCCCTTAATAAGAGCTTCGGGCTTATTTGGGCTCCCTCCCTCCATTCTCCCCAGCCCTCATAATTGTTTTGAGTCACGTTTCATTGGAAGCCTTTGCCGCAGCCCCATCATCGTGGCCGGCGCCCCAGAGGGTCGCAGTTTGGCATCCCTCCAAAATTGGCTGGCCAAGCTGCAGCAAGGTTTGGTTTGAGGGGATATTTGGATGAGCCACAAACCCCGGCCACCCTCTGAGTCGACAGTCCCTCGCAGTGTCTCGGCCGCGGTCGACGGGCGCTTTTTTTGAGGCAAAAAGTCCTTTTGATTCTTTACATGTGTTTGTGTCAATGAAATGCCGGGTTTGGAGTGAGACTCAGCTAAGCTTTGGGGTAGCTTCTTTGACTCCTCCCGGGCTCACGGCCTTCTGCTGAGAGGTCTTCGACCTACCAGATGCCTCCAAGACCTGGAGCGGGCTGCAGGCGCGGCTGTTCAGGTTCCTAGGCCATGGCCTTCAAGCTGCATGTGCCAAACCGAAAAGATGGCCTAAAGGCAATTTCCACCCGGGTTTTCCCCATAAATTCCAACTTCCACCTGGGTTTCCCAGAATCCGGATCGGCTACTTCGGCTGGCCGCCAGCTGTGGCAGGGAGCTCTTGCCGAGGTGAGGAGATACCGATCCCTGGCAAGACAAGGCCCCAAGAATGTCAACAAGGTCACCCTGGCGTGCCAGCGGCCTGTTTGAGTCGAATCCGATTCGGTGGCAACCCCGTGTCATGAGGAGTTTTGCATGTCATTTGTTGCGAGTTGTGTGCACGTCATTTGGGGTGTTTCTTCCTGAAGTGCTTATTGGCTCAGTGACAACGCCGGCATTTCTCTCGTGCGCGCCGCAGCCAACAGCTTTTTTTGAGCATCCCATTCGGATGAGCGACAGGAAGCCGGCCGAGAGTTCCTAGACTCAGTACCGCAAACAGCGCCTGAGGGAATGGCAAAGCCGAGGCCGAAACAGATCGACACTCGGAAGCCCAGCAAATCGCACGACTCAGCCAAGAGCGTGTCTCCGGTCGCGAGCGCCTCCTAGTGACGCGAGTAGGGCCTTGGAGACCCAGGCGCAAACTTGGACGTGTGGCGCTGGTTGTCAAAGATAGGAATCCCCAAAATGGGTTGCCCTGGTGAATGAAAACATGGACTAAAACCTGCGCTTTTGTAGTGGTGTAGTCTTGAGTCTTGAGCCATACCCATGTAACCAAAAGGGGGCTGGTGGATCTTGTGATTTGTCTTTATTTCACACTGTGCGCTGTGAATGGTGCAAACCATTGGGCTTCTCGAGGCATCGTCTTGGGCCATGGACGATGAGGTCAGGGTGCCTGCGTGTTTGAGCTCGTTTTTTTCGTTCCCAAGGCTTCCATGAAAAACACCAATTTTTTTTCGAGGTCATGGATGAAGCGAACGTGCATGTCTCGGTGCCCATTGAGCAGGCCAGCTTGCTTTTTCTTCTTCTTCGCGGAGTCCAGTTATGGCAAGTGGCCCTGAGATCCTTAGGATTGCAGCCGAAGCTTTGGCGCCAAACGTGCCCCGAGAGACCTGAGGCGGTACTGGAATGGCTATGGCATTCACCTCGCAGGTACCGTCAGCGCGCTGATTCTGCCGAAGCGTCAGGATAGCTTCTTGCTTGCAACTTCGCAGATTCGGATTGGTCGATCCGCATTGAGAAACAGGTGGTGGGGGGCAGGTCTTCGAGGGTATCCATCCATTTTTGGAAGGTAGGGGGACCCAAGAGGGAGCCCATCCATTGAACATGGCTGCCCCCTTGACAAGCCCAAGCCTGGCTCAGGTGCCGAAAGCATCCAGAGCATCATGGAGGTGGCCATAGCCTCAGAGTGTTTTTTTCTCCGCCCCGAAGAAAAAGCGCCGACGCGCCGCGCGTGCGTCTTTTTGGGGCAGGGAAAGGGGGGGAGGGGAAACCTGTTCCTTAGGGAAACCAAGAACCAACCGCTGCACCAGTCTCTTCCTGCTGTTGTTGGACCCTTGCCAATGTGCAAGCGGCTTGTTGCATGGAAGATGTGTTCACTGAAGAAGTTGTTTGCCTTCGTCATTGTTGTTTTATGATATATATATATATATGATATATATATATATATGATATATATATATATATGTGTATCTACCGCCCCCTTCTTTTGTTGGTTCGATTTTGACCCACGATTTCGCAAAAGCCGCCAGGTCAGAGAGAGGGTGGGACGCCTGCAGGGTGTCGCGGGCAGCCGGCACCCCAGAGGGGGAATTTCCTCTTCTCGAGGTACGTGGCCTTTGGCTTCTTTTGGTTACCTCCGTTTTTTCTTGTTTTTTTCTCCCCTTTTCATTTTTTTTTTTTTAAATCCTTTTTTTTCCGCAGGCAATGAGAAATGGAATGCCCCCCAGTTTTTATTTGTTTTTTTCGCCCGCAGGCAATGAGAAATGGAATGACAACCAGTTGTTCTTTTCTTTTTTTTCCGCAGGCAATGAGAAATGGAATGCCCCCCCAGTTTTTCATTTTTTCGCCCGTCTTTTCTTTTTGCCCGCAGGCAATGAGAAATGGAATGACCCCCAGTTTTCCTTTTCCCGAAAGCATGGCGAAGGGTTCTTCCGCTGGGTTCACTTGAGTTGTTCTCATGAGAGTCATTACAAGGTGTCATTGCAAGGAATCATCATCATGAAAGTCATTGCAAGGAGTCATTGCAAGGAGTCATTGCAAGGAGTCATTGCAAGGAGTCATTGCAAGGAGTCATTGCAAGGAGTCATTGCAAGGAGTCATTGCAAGGAGTCATTGCAAGGAGTCATTGCAAGGAGTCATTGCAAGGAGTCATTGCAAGGAGTCATTGCAAGGAGTCATTGCAAGGAGTCATTGCAAGGAGTCATTGCAAGGAGTCATTGCAAGGAGTCATTGCAAGGAGTCATTGCAAGGAGTCATTGCAAGGAGTCATTGCAAGGAGTCATGGCAAGGATTGCAACTTGCACTTGACTCCTTGCACTTGCAACTTGCACTTGACTCCTTGCACTTGCAACTTGCACTTGACTCCATGCACTTGCAACTTGCACTTGACTCCATGCACTTGGCTCCTTGCACTTGGCTCCTTGCACTTGGCCCCTTGCACTTGCAACTTGCACTTAACTCCGTGCACTTGCGACTTGCACTTGACTCCATGCACTTGGCTCCTTGCAACTTGCAATGGCTCTCATGACTCCTTGCAATGACTCCTTGCAATGACTCCTTGCAATGACTCCTTGCAATGACTCCTTGCAATGACTCCTTGCCATGACTCCTTGCAATGACTCCTTGCAATGACTCCTTGCAATGACTCCTTGCAATGACTCCTTGAAACAAGCAAGGAGTCAAGTGCAAGTTGCAAGTGCAAGGAGTCAAGTGCAATTGACTTGCGAGGAGTTAAAATCTCTTCTTAGGGCGGCGGGGTAGTGCCGACGACACTACACGAAAATCGACCCTCTGCGGGGATCGGCGTGGTCGAGGTGCAAAAACCCATGGTTTTTTGCGATTTCTAAAGTTCCCGCGCGACCCTCTGCGGGGATCGGCGTGGTCGAGGTGCAAAAACCCATGGTTTTTTGCGATTTCTGCGGTGCTCGCGCGACCCTCTGCGGGGATCGGCGTGGTCGAGGTGCAAAAACTCGAGGTTTTTTGCGATGTTTAACCTGCTCGCGCGACCCTCTGCGGGGATCGGCGTGGTCGAGGTGCAAAAACCCATGGTTTTTTGCGATGTTTAACCTGCTCGCGCGACCCTCTGCGGGGATCGGCGTGGTCGAGGTGCAAAAACTCGAGGTTTTTTGCGATTTCTGCGGTGCTCGCGCAACCCTCTGCGGGAATCGGCGTGGTGGAGGTGCAAAAACTCGAGGTTTTTGCGACTTTTGTTGTTCGAACTGGTCTTCGGGAGTTGTCTCGTGGTTCGCGCGCCTGCTCCCGGAACCGGCGGGTCGCGGGTTCGATTCCTCCCTGGTCCGCGGGCGGGCGTCGCAAGATGCAACTTGCATTTTAAAGCAACTTGCGCAGAGCAACTTGCGCAGAGCAAGTTGCACAGAGCAACTTGCGCAGACCAACTTGCACCGACCAGTTTGCGGAGAGCGCCTTGCCTAGAGCAACTTGCGCAGAGCAACTTACGCAGAGCAACTTGCACAGAGCAACTTGCACAGAGCGGCTTGCGCAGAGCAACTTGCAGGGAGCGCAATTTGCACAGAGCAACTTGCAGGGAGCCACTTGCAGGGACCAGCTTGCCGGAGCAACTTGCGCGGAGCAACTTGCGCAGAGCAACTTGCACAGTGCAACTTGTGTAGAGCAACTTGCGCAGACCAACTTGCACCGACCAGTTTGCGCAGAGCACCTTGCCTGGTGCTGTCTCGCGCCTGCTTCACGAATGCTTCGTGTGGGGAAAAAGAACGCATCCTGCAGCGTTGGGCCGACCTCGCTTGCGATGTTCTGCTTTCGGGCCAACCGTGGTCTAGTTTTTGCCCGCAGGCAATGAGAAATGGAATGACCCCCAGTTTTTCTTTTTCCCGAAAGCATCGCGAAGGGTTCTTTGGAGAAACGGTTGCCGACTACACAGCCTGACTTGAGTAGCCTAGCTCACGCAGCGGGACTTACTCAAGCTGACTTACGCAGTCTGACCTACGCAGCCTGACTCACGCAGCCTGACTTACGCAGCCTGACTTACGCAGCCTGACTTACGCAATCTGACTGACGCAGCCTGACTTACGCAGTCTGACTTACGCAGCCTAGCTCACGCAGCCTGACTTACGCAGCCTAGCTTACGCAGCCTGACTTACACAGCCTAGCTTACCCAGCCGAAGCTCGCAGCCTTTAATTCTATCTTCTTTCTTAGCCGGGGGCGGGTCTGGCGGGCGCTGGCGGGATGAACCCTCTGCGGGGGTCGTGCGCATCGGAGCGCTCTCGCTGTGGCGCCGTGCGAATTTTCTACGTCGCCGACGAACATTGTGCGGGGATCGTGCGTGTCGGAGCACTCTCGCTGTGGCGCCGTGCGAATTTGCGCGCTGGTCGACGAACCCTCTGCGGGGATCGTGCGTGTCGGAGCGCTCTCGCTGTGGCGCCGTGCGAACTTTCTACGTGGCCGACAGACCTTCTGCGGGGATCGTGCCGCCGTGCGCATTTGCACGCTCGCCGACGAACCCTTTGCGGGGAACGTGCGTGTCGGAGCGCTCTCACTGTGGCGCCGTGCGAACTTTGTACGTCGCCTACGAACCCTCTGCGGGGATCGTGCGTGTCGGAGCGCTCTCACTGTGGCGCCGTGCGAATTTTCTACGTCGCCGACGCACCCTCTGCGGGGATCGTGCGTGTCGGATCGCTCTCGCTGTGGCGCCGTGCGACTTTGCACGCTGGCCAACGAACCCTCTGCGGGGATCGTGCGGCTCTCGCTGTGGCACCGTGCGAATTTGCACGCTGGCCGACGAACGCTCTGCGGGGTCGTGCGTGTCGGAGCGCTCTCACTGTGGTTTTCGTCAAAACTAAGTACAAAAGTAGCACGCGAAGCGCGCCCCCGCACCTCCGGCCTGAGAATGGCAAGTAAAGTAGTACGCAAAGTAAGTACACTCCCGCAGCTCCGGCTTGCGCTAGAGGACGATTGGCCCGAAAGCATTTTTCGCCAGGTGCTCATCCAGCCGCGGAGACACCTTTTTACATCGCTGCGGCGAGCGTGTCTGCGCGCGGCGAGCGTGTCTGCGCGCGGCGATGCTAATGTGTATGGTCACATGAGAGCTCCATCTCATCGTCCTACGAGAGGAAACATGGCAGTGCTCGATCCCACATATTTACATCTGTTAAAACAAGAAGAGTAAAGCTCGTAAAGCTCGAAACGAATTACAAGCAAAAGGAAAAGCAATCAATAGCAAAGCTTACACGACGGCCACAGTCTCTGCAAAGCACGCTCGCGCAACTTAGCTCTGTGCAAGATGGCTCTGCGCAGCTTGGCTCTGTGAAAGTTGGCTCTACGCAAGCTACTTTTCGCGAGTGGCTCTGTGCAACTGGCTCTGTCCAAGTTGGCTCTGCACGAGTCTGCTCGGCGCAATGTGCTTTGGGCGAACTGCGCCGCGCGATTGGTCTGCGCAAGCTGCATTGTTCCAGGCTGCTGCGCGCAAGTTGCTCTCTGCAAGCTGCTGCACGCAAGTGCTCTGTGCAAGTTGCTCTGCGCAAATGCTCTGAGCAAGTGCTAACGCCGAGCCTCTACACCTAGCTTAGCTTAGCTCTATGCACCTAGCTCTATGCACTTGGCTCTATGCACCTGGCTCGATGCACTTCGCTCTTTGCACTTGGCTCTGTGCACTTAGCTCTGTGCGCTTGGCTCCTTGCACCTCGCTCTTTGCAATTCGCAATGAGCACTTGGCTCTACGCTTGGATCTTTGCACTTGGCTCTGCGCAAGTAACTCTATGCTGGTGACTCCATGCTGGTGACTCTGTGCAAGTATCTCCATGCTGGTGACTCTGTGCAAGTATCTCCGCGCTGGTATCTCCATGCTGGTGACTCTGTGCAAGTATCTCCATGCTGGTAACTCTGTGCAAGCTACTCTGTGCTAGAATCTCTGCGAGAGTATCTCCATGCTGGTATCTCCATGCTGGTGACTCTGTGCAAGCTACCCTGCGCAAGTTGACCAAGAGCTCCTGGTATCTCCATGCTGGTGACTCTGTGCAAGCTACTCTGCGCAAGTTGACCAAGAGCTCTGCGCGGAAGAACCCTTCGCAATGCTTTCGGGAGAAAAAAAAGGGAGGGAGGGAGGGAGGGAGGGAGGGAGGGAGGGAGGGAGGGAGGGAGAGAGAGAGAGAGAGAGAGAGAGAGAGAGAGAGAGAGAGAGAGAGAGAGAGAGAGAGAGAGAGAGAGAGAGAGAGAGAGAGAGAGAGAGAGAGAGAGAGAGAGAGAGAGAGAGAGAGAGAGAGAGAGAGAGAGAGACAAAAAAAGAGAGAGAGAGAGAGAGAAAGAGAGAAAAAGGGAGAGAGAGAGAGAAAAAAAAAAAGAGAGAGAGAGAGAAACAGAGAGAGAGAGAGAAAGAGCAAGAAAAAGAAAGAGAGAGAAAGAGAGAGAAAGAGAGAGAGAGAGAGAGAGAGAAAGAGCAAGGGAAAGAAAGAGAGAAATACAGAGATACAGAGAGGGAGAGAGAGAGAGAGAAAGGGAAAGAAAGAGAGAAACACAGAGAGGAAAGAGAGGGAGAGAGAGAGAGAGAGCAAGAGAAATAAAGAGAGACATAAAGAGAGAAAGCGAGAGAGAGAGAGAGAAAGATAGAGAGAGAGAGAGAGAGAGATAGAGAGAGCGAGAGAAAGAAAGAGAGAAATCAAGAAAGATAGAGAGAGCAAGCGAAAGAAAGAGAGAATAAAGAGAGAAAGGGAGAGAGAGAGAGAGAGAGAGAAAGAGAGAAAGAGAGAAAGAGAGAGAGAGAGAGAAAGAGAGAAAGATATAAGAGAGAAAGAGAGAAAGAGAGAGAAAGAGAAAGAGAGAGAGAGAGAGAGAGAAAGAGAGAAAGAGAGAAAGAGAGAAAGAGAGAAAGAGAGAAAGACAGAAAGAGAGAAAGAGAGAAAGAGAGAAAGAGAGAAAGAGAGAAAGAGAAAAAGATAAAGAGAGAGAGAGAGAGAGAAGCAGTGTATATATATAACATCATAGATATACCCCAACATTATTGCATCACCTTTCTCATACACGCTTTCGGGATAGTCCTAGTTTCTTTTCTTTCCGCAGGCAATGAGAAATGGAATGACCCCCATTTGTTCTTTTTTTTGCCCGCAGGCAATGAGAAATGGAATGACCGCCGCAAATCATCTTTTGTGGTTTCTTGTATTCGGGAATTTCAACACCAGTTCATTTTAGCAAGTCGTCACGGTTTGTTTCTGATTCCCTGCCAGAGCTCTTGTGGACGGACCGGGTAATGAAGGGCTCCGATGGCACGCGTCGCCCAACCTAAGCAACCCAAGGTGAGGTTACAAGCATGGCAGGCCTGTTGAAGACCTCCCCATTGAAACAATGGGACCTAGTTTAGCGGTACATGCAGGTTATGTCAACAATGATTAAGCTTTTTGACAATGCCAGTTCCACTACCTAAACAACGGCAACTTAGGCAGACAAGGGTCAGCGCCCTTATAGGGGGGTTGGTTGACAGGGCAACCGGCCCAAAACCGGGACCCAGTTTTGGGGTACCAGTTTGCGAGCCCGTGTTGACCCGCCAGCCTTCGGCCTTCGAAGCGGAGGCCTCCTCCCGAACTCCGAAGCCGAAGATTGGAACTCTCACCGGTGGCGAGAGAAGACTCCTAAGAACTGGAGGAGCTCACCGAAGAAGACCCAGGACGAAACCGCACGGGAAACCGGTTTCCCGCTCAATGGAAACTCGGTGGTCCCCAAAAAAGGGGGGGGGCCTCGCTCGTTTTTTCTTGAAGGGATCCGCGACCCCTAGCACGGTGGATTATCCTTTTGGTTTCCTTTTAAAGTTAGAAACAAAAGGTTCCCTCAAGAACCCCAATTGGGCAGGACTTGTAAGAGTTGGAACTAAACCTCCTTTAGCGCTTGCTGGACATGACCCCCACCGAATTCGTCCAAACATCCCCTGTTCGGATTCATACCTAATTGGGCGTGTCTTTTTTGGAGGGTACGGTACCCTCTTTGCGGGTGCTTTGAAGGGAAACCAAGGGAACCCACGATATGGAGGTTCCCCACTTTTGAAACAAGCAATCGCTCCTTTTCCTTTGGGCAATGAAAAAAGTACCTCCTTGGTCAAGCGCTGACGTCATTCGACATCATGTGGTATTGGGAGTAGGGGTTAGAGGAACCCCAAAGATGGGTGTCCTTTTGGTTTTTGTTTGACATAGTGAAAAGAGAGGACTTCTATATACTTGAGAAGCCGCAAAAAGCTGATGGGCTTCGGTTTGCTGTTTGACCTTCGTTTACAAAGACCCGGAAAATAGATGGTGGTTTCCCTTTTGCCCGCTTTTAAGAGACAAGTGTTTGAATTTTGTTGCCCTTAAACAAGCAAACCCAAACACAAGGGGCCACCCTGACAAAAAGACACGTCCAAGCGGCACCATGAACGAATCGTTATGACGGCCAGTGCATCAGGCTTGTCATGATGACATGCCGTTGCTGGCACCTGACAGCAAAAACAACTGGGACGCTCAAGCAGGCCCAACTTGGTTTTTGCGCATGTCCGCAGGGGATGATGGTGTTGTTTGTGCAGCGCAAGTTTGAAGCTCCGGGTGTCATTTGTTCACTTTGTGCCAGTCAGATGGAAATGCGGCTGACACACACCGGGACTGCTGCGGCCATACTGCTTGCTAATAATGCAGATTCACATTTTGTCCCTCAGATGTTTGGTCGAATGGCTCTTTCCTGCATGCCTTCAGCCACCTCAAGCAAGTGATCAAGGCAACTGTTTACATATTTCATCAATTGTTGGCTTAGCATCTGCTCACATGGAGGCAGGCACGGGCAAGGCAAGGATACAGCCAGCGCCACATACACAAAGACACACAGACACACACACACACACAGACAGACGCAGACACAGCGACAGACACACACAGACTGACACTGACAGACAGAGACACAGACGGAGACACACGCGCACAGACAGACACAGACACGCAACGACCAGCAAAGACACAGAGACACGCAGAGACGCGCAGAGACGCACAGAGACACGCAGGCAGAGACAAGCAGATCAAGAAAACATAATGTGGGCGACACTTTTTTGTTTTTTGTGGGTGGTGCTCTCTTTATGTCAGGTATTTCAGGTACCCCTTAGTTGGTGGTTTGGGTTTGTGGTTTGGGGAATTGAACCCCTGACTTTTGTAGATGGTGAAGGCGGGGCCCCTCCATGTCACCAGCAAACCACCGCTTCGGCCCCAAGCCAATTGGCTGTAGCTCAAAAAAGTGGCACCCCAAAATGGGCGCCTGGTGAATGGAAACAACAACCAAACACTGCGTAACCCTAGCTCTTTTCATTTTGAGCCACACCCAATGGGAGGTCAGCTGATTGATTCAATCTGCGGGAAGGGGCGATCGCGCCAGGAGGGCCCGAGCCTTTTTTCTCCCAGCTCGCGGGCCGCGGCCCGGGACCCTGACAACCCTGAAGCACATGGGTCGCGTCTTTTTGGCGTCAGCTGCAGGGGGGGTTGGGTCAATGGGCGGGTGGGTGGGTGAGTGGGAATGGGTGGGTGGGAATGGGTGGGTGGGACTGGTGGGAAGTGTGGCCCTTCCGCCCTCAAAAGGATGGGAAACTCTTCTTATTCCCCACATCTTTGTGTGGGGTTCTTACTTTTACCGCTCGTCGTCCGCGCGCCGCGTCTCCTTCTCCTCCTCCTCCCGCCCTCCCTCCTCATCACTGTCTCACTCACTCACTCACTCACTCACTCACTCACTCACTCACTCACTCACTCACTCACTCACTCACTCACTCACTCACTCACACTCACACTCACACTCACTCACACTCACTCACTCACTCACTCACACTCAGTCACTCACACTCACTCACACTCACTCACTCACACTCACTCACACTCACTCACTCACTCACTCACTCACGCTCACTCACACTCACTCACTCACACTCACTCTCATTCACTCACTCTCATTCACTCACTCACTCACTCACTCACTCACTCACTCACTCACTCACTCGCTCACTCACTCACTCACACTCGCTGACTCACGGCAGCTGTCTAGAGGGACAGGATGTTGTCGCGCGCGCGGCGGGGGGTGTGCGAAATCGTGGCAGGCGCAGCACTTTGGCGATGCCGTTGCCGAAGTCGTGGCAGGCGCAGCATTCTGTGCATCTGGGTGTGTGTTTGTGTGGCAGGGGTCGCATTCGGCAGCTGTCTAGAGGGACAGGATGTTGTCGCGCGCGCGGCGGGGGGTGTGCGAAATCGTGGCAGGCGCAGCACTTTGGCGATGCCGTTGCCGAAGTCGTGGCAGGCGCAGCATTCTGTGCATCTGGGTGTGTGTTTGTGTGGCAGGGGTAGCATTCGGCAGCTGTCTAGAGGGACAGGATGTTGGCGCGCGCGCGGCGGGGGGTGTGCGAAATCGTGGCAGGCGCAGCACTTTGCGTGCGAGCCGTTTGGCGATGCCGAAGTCGTGGCAGGCGCAGCATTCTGTGCATCTGGGTGTGTGTTTGTGTGGCAGGGGTAGCATTCGGCAGCTGTCTAGAGGGACAGGATGTTGGCGCGCGCGCGGCGGGGGGTGTGCGAAATCGTGGCAGGCGCAGCACTTTGGCGATGCCGTTGCCGAAGTTTGGCGTGCCGTTGGCAAGTCGTGGCAGGCGCAGCATTCTGTGCATCTGGGTGTGTGTTTGTGTGGCAGGGGTAGCATTCGGCAGCTGTCTAGAGGGACAGGATGTTGGCGCGCGCGCGGCGGGGGGTGTGCGAAATCGTGGCAGGCGCAGCACTTTGGCGATGCCGTTGCCGAAGTCGTGGCAGGCGCAGCATTCTGTGCATCTGGGTGTGTGTTTGTGTGGCAGGGGTAGCATTCGGCAGCTGTCTAGAGGGACAGGATGTTGGCGCGCGCGCGGCGGGGGGTGTGCGAAATCGTGGCAGGCGCAGCACTTTGGCGATGCCGTTGCCGAAGTCGTGGCAGGCGCAGCATTCTGTGCATCTGGGTGCAGTTTGTGTGGCTAGAGGGACAGGATGTTGTCGCGCGCGCGGCGGGGGGCGTGCGAAATCGTGGCAGGCGCAGCACTTTGGCGATGCCGTTGCCTCTGTCGTGGCAGGCGCTGCATTCTGTGCATCTGGGTGTGGAGATGCCATTGCCGAAGTCGTGGCAGGCGCAGCATTCTGTGCATCTGGGTGTGTGTTTGTGTGGCAGGGCAGGCGCAGCATTCTGTGCATCTGGGTGTGCGTTTGTGTGGCAGGGGCAGCATTTGGCAGCTGTCTAAAAGGACAGGATGGCGTTGCGCGCTCGGCGGGGGGCGTGCGAAATCGTGGCAGGCGCGGCACTTTGGAGATGCCATTGCCGAAGTCGTGGCAGGCGCAGCAGTCTGTGCGTCTGGGTGTGTGTTTGTGTGGCAGGGGCAGCATTTTGTCACTCATTCGCTCGCATTCATACTCACACTCACTCACACTTCTCGGATGTCTAAAGGGTCGTCTACAAGGCTTGTGTAAGTGCAGAGCTGTGAGTACATGAGGCAGGGTGCATTGTGAGGCAAGCTGTTGGATGTTGAGATTGGGCTCGCAGAAGCTTTGTGTCCAGACATTTGAACTCACATCCTTGGGAAAAACATAGCATGTGGGGTTATCCGGTCCTTTAATGTTGAAGTCAAGTCTTTTTTGGTGGTCTTCCCAATTGTCATCTCATGTAAAGGACCTTTTGGTCAACCCCAGGTGTTTTTCGTGGTGAGGAATTGGTTGTTTCCGCTTTGCGTGCTTCAGACTCGCGCCAGATGGAGAGTGCGAGTCCAAAGCTCTCCATGGCCTTTTGGGCGCTGGGTTTTGCGAGGCCTTGTTAAGGTTGGTTGGGGCATTCAACGGGAAAGCTTTTTTTTTCTTCCCCGTTTTTATTTATTTTTCTTTTCCGTTTTTCTTTTAGTGCCTGGCTGTGGCTCCAAACACATGTGCCAGAATCAGACCTTGGGCGCAACCCTGGCTGGTGAATCTTGAGCGGCACCCGCCCGACCAGTTTTGCTTCGAGCCCTTCACCCAGGTGTCGCCGTGGGGATCGCCGAAGCGGTCTCATACGAGGGCCACGGCCACGCCGGGCGGAGCCAACCGCCGAGAGGCTTGAAGCGACTGAACCGCGTTTGTTGTCTTGTGCTATTTTCTGGTTGTTGGTGTTGGGGGGGGCTCTTCTTAAAAATACATCCGTGTCTTTTTTTCTCTTTGTTTTTTTTGGGGGGGGGGCAGCCTGAGTCGATCTAGATGTTCCGATTCCCGGGCGGGACCTGAACCATTTGCGACTCCTCGGATTTTGCTTCGGCAGGCGGAGCGCCAGGAGGATCCCCAGAGCCTTGGCCGCGAAAAGAATTGGGGTGCCCAATGGATCCCCAAAAAAACGAACCTGCAGTTCCAGCCATTCCACTTTTTGTCTACTCCAGAGACTTAAACCCAGTGGTTCATTTCCCCAAAAGGAGAACCAAGGGCCTTCTTAGAGGTAGTCAAAAAGTGGAACCCTGGTTCCAGCTCTTTTTTGGATTTCCTTTTGCCTTTGGTTTGATTTACGTCCCAGAACTCCCCTTGTGATTGGTCCTTGATGTTGTCGGGCTCCCTATTTGGGGGAACCTTTTTTTTGTGGGTGGACTTCGGTTCCTGCAAAAACACCAGGAGAAGGGTATGGAGGGGTATTTTTCAATGGACAAAAACAAAAAGCACATCCCAAAATAAATCCGCACCCAAAGGGTAGACCCAAGAAAACATGCAATCATGCGCATGTCACGTCGGAGATTTTGTTGCCACCATCCCCACGAGGGCGCACCTCCCTGGATGCGGTGCCTTGCTGGCAACTGATCTTGGTGACGTGGTCTTCGTGTCGCCGTTTCACGCATCCAAGCGCTGTGCAACGGCAAGTGTATTCCAAAGCAGGGTTATAAGGGGCCTTCCTTGGGTTTTAGGAGTACCTCAAACTGGTTTAGAAAAACCTTACTGGATTCATCTTGTTCAAATAGCGTCAGTGTGCGTGTGTGTGGCTTGCTTGCCTGGCCGGTTGCGGGAATGCTGGCTAGGCGTGCCCTTCCGCTGCGCGGTCATGTTGCCCACGCTGATCATGTTGGCCGCCTGCATCGGGGCTCCGCTCTCAGAGAAGCTGTCTTGGGGGGTTATGTCAAAAGTAATTCGGCTCCAAACATGGTCTCTGCCACCTCAGGAGGCGTGGTTCAAAATTATACAGGAGAGGTTACGCAGGTGTTGGTCCATGTTTCCACTTACCAGGATGCCAAAGGCCGAGCTCCATCGCTCAGGTCTTCGTGCCTCTTGCCATGTTCTCCCTGGATGCGCAAAGGGCTGGGGCCCTAAGTCCGCTTTGGTTGCACTCCCCTGGGTCTCGGTGAGATCCGGGCAGCTGAGTGCATCTTGTGGCTCTCTAGGGAGAAAGAAAGCCGCGGAAGAACCAGGGTGACCGGGTGAGCTCTGAGGCGACCTTCCGGAATTATGCCCACTCCGTCCGGACCCAGAAAGAGTTGATCAGTGACATCGTCGGGGCCTTTCTCCGTGCTTGGGCTCGGCTCGCTGGGCTCGCTCTCGGTCGGCTCGGTGCGGCTCGGCGCGGCTCGGTCGGCTCGGTCGGACTGGGCGCGTCTCCAGGTTTTAAACGCCACGCAATGGGTGCTGCTGGAGGCGTCGAGACCGGAGACCGGAGACCTGAGACCTACCCGCGTCCGCGTCAGGCCTCCAAAGCCGTGGAGCAGGCCATCTTCGTAGGCATCGTGGAGCCGCCGGCCCGGGCCTCGACATGAGAGCGAGGGAGAGAGTGCTTTCATAGAGAAAGAAGCAAGCAGAAAAGAGAGCAAAAGACAAGAAGCAACAAGAAAAGAAGCAAGCAGAAAAGAAGGAACAAAAAATACAAGAGAAATGAAAAGGATAAGGTGGTGGGTGGGCGGGTGGGTGGGTGGGTGGGGGGGTGGCGGGGGGGATGGCGGGGGTGGGTGTGGTGGCGGGGTGGCTGGGGTCTTTGAGCATGCGCAGTGCGCCTTGCGTGGCCAGGACCGGGCGGTGGACACGCTGACGGGGGCCATCCGCATGTCGCGAAGCCGCGACGGCTGGGATTTCACCTCTGCACCTTGGACGCAAGCCCACTTGAGCAAGAGGAACCTGACACTGGGGTTCCACCCGACTTGTTAGATTGGAGCAAGCCTCACTGAGTGGAGCTGGGGTTACACTGAGCGTCATTTGGGTAGAGGAAGGTTCAGGGACAGTCCTGTCCCAACGTTCGGGAGAGTACTGATCTAGTCTTCCAAGTGCATATCTTTTTGGTTTAATGGATGTTTCATTGAAGAAGTCTACGAATCGAACACCAACCAGAATTGGGTGCGGCCGCCTTTGTAGTTCTTTACATTGGTTTGGGCAGACCATTTTTGCACCAGGTTTTGATGGTGACTCACTTGGAGCAGTCAAATAAGTAAAGGTCAGGGACAATCCCGACATTAGCTGAAAATTAACAGCTCCGTCGGCATCCTGTTGGCAACGATGCTCCCAGGAGGTAGTTCGAGGACGTATCTCCGGCTATGATGTCTAGTGAAGGATACCCTCCACAATGCTGAGCATGTCCACCAGAGGTTCCCAAAAGCAAATCTCACCCCCATATTGTCAAAGACACCCCTTGGGATACAGCTAGCCATCAACGAGCACATCTGCCGGGATCAGGATGCCTTTTGAGTTTCCTTTTTCTGGTTTTGGTTAGGCACCAAGGCCGGGGTTCGACTCGCTTCCAGATGGGACCCTCGTGGGTAAAAGTCTGGAATCTAGGACAAAGGGTCCATTGGGTAAAGGTCCCAAGATCTTTGGGCGGCCTTTACCCCTTTGGTGAATGGAGCTTTGGCCTGGCACGTGTCACTTTCCACCTGAGAGAGATTGACGGCCAAGGAAATGCAGCGGAGAGGGCTAGCACATCGGGCATGGGAGGAGGGATAGATGATCACTCAATGCACCCGATCCAGCCAAACTCACGGATATGCATGGCTCATTGGGCAGCTGTGTCTCGAAGCCGAGAGGAGCTGAACAACCAGTGGACCTGTACCCAACTGCAGCTCGGCAGAGACAGAAAAACATGAGTCAGGCTCACTGGCTCGCGCCGAGGAACAACAATCTCTGCTCCGGCAGAGCTTTGAGCCTCTATGCAGTCCTTGCGACTCGGATGCGTAACATGCTTCTCTGGGAGATTCAAAAGAAGCGCCTTCCTACTTGGCCGTGGGTCAAAATCCCGTACCCCCAGTGAACATCACAATCCCCACTAAAATAGACTCAAATGGGTGGCCAAAAACGGATCCCATTGGTTTTGACCCACAGCCTGGTTTCAGAGTGAGTGCAGACGTGCTGACAGGACGAGCAGGAGATTATGGGCGCGGCCTTCCGGCCCAGTTACTGGGCCAAGACTCTGGCGAAGGCCGCGTTGAAGTTACGTGAAGCCTCGTGTTGCCAAAGGTCGGCTTGGATGGAAGCCCAGGATTCATCACTCATCAAGCCCTGGATGAAGTTATGGGGGCGTGCCTTAACTTAGGGGGGAACAATCGCCCCTGACGATCTGCCAGCTTATGTCTCTGGGGGGTCAACATGAATCGAGTGAGAAGGAAGCGCCGTTTCTCCTGGATGCGCCGGCTTCCAACAGCGGGCCGACCACCCTCTCAGTCTACGAGGCGAGGCACACATCCGTCTGCGTGCCGTTTCAGAATCCATCCACTTCCGAGCTTCCGATTTGGATTTGCATGTGCTAGCACGGCCACCCCGGCCTTGGAGCTTGGAAAATGGGAAAAAAACAAATAGGTGCCCAAAATGGGTTGCCCTGGTAAATGGAACCAAGGACTCAAACCTGCGGTTCCCTGGTGGTTTCTCATTTTGACCCATACCCAAATACCAACAAACGTTATGGGGAAAAACAGGGTGGTTCCATCCACTAAACTTCCGATTTGGACATGGCCTAGCCACATAAACAACCCAACAAGCTGCCGGAAATGTTGGGAGGGCGTTGGGTTGGCCGGGGGGGGGGGGTCGGCTCTCCACTTATTCGCCGGAGCTTTCCGCGAGCTTCGTCGCTCCGTCGCTTCGCCGCGAGCGGCTGCCGGACCCCGGAGCCCAGGCGCATCCGCTGCACGGCGCGCGGGGGGACTTCTTCATCTCCAGGCCGAAGCCTTCGAAGACCTTTTGGCTCGGGGCCGGGGGACGTTTCGAAGCGCCACGGATCAGGAAGTTCCCCTAACGTGGGCTGGTTCTTTTTTCTTTCATTTTTTTTTGGGGGGTTTTCCTCCTTTTGTTTCAAGATATACACACAAAAAAGCAAAACAAAACACATTCTTGATTTGTTGTCCTCCCCTTTTCCAAGCTGGGGCTGCTCCTGGTGCTTTTGGTTAAAACTCAGCCATCCGTGTCTGGGACTCCATGGTCACGGGCCTTGCCAGGCCTGTGGCGCCCATGGAGATGCCTTTCTTCCAGACCCAGGCGGTTTGGTGCGATGGGGAACTCCAGGGGTTGATTCCAACCATTCCTTTTCAACCATCGTTCTTTTCAAAAACCGATCGCTGTTTCCCTGGGTTTCTGATGGTTTTCTGGAAAGAAGGATCCCTGGAAAGAATGGGGAAGTGTCCTCTAGAGGAATGACCTTCCGGGTGTTGGGACTGAACCGGTTTTTGGAGAAAGGAAGCCACGGGGGATGGTTTAGAGGGGGTGGTTCCATTTTTCATTCCCTGCTGGTTACCGTCAGGTTTTTGTTTGTCGTACTCGTTTTCCAATTGGAACGCGGGCAGCTTCTTGTTCCCAGCGATTTCCCCATGTACAGGCCTCCCTTCTCAGCAGACCTTCATCTGCCGCCACTTTGTTGGACAGGGACTGGTCTGGTGGCAGGTGAAGTTGGCTCAGCAGGCGAAGTTGTCTGGCCTGGGGCCGAGCTCTAAAGCTGACATTTTCCTTGTCCCTCAAAGGAAAAACAAGTCATTTGACCGTGGCTTCGGTTTTTCAGAGTTGCTGGCACGCAGAACCCCGCCGAACCTCAGAATTCAGCAGGTAGCCTATGAGCGTTGTACGAGCATCTAAGGTGAGACTGAGCCTGGACACGTAGAGGTGGGGAGCTTTTGAATTCAGAGTTTGTGCTGTTGCGCAGTGAAGCTATGGATGTTCTCCGTCCCCTGGCTTGTTGCTCACAATCCACTCGGTGAAGGTGGGGGTGCCTTTTTTTCAGTGGTCTGTTTCCTCTTGGTTTCCCTTTAAAGCCGCAAAAACAAGCGGGGGTGCCTGGGGTCACCTCAAAAAGTATACACCCATGTGGCTGTGGGTCAGAACTGCGGTAGGTGCACCACCCTTTTTAGAACCTGTTGTAGCGGGGATTGGGATGTTCACTGGGGGTATGGCCATGTACCCAGGGGAAGATGAAAAAGATGTGGTCACCCGTGTACCTCTTCCATCCCTGGTGGGAAGGTGTCCGGACCTCAGAAGCAAAAACTCTGCCGCAAGCGACAGGGACCGAGCTCTCGGATTCTCTGGGCTTAGGAGAATCCCACGACGGGTGGCCAGCTGGCTCTGTCCTGGACCATGGGCTTGTGTCTCTTTGTTTTTTGAGTTGGTAACCCTCCCCCCCATTTTTTTTGAACATTCATTTATTTGATTATGTTTTGAATATTTATGTATTTGTTTGTTTGTTTATTTATGTATTTGTTTATTAATTAATTAATTAATTAATTAATTAATTAATTAATTAATTAATTAGTTTATTCATTTATTCACTCATTCATTTATTTATTCATTCATTCATTCATGCATGCATTCATTCATTCAATCATTCGTTCGTTCGTTCGTTCATTCATGCATGCATGTATTCGTTCGTTCGTTCGTTCATTCATTCATTCATTTATTTTGGGGTCTGTAGTTGGAGGGGGGTACGCTAAATCAAGACACACCCTAATGTCAAACAGTACTCCATTAGTCAGGGGAAGACATGATTGGACATCATTCCCTGACAGAAAGGGTGGGTAATTGGAGGAATGGATATTGATGCAATTGGAACCCGTCGGAAGCCTCCTTTTGGTTTCCTTTCAAACCACCAAAAAGGGATCCCTCAAAAGACGACACCCATATACCACTGAACAAAAGCCTGGCATTTTGACACGGGGGGTGGTTGACCCAGGGGAATTGCCAATGCGAAGGACGTCGCCGCTCGCCATTTGCGGCAACTACTCCTGCATGGATGGGGTGGTGGCGGGAGCCTCAGTTCAGGTCGTCCGAAGCTAATGGAATTGCTGGTGACGCTTGAGTGGGGTTCGTTCCTACCTGGCTTCATGGGGACTTGAGGTATTCTTTATTTTTTTGTTGAAGCTCGGGTGATATCCCCAACAACCCGTAATTATGGGTTCTGCAGACGCGGAAGACACCCCTCGTCCCCGGAGCCCTCGCGGAACCCTCGCAGAACCTTACCTCAGAGCCGCCCCGGACCCCCGCAGCCTATCTGAGTCTCATCGCTTTCAGTTGGGGAAAAACTAGGGAGCGACAAGTCCGCGGGCTTTAACTGGACTCAAGGCGCCAAGCGTGAAATCGCCTGCCCCTGAAAAAGTCGAGGCGGCAGATACGACCCTAGACCTGGTCAGCTACGAGTTGGCGCTGGACCTGGCCTCAGCGGGGAATCAAACGGAATGCGCCGATTCGTGGGGTGTCGTTTTGAAGGGTGTCCTTGGGTTTAAACAGGCTTTGCAAGACTTCTGGAAAGAGGGCCACACTCCAGTTTGTTTCTTGAGTGCTTTCTGTTTTTGCTTTGCGGAAAAAGGCGCTTTGCCTCTGCAAGAGGGCCCACACGGCCAGCTTTGGGGTAAGAACGGAAACGCGACAACTTCACATTCGCAAGGTGGGTCTTAAATTTCTTGCCACATAGTTATTTCGATTTTTGCTGGATCGAGTTTAGCTGCAGAGCATGTTCCTTTGGGGGTTTCAGTCCTTTTCCCGACTTCAACTCATCCAACCACGGATGCGCGTCCCCCCACGCATTCGGCGTCGGAAAGCAAGTGGGTGCCATTTGCACCCATGCCACTGCCCTCCGGATTGCAAAGCCGAGATGACGCTTACCAGGCTTTTGTGTGAAAGCCACACACCCCAGATATATTCTGGATAGAGACCTGCTGCTGCTGATAGGAGAATCTGTAAATGCTTGCTGGCTGTACTGGATGCAAACAGCCAGATTTGTGCGAACTTTGGAATCAGCCCACTCTCCAGTCGGGATTTGGGATGCTTTTTGCCACAATCAATCATGCAGTCGAAATAGCTGTGCGCACGCGCAAACTCCGCTATACTCGAACGACGTCGCCCGGTGAATCTCCATTTGTTGAAAGAATCCCCATGTTTTGTAAAGAAACTCCATGTTTTTTTCTTGTTGAAGACGTGGACGACCATGTCGGGTCGATTCGCGAGGCCTGGATCCGGCTTCAGAGCAACCTCAGGGGCCCGCCCTGGAGCTTCGAGCTCTCCAGCTCCAGTGGGCCGCGGCATGGTTCAGATCTGTGGGCCTCGAGCGCGCGAGCAATCCGGCCTCCGGGCGTTGTTTTTGGGTTCCGCGTTTTTTCTTTCTTTCTGGAGTTGGGTTTGGAACATCTACGACCTGGTGTTTGTTGTCAGGTGTTGTTTTTTTTGAATTTGGGTTTGGATGAACATGTGTCACCTTGCCCGAAATGGCCTAGCCTAAAATGTCCTAAGCCAGACATGGGAGCAGTTTTTTGTATCACCGAATTGGATAGATGAAAGCTAGAAGCTGGGGGACCATCCCAATCAAACCTAGGTTCGGATATCCGGCAATTTGATTCTGCACCATGGGACTTGTTTCTCTGGACTGAACGACACCTGGTAGGGAGGACTAACTCCTGACCTCCTTGGCACTGGTTGATAGCACATGAGCATGAACATGCTGGATGCTTCACGGATCGCCCATGGAGCTTGGCCATAGCAATTGCCCATGGGGAGGTAGCCAGGCATTCCGACGGTTCCGCACGCTTCCGTTTGCTCGCGGCCAGACTCTAGCATCTTTGTGGTGAAGCAGATGTCACCATCCTTTCAACACCAGGAAGGTTTGCTCGCCGCCCCGGCGAATTGATTGGACGCGAGGGGAGAGGGAGGGGATTTGGCGCGAGCTGGGCCCGGGATTCGGAGCACCATGAGCCATTCTGAGTTGGGAAGCTTGCGCCAGATTGGAGCTTCGGACTTCAACACCGCTTTGGAGGAAGGGAAATTGATCAATGCTTGCTCCTCAGAGTGGGTGGCTGGAGTCTGTGCGACAAACGCGGGTATCCGAATAGCTGCGTGGTCTTGGCAAACGCGCCTTGGGCTCGGCAGATCAACGTCCTGAACTGCATGGGATGCTGATGGACTCCTTGCCATTCCCGAAACCAAAGGCACTTGAGCTCAGGTCCACGCTGAGCTTGGTCACATTCTCACCTCAACAGACCAAGAACGAACTCGGCGGGACCCTTTCGTTTCGATGGGATGTTGTCAAAGGGAAGAAAGAAGCGGACCCTCAGCGCGGACTTTGTGGACGCTTGCGAAGGCATTGGACGACTTTTCTGATAGTCCATGCTACGGACACATCGGGGACTCACCGAATTAATTCTCCCATCTTCGGGGACTCACCGAATTCTCTTGGGCCTTGCAGCCCCAGGCCACGGAGTCGCCATCCAAGCTGGTGTCTGCGACCGCGAAGGCGCGCGAAGCGAAGACACCCCGCGGCTTCGACTGAACTGTTCCAGCTGTGCCAGCTGTGCCACCTGTGCCTCAGGCGGTGCTAGAGCGGTTCGGCGCCTGGAACGCAACGGAGCTCACAAGGCCCGGGTGGAACGTGGAAATGCAAGGCGTTCTTATTTGATCTACAATCAAAACCCGGGGGTAGATAAAGGTTAGTAAGGGGCAGTCCCAGCCGGAAATAGTTGCGGGCCTTTCTAATTCTTTACATGGTTCTGGGTTCACCATGTTTGTACCAGGATTTGCGGTGTTTGCTGTGAGGTGATCCAGGCACCAAAGGGCCAAAAGATGCTGGCGAAGCTGTTTCTTTCCTGCCAGGGGGGAAGGGGGCCAAAAAGCGAAGACCGACCGAAGACCGGGGCAAGAAAAAAAGCATCGCCATTCATTCTTCAGGAACGAGTTGTTTTTTTCAATGCGCTGCCCCCATTTCATGTGGATGTTTGACCTGCCTTCCAGGAAGGGGCAAGACCAGTCCTTCCACTTCTCTCTGAGGGACGCCCACGAGGTGCGGATCTGATCTTGATCGCTCGAGTGATGTTTTTGGGCATGTTGTTTTTCTCTTTCTCCAGGCTTTGGGCCGCGGAAGAAAAAAAACAAGCACATGTGCAGAAAAAGAAGGTTTTTGTGGGGTCAAGATGGTTGTGCCCTCGACACGGGCCGATTTCAAGGGCCCCTGAAAAGTCGGGGTCGAGGGCGACGCTGAGGGTACCCTACGCCCTTACGCCCTTCGCATTCGAAGCAGTCTGGGATATGGGTGAATATGCTGCATATTGTCAGGGCCGGTGGCGGGAATGCCATCCACTCATGGAGACCAATTCTGAAGATGGGGACTGGGAGGACAACTGCTATCAGGCGCGGAAGTCGGAATTGGTGTCAAGGGCTGCAGGAATGTATGTTGAACCTGAAGCAACCATTTGAACAGGGTGGTTTTCCAGTCCAAAAGAAACAATTTCTTACACTTGATGAACCATGAAAGTTTGAGAAACCACCGTTTGTAAATGGTTGTCTCAGGTTTTCAGTGTTTCCTTTGACTACTGAAGTGATACATGGTTACAGAGTTCCGGGATGTCAGGCCACGACGCACACCATTTTCCTGGACGACTCCTTGCAGTGGACACTCAGCTGAAAGTGATATTTTCAGCATGTCGCACGGCACTTGTGGAGCTCGGCAATGTTGATCCCATATGAATCAACCCACACCTGGATAGCCAAGTTGCTGCCTTTTTTAGTCACTGCTTGGGGTAAAGTGCGTAGAAAGCAGCAACTGGCGATCCAGTCAGTCTGAATGTGGGGGAAATCCCCTCCAGGGTCGGATTCCAAGCGCTAGCCCGAGAAGCCCCCGGGCCCCTATGGACTGGTGGCCGTGGTCAAAAATCGGTTAATTCGCCCCCAAACATCCGATTCAATCCAACCGCTAAAATAGGAAGCCTGAAATGGGTGGTGAATTCGCCTACCAAAATGGGATCCCAAAACGGTTTTGACCCACAGCCTGGTTGATACATGTGGGGTCCACATGAAGCCTGGCAATCCCTCACGGCCCCCCTGGCTGGCCATTGCACGCAGGCTGGTGGTCGCCTCTCTGCCTGCGGCGGTGCGGCGCTCGGCTTTTCGTGAGCTGGACGATGCGGGGCGTTTTGATATGGGTGTGGCTCAAATTTAAACAGGAGGGGTTATGCAGGTTTGGGTCCATGTTTCCACTTTCCAGGGTTCCATTTTGGTACCGGTTTTTTGAGCCACAGACATATGGACGATGGGGGTCGAGTTGCATGGGCTTAATTTTGGGTGTTTCTCAGAACTCGGGGATCCTTTAAGACTCTAAGTAGGTGGTTGTCCTTTTGGTTTCTCTTCGAAGCCGTCAAGAAAGGGGTCCCCGATTTTGAGAAACCCTCAGATGTAACCAGGCATGATTTGGAGATGATGGGTTGAAATGAGTCCAGACGAATCTTGCTTGTGAAGCATGTGGCAAGTGGACGGATTTTATGTGGATTCGGCTGTTCAGAGGCCTTCAGCAAGTTTTACGTGGACCAGGCACGCGGCCTCATGAAATTGAACTTGCCAAGAGTCTAGCGCGGCGACCCACAGACATGACAAGCATTTGACACGTAAGCATGCGAAATTTGGTTGCCTCGTCTCCCCGTGCTTCTTTTTCTTCCATATTGCGATGTGATGGGCGGGCACAGGCCATGGAGGTGGAAGCGCAGGCTGGCTCTTGATGTGCGAAGCAGCAAATATTTTTCGACGCGGCGCCAGCTTGACGGAACGCGTCCCAAAGCCTTCAGGTGCAGCGAGAGCAGATCGACGCTCAGAAGCGGCAGAGGCGGGATGCATGTGGCCCATGTGGCCCATGGACCTGTGATGTGTCTCCAAAAAGTTTTCTTTGGTTTCACCACCCCAGGGTCCCAAGACCCTATTCGAGGTCTTTGGGATATTTTTTTTTTGTCTGAGGTTCCTATCCCGAAGCTTCGCTGACCCCCCACGGGTTCCCGAAAAAAAGCTCGTCTCCGCAGGGACACGCTCATTGAGAGCGGCTTCCTGGGCCTCTTGGCAGCGGCTCCTCGGCCCGGTTTTTGCGAGCGCAACGTTGGACATGGCTCCAAGAAAGCTGATTCCCCGCCCCGATTCCCCGCCCCCCCCAAAAAAAAATCAAGAAAAAAGAAAAGGGATTTCCCTCTGATCCCCCCAAAAAATAGCAGTTCCTTCTGAACCCCCCCAAATATATATATATATATATATATACATATGGGTTTGTCTTTTTTTGGTGTGTTGAGTTGCTTCAAAAGGCAGAAGGTGGGACCTCCCCGAATCATACCCCCGAATCATACCCCCGAATCATACCCCGAATCATACCCCCGAATCATACCCCTTAAAACGTATGCTGCAAGATGCTACTGTTCTTCTACCGTTTTGTGTTGTTCACTGTCTCCACAACCACCACCAGTGCTACCCAATACTACCACTGCCACTGCCACTGCTACTACTACTACTACTACTACTACTACTTCAATTACTACTTCAATTAGTACTACTACTGCTACTACCACTACTACTACTACTACTGCTACTACCGCGACTACGAGTATTACTACCACTACCACCGCTACTGCCGCTGCTACTACTACTCTACTGCTTCTACTTCTGCTTCTGTTACCCTTACTACTAACTACTGCGACTACAACCTTGACTACTACTACTACTACTACTACGACTACTACCTTTATTACTGCTACAACTACTACTACGACTACAACCTTGACTACTACTACTACTACTACTACTACTACTACTACTACTACTACTACTACGACTACTACCTTTATTACTGCTACAACTACTACTACTACTACTACTACTACTCCTACTGCTGCTACTACTACTACTACTACTATTCCTGCTTCTGCTGCTGCTGCTGCTACTACTCACTACTGCCACATACATCATTCTGAGTGTATAATCAGTGCCGTTTTGAACCTAGCCGAATCATACCCGCGAATCATACCCGAATCATGCCCGGACAATGAGCTTCCCCTGCCAAGGCTAGTGCTAAGTCTTTTTCACAGCGTCCGCACCACTACAGCCGCTTCTGCTTATGCTACAGCTGCTACCACTACTTCTGCAACTTCTACTACGACTACCACTACTACTGCTACTACTACTACTACTACCACAGCTTCTACGAGTTTGTAATCAGTGCCGTTTTGCACCTAGCCGAATCATACCCGTGAATCATACCCGAATCATACCCGCGCAATGAACTGGCCTTGCCAAGGCCAGCGCCAAGTCTTTTCAAAGCTTCCGCGCCACTACAGTCGCTGCTTCTACTGTTACTACTACTACTACTACTACGACTATTGTTACTACTACTACTACTACTACTAGTACTACTACTACTACTACTACTACTACTGATGTTACTACTACAATATTACTACTAGTACAACTACTTCTGCGAACTGCTACTACTACTACTACTACTACTGCTGCTGCTGCTGCTGCTGCTTCCGCGAATCATACCCCCGAATCATACCCCGAATCATACCCGCGAATCATACCTGCGAATCATACCCCGTACTCAAACCTTCCTGCCCGGCCACCCTAAAAAAATACAATCCCATATATATATATATATATTATTTCCTTATGTTCCCCATTACTTCCTTCTTCCCTACCAAAGCCAAGAAGCTCCACTTGCCGTTTGGCAAGGACCTCTGTCCCGTGGGGTTTTTGGGTTCTCCTTCCCTTGGCAGCGGACGAAACCTGTCGATCGCTCCAGGCGATGGTGCTCATCATGGGCTTGGGCCACGGCCTCGGAACGGTCAAGCAAGTGAGGCTACCAGCGCGTCCCAGGGCAACGATTTCGTGAGAAGCTGGTTTGGGAGGCCCTCACTTGATATATCTTGGCCCATATGGCAGTTGGTATCAGTTGTACAGTGGCGATTTTTACCAATGTTGCCAGACACTGCGTGAACGATAGCGTGCCTGTCTAGACAGTTTGCTTCCCTGTGCACAGGCTGAGCCAACTGCCCATATGGCAAATTTACACGCTGACGCGACACAGCCGGCCACCGGGCACCTTGCCCTGCCCGTTCTGTCACTTCCCTTTCCTGTAAGTCCGATGAGTAGATGTTAAGATCTTAAAATTCTAAAAACTTTGAGATTCTAAGGGTCTCAGATTTGAAGACTTTCGGAATTTAAGGTTTCAATGGTTGAAGAATTAAGGTTTTAAGATTCAAAGATTTAAGGCTTTTGAAGGTTACAACAGCCAGGCCATTGCCCAGCCATTTTCCATCCAAGGCTTTAAGATTGTATTTTTTGTGAGATTTTCAGATTTGGTGACTTTCGGAATTTAAGATTTTAAGATCTTAAGATGTCAAGACTTCAAAATTTGAAGATTAAGAGGTTAAGGAATTTAGAATATTGCCCGTATTGAAGGAATTTATTATATTTTACTTGTTTATGAATTTAAGATTTTCAGACTGCAATAGTTCGAGATTTAAAGAATTTAAGTTTTTGAAGCTTTTAAGATTCTGAGATTTTAAGATTTTGAGAATTTAGGAATTTCATATTTTAAGATTGTAACATCTGAAGACTCAAAGACATGAGGGTTTCTGTCACTTCCCTTTCCTGTAAGTCCGATGAGTAGATGTTAAGATTTTAAAATTCTAAAAACTTTGAGATTCTAAGGGTCTCAGATTTGAAGACTTTCGGAATTTAGGTTTCAATGGTTTAAGAATTAAGGTTCTAAGATTTCATATTTTAAGAGTTTAAGATCTCAAGATTCTAAGACAGAAGGTTTTTAAGATTTCAAGATTGGAAGACTTTAGGAAGTTTTTATATTTTTAGATTTTAAGATTCTAAGTTCTAAGATTGTAAGATCTTGAGATTCTAAGATTGATTGTTAGATTTTAATTTAAGATTTTAAGAATCTAAGACTTTAGGATTTTGAGATTTCAATCCAGGCCATTTTCCATCAATTTCCATCCACTTTAGATTTTAAGATTTTCAGGTTGCACGTTTTCGGCAAAATTGGCCCGACTTAGGGGACACCATCCCCAGCATCCACCGCATCGCCAGCATGCATAACATCATCCGCATCATCCGGGATGATGCTGGCAATGCTGGGGGTGTTGTCCAGTATTAGGCACCCCCTAAAAATGCGCGTTTTTGGGCGCTGCAGGGAGATGCTACAAAAATCGCCTAAACCAATCCGCGAATCCTTCGCCCCTTATAAGGAAGGCCCAGCCCAAAACGTACCCGCAACGTACCCGCATGGTCGGCGGCATGGGGCGCGCGGCCTTATACCTGAAGGTAAGCCCTAACGGGCTTTGGCCTGCGGCCCGATCACGTCCGGTGGCCGGATTTACAGGCTGACGCGACACAGCCGGCCACCGGGCACCTTGCCCTGCCCGTTCTGTCACTTCCCTTTCCTGTAAGTCCGATTAGTAGATGTTAAGATTTTAAAATTCTAAAAACTTTGACATTCTAAGGGTCTCAGATTTGAAGACTTTCGGAATTTAAGGTTTCAATGGTTTAAGAATTAAGGTTTTAAGATTCAAAGATTTAAGGTTTTTGAAGGTTATAACAGCCAGGCCATTGCCCAGCCATTTTCCATCCAGTATCAGATTTCGAAGGCTTTAAGATTTCATTTTTGTGAGATTTTCAGATTTGGCGACTTTCGTAATTTAAGATTTTAAGATCTTAAGATGTCAAGACTTCAAAATTTCAAGATTAAGAGTTTAATGAATTTAAAATATAGCCCGGATTGAAGGAATTTCATTATATTTTACTTGTTTATGAATTTAAGATTTTCAGATTGCAATAGTTCGATATTGAAAGAATTTAAGTTTTTGAAACTTTTAAGATTCTGAGATTTTAAGATTTTGAGAATTTAGGAATTTCATATTTTAAGATTGTAACATCTGAAGATTCAAAGACATGAGGGTTTTAAGAAGTCAAGATTCGACGACTTTAGGATGCTTATATTTTCAGGTTGTAAGATTCTAACTTCTAAGGTTGTAATCTTAAGATCTTAAGGTTTCAAGATTTCAACAATTCAAGATTAAGAGTTTAAGGAATTTAAAATATAGCCCGGATTGAAGGAAGGTAATATTTTAATAATTTAAGATTTTCAGATTTCAATTGTTCGAGGTTTAAATAATTTAAGTTTTAAAGCTTTTTAAGATTCCGAGATTTTAAGAGTGTAAGACTTTAGGAATTTCATATTTTAAGAGTTTAAGATCTCAAGATTCTAAGACATAAGGTTTTTAAGATTTCAAGATTCGAAGACTTTAGGATGTTTTTATATTTTCAGATTTTAAGATTCTAAGTTCTAAGATTTTAAGATCTTGAGATTCTAAGATTGATTGTTAGATTTTAATTTAAGATTTTAAGAATCTAAGACTTTAGGATTTTGAGATTTCAATCCAGGCCATGTTCCATCCATTTTCCATCCACTTTGGATTTTAAGATTTTCAGGTTGCACGTTTTCGGCAAAATTGGCCCGACTTAGGGACAACATCCCCAGCATCACCCGCATCGCCAGCATGCATAACATCATCCGCATCATCCGGGATGATGCTGGTAATGCTGGGAGTGTTGTCCAGTATTAGGCACCCCCTAAAAATGCTCGTTTTTGGACTCGGTTTTGGGCGCTGCGAGGAGATGCTACAAAAATCCTCGGAAATCGCCTAAACCAATCCGCAAATCCTTCGCCCCTTATAAGGGAGGGCCCAGCATAAAACGTATGCGCATGTTCTGCGCATGTTCTGCGCATGGTCGGCGGCATGGGGCGCGCGGCCTTATACCTGAAGGTAAGCCCTAACGGGCTTTGGCCTGCGGCCCGATCACGTCCGGTGGCCGGATTTACACGCTGACGCGACACAGCCGGCCACCGGGCACCCTGCCCTGCCTGTTCTGTCACTTCCCTGTCCTTTGATTCGGATGAGATGCCGAGATTTGAACATCACTTCCTTTGCGCGTTTTTTTTGCAACTTTGGCATTTCCTTTTGCTTCCTGTGCGTTTGAGCTCCCTGCACTTTCTTGAGCGCCGTGTAGTCGCATTCCTCCCCCCTGTAAGCACCCCAGCGCGAAGCCTTGTGCAAACTGCTCGACAGCTAAAACCACAGAAGCGCGCCAACACGCTAAACCCACATGCGCAGGTTGAAGCAGCATGCACGCGCTAGAACGGAAACAGGGCGGAAGTTGCCCCCAGGGCGCTTCTCAGTCATGTGCCTCTGCAACCATGGAGAAGAAGCAGGAGTCGCGACTGCAAACGCGCTCGAACGGGAGGAGGCGGCAAGTTGCCCACAGGGCGCTTCTCAGTCATATACCGCTTCAGCCGTGGAGAAAAGGCGATGGTCGCGCCAGCCAGGGAGTGCGCATGGTGTCAGAGCCGAAAAGGCCGCAGTTGCTTCCGTTGGAGGTTTCCCGACCTGTCACTTCATTTTCCTGCATTTGAAGTCTGTCCTCTGTTTCACTGCCCTTCAGTCGCTACTCGTCATCTACCGGAAAGTTGCCCGCAGGGTGCTTCCAAGTCGAAAAAGAAGTGGAAGGAGGGCGGGGGCCAGCCCGTCAGGCCCGCTCCTGCACTTCCAGTCCCTGCACGTCCTTGCCTTTCCTGTTACTTGAGCCCCCTCCTGTAGTGTACTTTGTTTTTTTGTTGCCATCAATCATCCACAATTGCCCATTCATCTTCCATCCACTTTCCACTAGTACCATCCCTTCCATACATTATTATGCATCCATTCTCCAACAGTGTTCCACCCGCTTCCACAAGCTGCCAGCAGTGTCGCCATGCATGTTGCAAGAGCAGTTTGGCAGTTGTAAGGGAAGCCGAGTGAAGCTAAGGGACGCCAGACAGCACAAGCAGATTGATCACCCCGCATCAGTTGACCGCGCGCTGCACAGCGTCGCGAGGCATTTCGCAAGCGCAGTTTGGCAGTTTTAAGGGAGGCCGAGTGAAGCCAAGGGAGCACCTGAAAATGTTCGTTGCACAAGCAGCAGCATGTTTCACATAGCAGCCACCAATAATGTTCATCGTGCTTGCAGCAACATGTTTCACGCGGCAGCTCTTGATGACGTTCGCCGCAGAAGCAGCAACATTTCTCGCGCAGCAGCTTTCAAAAACATTCGTCGCATCAGCAGCAACATGTGTCACACAGCAGCTTCTGAAAACGTTAGTCGCTCAAGCAGCAACATGCGTCACGCAACAGCCACGTCGGACTAGCAGCAATCACACAACAGATTCGTCGCACTAGCTGCGATGGAACTTTTTTTCTCGCAAAGCCTTGCAGGCTATTGACAAGGGTCAAAAAAAGCAACAGTAGGAAGCAAGGTCCACTTCAGTAACAAGCCCTTGGCTTGGCGCCAGGTAGTTGGAAACCAGCTCTGCGGGCAAGCCAACCCTCGAACCGTTGCAGCCAAGCAAAGCGCCGCAAACACACCTGTCGTTGAGGGTTGTTTCAATAGTCTGGTTTCACCTGAACGTGGCGCGACTCTTTCACTGTAAGACACGAAAAAAAGAATATGAAAACACCTTGGGAATGTCACATGTTGCGCATTATTACTCACAAAGGCAGGGCCGACTTGCGGTGCTTCTCTCGCAGCAATTGCAGCTCGCAGCTCAGACTTGTCCAAACTGTTAGACAGCTGGGGCCGCGCCCGAAACACGCCAACAGGCTTCAGCCACATGAGTCAAGCATCACGCACGGTCTAGCGCCGGAAGAAGGGGAAAGTTGCCCGCGGGGCGGACAAGGAGCTGCAGGCTGGTGACAGTTGCCCATGGGGCGCTGGTAAGTGATTTAGCAGCGCATGGCAAGTGGGGCTGGGCACAGAGCCGGGGGTGTAGTCGTGGCAGTTCCTGGAGATGGCTGGTGCCTCTTCCATGCGGTGGCAAGGTACGGGGCCAGGCCTGGAGAAGGTGCTAGGCCGCGCTGGTGTCTGCGTGCTGCAGCGGAGATCTACTTGCAGGCGCTAGAGTGGCTGTGGGCGGCGCTGGCTGGACCAGATGCCGCAGCAACTGAAGCAGCTTGCGTGCCAGAAACGGAGGCGGAGTTGGAGCGACACCGAGACTTCGTTCGACGGCGCGGTGGCGTGGAGGCACAGGTTCCAGACGCCAAGCTGGTGCTGTGGAGTAAGGTGCTGGCTGTGGTGGAGCAGCCTAACGGTCTGGACTCCTTCCATCATGGGACCAGCGCAGAATTGTGGGCGCTCACCCAGCAGTTCGACTTCGATGCTATAGTATGGAGCGGCGTCCCTGACGCGAACTACTGGGCACGAACTCAGACTCGTGTCACGGACGAAGAATGCCGGACGGCAGTGGCTCGGCTCCCGACCGTGCTGCAGCTGCTGCACCGAGAGATCGGCAACGTGGGGCACTATGATCTGCTCGGGACCGATGCCGTGTCTCCGCAGCCGTTTGCGCGGACACCTTGGGTGAGGCGGTGGGCCGAAGGCGGCAGTGAAGCCATGTGGGAAGTGCTAGGCATGCTAAGGCGGCCCGAGCGCATCCATGCTCCAATTCCTGAAGCGGAGGCGGACGTCTGGTCCGAGCCAGAAACCAACAGTGACGTGGTCTTGTCAGACAAAAACTCTGACAAAATAGACATGGAAACCGATAGTGTGCCAAGGCGGCCCGAGCGCATCCATGCTCCAATTCCTGAAGCGGAGGCGGACGTCTGGTCCGAGCCAGAAACCAACAGGGACGTGCCCTTGTCAGACAAAAACTCTGACAAAATAGAGATGGAAACCGATAGTGTGCAGTCGTGGGACTCGCAGGATGCCGATAGTGTGCAGACGCAGGATGCCAGCGACGAAGCTGAAGAGCTTGGCCCGGTGGCGGTGGAAGCCAGCAAGACGTGGACCACCCTGGAAGACACAGACGTCCACCTTGCCGAGCAAGTGGCATCCCTGCTGCGGCCGACGCCGCTGCTGCCGCCGCCGCTCCCGGCCTGGAGTGCCAGCATGTCCGCGCCTGCCTCAGGAATAGTCTACCCCGCCGTGCATTGCGCGTTTGCAGGCTGCGCTTGGTGCAGCGAGATGCAGCCGTGTCAAGAGGCCTCGGGGCACGCTGGAGCGTGGGTGGTGCCAGACTTACACTGGACTCGCCTGAGTGGCACCTGCTGCGGCAAGGCGAACACGTGTCTCTGGGCTCACTTGGCCGCGTGCCACTGGGACAGCCTGTGTGCCGGCCAGCCAGGGCAGGAGTGGTGGCAGGCCAAGAGCCGGCACATGCGAGCCCTTGTTTGCCGAGAGGAGGCATCCGTGCCTGCAGTGGGCTGGAGTGTGGATCGGCGCACGCTACGCCGTCTCCGACAGGAGAGGCGCGAGGAGCACTGCGTGGCCTTGGTGTGCGCCTGTTGCGCGGCAGTGCAGCCTGGAGGTCCTAATGGCAACGTAGGATACGTGTCAGTGCGCGAGCTGTTCACAACCGTGTCAGCCGAGAGCTTTGCCGCGAACTGGAGCTTGACAGAGTACATTCGCAAGTACGGCGAGCACGCGGCCGTGAGAGATCGGCTTCCGGAGCAGGATTGGCAGCTGTCGCTGCCGCCCGATCTGTTTGAGGGGCAGCGAATTCTGTGCTGCCCAGAAGACCGCGTGTGTGCCGCGTGTCCAGCCACGCAAGAGCAACTGTGCGCTGAGTGCAAGCTGCCACTGTGCCGGACATGCTGGAGCCGGTTGCGGCAGAGCACGTGCCCGCAAGTCCCGCAAGCTCTTGCCAATGACAACTGGTACGGGTATCCCCCGAATTTCTTATATCAAGAAAAGGTGCGGTGGATTGAGGCCGCGGCAGCATGTCCCGTGTGGACGTCCGTGGTGAGTTTCTATATAGAGGAAGATCGCGGGCACCTGATGGAGGAGGAGCTGCATCGCAGCGACTTCCGCGTGGCCGTGCGAGGCAATGTTAGCTCCTTCAGCATGCCTTGGGAGGAGATCTACGGCAGTCTCCACCGCTTGGGGGCGGAGGCTGTGCTGCATCAGCTGCCGCACGCAGTCCCGGTGCTCAACACCATGATGAAGTTGACAATCAAGGGCATGCGGCACGCCGAGATCGTGGAGTGGGTGGCTGGTGCAAAGCTGCGCCCGTGGATCGTCGTGAGGTTGTTGGAGCACCTGATCGACAGCGGACATCCCATGTGTGAGGCATGGGCAGACAAAGCCGCACTCAAAGAAAGCTTGAAGCAGCGAGTGTTCAGCAGGTACGGCAAAGACGAAGTGTCGCCGGTGACCATGGAGGCCGCCTCGATGGCGCCGGAGGAAGCCGACCAAAGCGGCGGAGGGCAGAAAAAACATGCCACACCTGAAGCGGCCAGCGTGCATGAAGTCAACGGCGAGGCCTTTGCTGGCATAGTGCGGCCGCACGTGTTGTCGTCCGACTACACTAGCTCCCAGGTGCACGACGTAGACGTGCAAGAAATTGTGCAGCTAGCCAAGCTCACCGCGCACGTGAAGGTGCAAACCGGGCAAAGCTTTTGGGATCAGTGGCAAAATCGGTTCGTCAGCTGGGCGTACCCTTTCAGCCTGCCCGCGCCAGTGGGCGGTCCGGATTTCCCGTCCAAGTCGCGGGACCGCAGGGGCAGTGAGGCTGCCGTGCTCACGCCCTTTGCATACATGCAATCGCTGGCCCGGCGTGTGGAGAGCTCCATCCGCAACTCCTGGGATCTAGTGCCCGGGGTGCGCCGCATCACGATGAAGTGGCATTCGGTGTGGCACTCCGACCTGTGGCGTCGGCTCAAAGGCAAGCGGGCCGAGCTGAAGGAAACTCCCGATCAGGCATGGGTGGAAGCCGCGCAAGGCCTGTACAAAAAGTTGCAGAAAGGGGTGTACACCGTGCGCCGCAATGTGTGCAAGCCCATCAACTACGATGCGCGGAAGTTGTGGTACGCCAAAGACTTGACGCTGCCTGAGCAGGAGCTGCTGCGGGAAGTGCGGCACACGCAGCAGACCTTGCCGGGGACGGTGGAAGTCCGTCGCCGCATCGGCCGGTTCTTGTTCGGGGCCCGGGTGGAACTAGGAGAGCCGCTGTTCCTGACATTGTCGCCCACCACGCGGCACAACGGCCTCTGCCTCAAGTTCTCGCGGTATCGCCGTGCGGACCCGGCAGCAACAGGCATGTCCGGGCCATGGTTTGCACGAGACTCGCCTCAGGTATGGGACACGGCCGATGTCCAAATCGAGCTGCCGAATTATGACGTCCGGCGAGAGCTGACAGCCAGAGACCCGTGGGCGGTTGTCGTTGCCTTCCAGGCCATGGTGCGCTTCGTGTTTGGCACCCTGCTCGGCCTGCGCATGTGCTTCCGATGCCCAAATTGCACGTGCCGCGATCAGACAGGGCACGGGTTTCACGTGACGGGCGGCGTGCTGGGCCTGGTCCACGCCATGTGCGGCGCGATTGAGTACCAAGCAAACTCGACACCGCATTTTCACTGCAACGTGTACTTGGCATGCGTGTGGCAGCAGCCCCTGCAGAAACTTGCCGACCTGCTGCAGGCCGAAGTGCTGCGTGTGGCGGAAGTGTTCGACTTTCAGCAGTGGCTGCATTGCGAGGAGCATGTTCTGCACGAGAAGCACCAAGCCGAGGTGCAGGCAGTGGAAAAGTCGTGGCTGCAAAACTACCGCGGTCCAGAGAAGGACGCTTTGTGCTTGTGGCCCTGCTTCCTACTGCAAGACACGCAGCCGAGCGCGTGGACGCAAGATCAAGCAGAACAGGCGGCAGCCACGGATGCAGCGAGGTTCAAGGCAGCCTACGATGCAGCTGTGCAGCAAAAGCTGACGCATCAGCAGCATCACGTGCACCCGTGGAGTGCCTCGCAGCAAGCCCGCTTGCCGCTGCCAGCATGCCGCAAAAAGAACGCTCCGAATAAATGCAAGCACGGCTTCCCGCGGCCGCCCAATCCGCGCTGCAGAGTCATTTGCCGCGGCAACGCGCGCAAGTTCAAGCTCAGCACCCGGGGTCGCCGTAATGCGCTGGGCACTGTGCTCGGTCGCCGGCACGATCCGTGGCTGTCTGGCACCTGCCGAGCGTTCGCCTTGATGCTGATGGGCAACAGTCACACCGGCCTGAACTACCGCGTGCCTCTGGCGAGCAGCACGCATGATCCGGACTGCGCTCGGGACTGTCTTGGGGCGCAGACCGTCCGACGGCTCCAGCGAGCCATCGCCCAAGCGGCTCGCCGTGCCACCAAGTATTTCACGGGGTACTTACAAAAACCGCAGCCTCTGGGCCGGAAAGAGCTGCAGCACGCGGCGAGGCAATTGAGCTTCTTGGACACCAAGCCGTGTGAGGGCAAGGAGCTGCAGCGATACAGGCAAGTCGTCAACCGGGTGCTGGGAGACCTCGAGTTTCGTTGCTCCGTCCGACCACTCACGGAAGAGTTCATGCTGGCTGGCTTTTGGGACGTGAGCGAGCCGTCTTCGGCCGAATGCATTCGCAGCTTCTGTGTGGCCCCATTCGTGGGGCACGAGTGGTTGACGCAGCTTGATGCAGTCACCGAACAGCGGAAGAAACTCAAGCCACACAGCAAAGGCAATGCAGAGTTCAAGCTGTCTGAGCTGTACGGGTGGCGAGGCACGGACCCACGCGTGTACTTCTTGTCTCCATGGGAGTTTGTGAAATGGTGGGAAGTGAAGAAGCTGCAGCCGCCTTCTGCGGCGGCCGAAGGGGACGAGCGCGGCCTGAGTGAGTGGAGCCCCGGACGCTCCCAGAGCATGGCGCAAGGCCAGGCGTCTGCGCCCGCAGACGGCTGGAAGTTCGGACGGGACTATCGCTGGCGCGACCCCTTGCCACCCCGTCTCGCAGCGAGCGTCCTGCGCCCGCCGTGCAAGAGCCAAACCCAGGCGGCCGCAGCGCACTACCTGCAACGGCGTCAGGAGCCTGTGGTGCCTTTCCCAAGCCTGTGCCCGCTTCCAAAAAGTGACATGCCCGCAGACACACAAGCACGGTTCCTGAACGTGTATCTGCGACCTTGGACCTTGGATGCGGCAGACGCGAGCCTGCACGTGCCGCACATCACGGCGCTGGACCTGCCCATCTCCTCCTTGCAAGCAAGTAAGCCACGGCGACGGCTGCTACAAAAGACAGCCCCTGCAGACAGAAGCCACAGCGCAGCTTGGCGAGACTATGCGACGCAGCACGCGGTGTCCGAGCACGCTGCCAGGACAATCCGCAACTTCTTGGCCGCGGCCGAGTGCACGCCTGACGAAGAAGACTTGGAGCAGGACAAGAAGGAGAAGCAATGCGCCGAAGTGGACACGACTTGGGTGGATGTAGCCACAGTTCGCCGACTCAGTGAGGGCGGCGGCTTCCAGTACTCCAGCCGCACGGCCCCCGCAGTGCGCAACATAGTCCAGCAGTGGCGCACCAATGCCGATGCGGAGCAAGTGGCGGACCTCGCACGGTGCGCAGGGGTCCCAGATCCCAAGGAAGCCCTCGGAGCCGGAGCAGGAGATGCACCGCAGGAGCGGCCGGGCGAAGCGCGCGCTCAGCCAGCAGTGGCGTGCGTGTACGGCAAGCTGAGTGCACAGGCAGCTGCGCTGTGGCTGCGCAACTTGCACGACCCCAGCACTCTGGCACGGCCCAGCGAAGAGCAGCAGGCCTTTTTGCAGGCCGTGATAGATCGCTGCCTGCGGGAAGCATGCGAGGAGGCAGAGGACAAGCCCTTTCGTAGCGAGCCACTGCGTGCCTTCTTGCACGGCGTGCCCGGGGCGGGCAAGAGCCAGACCCTCAAGTGGCTGCGCGGCTTTTTCGAAGAGATATGCGGGTGGATGCAGGGGCAAGAGTTTGTGTACTTGGCCTCACAAAACACCCAGGCTGCGCTGATCGACGGAAACACGCTGCACTCGTTTGCCGAGCTGCAAGTCAAGGCTCCCAAGCAGAGGCGACAAACGCAGTTTGGCCCCGACAAATTCGTGAAGTACCAACGACTCCGGTGGCTGATAGTCGACGAATGCAGCACCGTCGCGCTAGAGGTCTTGGCCGTCTTGCAAAAGCGGCTGGCAGAAGCGACCCGCAAGAAGCGCTCCTGGAAGTGCAGAGACACCACGCACGAGCGGCCGTTCGGCGGCGTGAACTTCCTTTGCGCAGGGGACTTCTGGCAGTTCCCCGCGGTGCGCGCCACCTCGCTGTTCCAAAACCCTTTCAGCAAAGGGGTCAGCGTCCAAGTCGCCAACCTGCACCGCCTGTTTTGGACGCACGGCGAGGACGGCATGCAGCGCTTGTTTGAGCTGACAAAAGAACATCGCTGCGTGGACCCGTGGCTGAGCCACGTGCTCTTGCAAGCCCGGTATGGGCGGCTGTCCCAAGAGGTGTGGTGCTTCCTACACGGCTATCCCACGCTGCACGCAGGCAGTTGGTGCCCGAACAGCGGCCAGTGCGACTGCAAGCAGGACCGGTGCAACGGACTGGCCGCAGCGTGGCAGCGGGAGATCCAATCCGGCACCCCACGCTCGTGGGACGTCCGCGTGAGGGAGGAGTGTGACGTGTGCGCCACCGAGCGAGAGCGCCGGCGCATCGTCGCTGGCTCTGCACGTGAGACGCCTGATCCACAGGCATCTAAGTTTCTAGAAGGACCTTTCGTGCACGGCTTCAACGCGGCCAAGTATGTAGCTGCACTGCTGCGAGCCCGATGGGTGGCCCACGAGCGGCAACACGTGCTCCTTTGGGTTGTGGCGCAGGATACACCTCTGTTTCAGCTCGAGCCGGAAGCTGCGATCGGGGAGCTGCAAGCTCGCAAAGAAAACTGGCTGCAGCGCCACGACCAGGCCACTGGCGGCATCATGGGCTTGCTGCCTTTGCTTCCCGGCATGCCGGTTCGCGTCACGCAGACTCTGCCCGAGCTGCGGCCACTGCGCTTGTTCAAAAACAGTCGCGCGAAGCTGTTGAACTGGTGCTTGCAGGATGCGGATGCTGCGGCGGTGCAGGCGACTACCGCAACCGAAGTCGTTCTGCAAAGCATGCCGACATGTCTCCTGATACAAGTCGAGGGCGCCACTTGGAAACAGCTACCGAGCCTCCCCGCCGGGGTCGCATGCATCCGGCCAGTGCAGCAGCACTGGAAGGTCGCTGCGACCGGCAGTGCCACCGTTTTGCGAAGAGGCTTCCCAGTGGCTTGTGACTATGCCGGCACAGCGCACTCCTTCATGGGAGCCACACTGCCCGCCTGCACATTAGATCTTGGGTTCTGGGACAGCACGCCCTCGCGAGACGCGCAGCTCAGTGCCTACATGTGTTTGTCTCGCGTGAAGCGCGCCGAGGACTTGTGCGTGAGCCGGCCATTTGGGCCCAACCTCTTGGGCCAAGGCGATCTCACAGGCCCGCGCACGCTGCTCGAAACGCACCGGCAGACCATTACCTTGGAAGAAGCCAAGGTGAGGTTCCAGCAGGAAGCCAAGCAACGCAGCCGGCACCCGGAAGTGCTGCTGAGCTGTCGCCTCTGCAGCGTAGCGCGCGCAGGTCAGGAGTCGCTCAAGCCCCTGACCGCTTTCTTGGCGAACGAAGACGCCGCCCGCTTCAGCGTCGTGGCGCAGGGCATGGACAGGGTGTGCCGCGCGTGTCGCGCAAAGTGCCCGGCCGGCCAGTCCCGCCAAGCAGAGTGCGGTGATACTTTGTGCGCATGGTGCCAAGGAGTGCCAATGACACAGCCAGGTTTGTGCAAGATATGCAGCGCCAAGCCTCTCGCCTGCTCCAAGTGCGGCGATGCCGCCAAAAAAGGCCAAAAGCGCACACTGGCAGACTTCAACTTAGATGAGATTCTCAGAAAGAAACGCACGAAGGAGCTGCGCCGCGCACGCTGCAAGCAGTGTGAAGCAGATGCACCGATCAGAGCCACAAAGGCAGCCAAGTGCAAGCAGTGTGGTCACTGGAAGTCTCGAAGCCACGTGACCGGGCTCGACTCAGAAACCAACGAAGGGATCTGCAGAACCTGTGCCACGCGCAATGCCAAGCCGCCGGCACAGCCGCCGGCCAAGGCGTGCCAGCAATGCGGCAACGCTTTGCCCAAATATGCAACGCCCGGCACATGGTGCGACAGCTGCGCCTTCCCGCCGTGCCAGGGCGGGTGCGGACACGCGCGCCCGCGAAAAAGTGCGTACCACGCCAAAAATCGCCCCACTTGGGTCTGCAACAGGTGTGCCGCCAACAAGTGCAGCCAATGCGGTGGAGACTTGCTACAGACAGCAAACGCAGACTCGTGGTGCGAGAGCTGCGCTTTCCCGCCATGCCAGGGCGGGTGTGGACAAGCCCGTCCACGCAAAGGCGAGTGCCGCGCCAGAGTCTGTCCCAACTGGACTTGCAACCAGTGTGACGCATGCACGTGCAGCCAATGCGGCGGAGACTTGCCAAAGACGGCCAACGCAGACTCTTGGTGTGACAACTGCGCCTTCCCGCCGTGCCAGGGCGGGTGTGGACTTGCCCGCCCGCGAGCGGGAGTGTATCGTGCCAGAGTGTGCCCCAACTGGACTTGCAACCAGTGTGCCGCAAACACGTGCAGCCAATGCGGCGGAAGCTTGGCAAGGGCGGCCAACGCAGACTCTTGGTGCAACAACTGCGCCTTCCCGCCATGCCAAGGGGGGTGTGGGCGAGCGCGCCCCCGCAGGGACGAGTACCGCGCCAGACGTTGGCCCTCCTGGGTGTGCCGTGAGTGCGCGCGCAAGCCAAGTGAGACTCCCGGCCAAAAGCGCCACAAGCAGGGCTGAGCTTCGACACAAGTCAGACAGGCCGGACCAAAGTTATGCTCAGGTTGCGCAGGGACTTGTCCGCACAAAGGAGTTAAAACTCAAAAGCGAAGTTTCAAGGCAAGTGAGAAAAAACTTCCAGCCACAGGAGCAGAGCCAGCCAGAACGTGGCTCCGGCCATGCGAGCATGCAGCTCGGCCCAAGCGTGCTGCTCGGACAAGCCTAGCTTGGAGCAAGCGTCATTATCGTTCAAGACGTGTTGGCGCGGCAGACAGAAAAAGGCCGTGGCAAACATGTGATGTGATCATTCGAGACACCTCTTCTGCTGTCTGCGTCTCGCTGTCTAGCGGGCCGTTGGCAGTTTTTTTCGTGCTAGGCTTCTGGTCTAACAACCAAGGCTTGTGTTATGATCTCGGTGGGTTTGGTGGTCTCGCAACAAGCCCCCCCCTCAAAAAACCGCTCGGGTTTTTGACTCTGCACGGAAAGTGTTTTAAAAAAAGAAGCCTCAATTTTCCATACATTATCCAGCTGTTTTCCATGCATTTCCATCCTTTGTCCATGCATTCCATCATTTGCTACCCATTTTCCCGCAAGTGTCCATCTATTGCCCACCCATTTTCCGCGAAGTTTCCATCCATTGTCCAGCAATGTTCCATCCATTTTCCATGAAGTTGTCATCCATTTTCCACAATCCATTTCCATCCACCTTTCCCTTCATTTCCCCACATGTCCCTTACCGGCACGGACAGCGCCCCCTGCATGCTCCAGCAACTTTCCATCCAGCTTCCATGAAGTTTCCATCCATTTTCCAGACATTTGCGATCCATTTCCAGTCGCCTTTCCCTTCATTTCCCCACACGTCCCTGAACGGCGTGGACAGCACCCCCTGCATCGACTGCATCATCCCAAGCAATGTCCGCCATGGATGCTCAATCGTTGCACCCTATTGCAATCCTTTTTCCATTCATTCCATCAATGCATTTTCCAGGAACTTTGCATCAATTGTGCACACATTTTCCATCCATCCCCTTTCCCTCCATTTCCCGCATTTTTTTCATCAACGCCCTTCATTTCCATCAATTTTGCATCCTTTTTGTCCATCCTTTTTCCAGCCCATTCCATCCAGCCATTTCCTATGAATTGTTTATGCGCATTCCTTTCCCTTTTCGTTTCCGCTGTCCGGCTCCCTTCACGTTCTGCCCGTGCATTTTCCATGCATCTCGGTTTCTCTCCAGTGCCCGCTTCATTTTCGTGCAATTCCTTTGACATCCATTTTCCAGACATTTCCCATCCATTTCCATTCTGTTGCACCCTGTTGCAATCCTTTTTCCATCCATTCCATCAATGCATTTTCCAGGAACTTTCCATCAATTGTCCACACATTTTCATCCATCCCCTTTCCCTCCATTCCCCGCATTTTTTTCATCAACGCCCCTTCATTTCCATCAATTTTGCATGCTTTTTTTCCAGCCCATTCCATCCAGCCATTTCCCATGAATTGTTTATTTGCATTCCTTTCCCTTTTCGTTCCCGCTGTCCGGTTCCCTTCACGCTCTGCCCGTGCATTTTCCCGCATCTCGGTTTCTCTCCAGTGCCCGCTTCATTTTCGTGCAATTCCTTTGACTTGCATTTCGTTCACTTCCAGTCACTCCTGTTTCCTTGCATTTCCCCTTCAGCCCCTTGTTTCGCATCGCCAGCATGCATAGCATCATCCGCATCATCCGGGATGATGCTGGCAATGCTGGGGGTGTTGTCCAGTATTAGGCACCCCCCAAAAATACTCGTTTTTGGACTCGTTTTTGGATGCTGCGGGGAGATGCTACAAAAACGCCTAAACCAATCCGCAAATCCTTCGCCCCTTATAAGGGAGGGCCCAGCATAAAACGTATGCGCATGTTCTGCGCATGGTCCGCGCATGGTCGGCGGCATGGGGCGCGCGGCCTTATACCTGAAGGTAAGCCCTAACGGGCTTTGGCCTGCGGCCCGATCACGTCCGGTGGCCGGATTTAAGGGCTGCCGCCCAGTGCCGCCGACCCCGGGATTTAGTTGTGGTTTTCGAGCAACCAAAAACAGTGCCCTTGGTTTTGGTTTCTTTGGTTTCTTTTTGACCCAAATGGCATCTGAGGATGTTACGATGATAGTTATCATAAGAGTCATCATCCTTATCATCTTCATGATGATTGTCAATAGTCATCGCCTTCATCATTGTCATCATGATTGTCATCATTATCATCATCTCTGTGATGATATATATCATCGTAGGATCCTCGGCATCATCAGTGCCGGCTAACAAGAGATGATGATGACCATGACGATAGTGATGATAAGGATGAGGACTGTGATGATAACTATCATCGTAGCATCCTCTGCATTGCCAATGGGGTCTAACGTTACTTTTGAAATGCATATAAGAATAAGAATAAGAATGAGATGATGATGATCATCATGATGATGATGAGAAGAGCGATGACATCATAATAAGGATGATCATGATGATGATTATGATGATAACTATCACCATAACACCCTTTGCATCACCAGTGCTGCCTAATCAGAGATGATGATGACATCCTCGGCATCACCAGTGCCGGCTGATAGTGATGATGAGGATGAGGACTGTGATGATAAGTATCGTCGTAGCATCCTCTGCATTGCCAATGGGGTCTAACGTCACTTTTGAAATGCATATAAGAATAAGAACAAGAATGAGATGATGATGATCATCATGATGATGATGAGAAGAGCGATGACATCATAATAAGGATGATCATGATGATGATTATGATGATAACTATCATCGTAACACCCTTTGCATCACCAGTGCTGCCTAATAAGAGATGGTGATGACCGTGATGTCGGCATCATCAGTCCGGCTAACAAGAGATGATGATGACCATGATGATAGTGATGATAAGGATGAGGGCTGTGATGATAACTATCATCGTAGCATCCTCTGCATTGCCAATGGGGCCTAACGTTACTTTTGAAATGCATATAAGAATAAGAATAAGAATGAGATGAGATGATGATCATCATGATGATGATGAGAAGAGCGATGACATCATAATAAGGATGATCATGATGATGATTATGATGACAACTATCATCATAACACCCTTTGCATCACCAGTGCTGCCTAATAAGAGATGATGATGACATCCTCGGCATCACCAGTGCCGGCTAATAAGAGATGATGATAACCATGATGATAGTGATGATGAGGATGAGGACTGTGATGATAAGTATCGTCGTAGCATCCTCTGCATTGCCAATGGGGTCTAACGTTACTTTTGAAATGCATATAAGAATAAGAACAAGAATGAGATGATGATGATCATCATGATGATGATGAGAAGAGCGATGACATCATAATAAGGATGATCATGATGATGATTATGATGATAACTATCATCGTAACACCCTTTGCATCACCAGTGCTGCCTAATAAGAGATGGTGATGACCGTGATGATACTGATGACAAGGATGAGGACTGTGATGATAACTATCATCGTAGCATCCTCGGCATCATCAGTGCCGGCTAACAAGAGATGATGATGACCATGATGATAGTGATGATAAGGATGAGGACTGTGATGATAACTATCATCGTAGCATCCTCTGCATTGCCAATGGGGCCTAACGTTACTTTTGAAATGCATATAAGAATAAGAATAAGAATGAGATGATGATGATCATCATGATGATGATGAGAAGAGCGATGACATCATAATAAGGATGATCATGATGATGATTATGATGACAACTATCATCATAACACCCTTTGCATCACCAGTGCTGCCTAATCAGAGATGATGATGACATCCTCGGCATCACCAGTGCCGGCTAATAAGAGATGATGATAACCATGATGATAGTGATGATGAGGGGTCTAACGTCACTTTTGAAATGCATATAAGAATAAGAACAAGAATGAGATGATGATGATCATCATGATGATGATGAGAAGAGCGATGACATCATAATAAGGATGATCATGATGATGATTATGATGACAACTATCATCATAACACCCTTTGCATCACCAGTGCTACCTGATCAGAGATGATGATGACATCCTCGGCATCACCAGTGCCGGCTAATAAGAGATGATGACCATGATGATAGTGATGATGAGGATGAGGACTGTGATGATAAGTATCGTCGTAGCATCCTCTGCATTGCCAATGGGGTCTAACGTCACTTTTGAAATGCATATAAGAATAAGAACAAGAATGAGATGATGATGATCATCATGATGATGATGAGAAGAGCGATGACATCATAGTATGGATGATCATGATGATGATTATGATGATAACTATGATCGTAACACCCTTTGCATCACCAGTGCTGCCTAATAAGAGATGGTGATGACCGTGATGATCTATCCTCGGCATCATCAGTGCCGGCTAACAAGAGATGATGATGACCATGATGGTAGTGATTGTAAGGACGAGGGCTGTGATGATAACTATCATCGTAGCATCCTCTGCATTGCCAATGGGGCCTAACGTTACTTTTGAAGAATAAGAATAAGAATGAGATGATGATGATCATCATGATGATGATGAGAAGAGCAATGACATCATAATAAGGATGATCATGATGATGATTATGATGACAACTATCATAACACCCTTTGCATCACCAGTGCTGCCTAATCAGAGATGATGATGACATCCTCGGCATCACCAGTGCCGGCTAATAAGAGATGATGATGTTGAAGGATATAGAAATGATGATGATGATGATGTTGACGATAAGAATGATGAAGGATCATATCGATGATGATGATGATGATGATGATGGGCATCCGTATGATGCCAGTAGTCAGATGCTTGCCTCAAAGATTAATCCATGCGCTTGTACTGCAACCACCCTTCCCGTGCGCCTCCCCTTTGAGGAGAAGGGGTCGGCGGATTATTGTGTGGCCTGAGCTTTTTCATGGCAGAGATCTCGTTAAGAAGTTGTTTTGGAGGCCCATGGCATGGCAGGATATTGTGTGGCCAGCGCTGTTTCAGGCCTGCGGAGTTTTTTCTTGGCCCATGGCACGATTGGTCGCCTCCATGTTTTTTTTTGGGGGGAATCGGCCCCCCCCCAAAAGAAAGAAAACGAGCGACAAGTGCGGTTTGCCCCTTGGCTTTCCTTCAAAGCAACTCCAAAAATGAGGGTACCGACTAAAACGAAACCGCCCTCTCCACTTGGCTGGCGATCCGCCGCTCGAGCGGCTCCGAGTCACCAGCTGCCTGGTGCTGCGGCCTTTGGGCCGCCTCAGCATGCTGATGAAAAGGTCAGCTGGTTGAGTCGCCGTCGAGTCGTGGAACGCAGGACCAATTTGTGCGCTTCGGTTGGTACATTGTCTGAAGAACCCGGAATTTTCCACGGTTCTGCAAGGCTCCTTAAAAGATACATTTTGCCCAATTGAAACATGGCTTTTTCCAGCAAAATAAAGGGACACCACCATTTACAAGGCAGTGTTCAGGTGTATAATGTAAGGATCCCTGTTCTGGTACCACCCTTGTCAATCAGGGGCTCACCGTGTTAGGCTCACCGCACTGGATTTCGCCCACGACTCCGTGGAGTACCGAAAGTTAAGGAACGGCCACGCAAGGATTCTGGAGGTCAACGAGTTGCCAGCGCCCTAGCGCCCGAATCGATGCCCCCTGCTATGCGTGTGCTACGCATATTTCACCTTTGATGTGTTGGTGTCACCTTTAATTTGTTGGGATTGGCATGCACGAAGCGCCGTTTCATCCTGGATTGCTTGTGGCAATGTGTCCAGCCTCACTGGTGGGAAGGGCTCCAACGATCCAAGGTCTGATGGCTTTTGCCGGCTGTCACACTCCATCGAGGTTGGGGCTTGGCTGTTCATGGGGAACCACCTCAAAAGTGGTCGAAGACTTTGGATTCCTCAGAGGCGATCATTTTTTGAGGCGGACGCCAAACGGACCGCCGAAGCCCGGACGCCATTTTGGTGGGTCCAACCTGAGCAACAAACCCGCGCGAGCGAGCCACCTATGTTCGGCGATTTGTTTTTCTTCTTTTCTCTGGGGCTCAAACGGACGGTCAGGCATGGTGTCCTTTCTAGGTGAAATTGGTAAAAAAACGATGGCACTGGAGGTGTGCTTAGGCAAGTTTGGCTAAACAAATAGATGGGTTCCACTATTTTGGGGTTTCTTCTATTTACCAAAAGGCCATCTATTTTTCCAAAAGGCCACCGCGAGATGGCCAGGTCTTCGCGCGCTTCGTGCCGGACTCGGTGGTGCGGCGGCTCATCTCTGGGGACCCCAAGGCCTCGCGCCGGGAGCCCAGAAGGCGACGAAAGCGTCGCGTAGACGTCGAAGACCTGGCGAGCGCGAGGGGCGACGGCTTTCTCGCCAGCGTTTTTTTGGTTCTGTTTTTTGCTTTCCGTTTGGGTGGGTACTTTTAGGTTTTCGCCGGGGGGGTCGCCTTTTTCTTCTTTTTTGTTCGATTGGGTGCCGTTCTTTTGGGTTGGTTCCCTTTTTGGAAAGCCAAGGTTCTTAAAGCAAAAACAAATCCAATTGAACCAAGCGGGTAATTGGAGATTGTGTTGAGGGTGCCCTCTTTGGAATGGGTTGAAAGGGAAACCAAAAGGACACCATCCATTTTCAGGGTGTCCGATTCCTATTTTTGAGGCAAGAACTGAGGCACACCCTGTTTGGCTTTGGCTGAAGGTTGGTGTTCTGCAACTCTTCTTTCCAGGGGTTGATTCCCCATTCTTTTCAACCATCGTTCTTTTCAAAAACTTGCTGTTTCCCCTGGGGTTCTGATGGTTTCCTGAAAAGAAGGATCCCCGGAAAGAATGGGGAAGGTACCCCTAGATTCATGAGTTGCTAATGGTTGCTGCCGCCTTGAGGTCTGCATGTGCTCCGGAAGGAAGCAGCATCCTCAGCCTGAGCACTTGCTCAATGATTTGCGGTGCTCCCCCCATGTATCAAGGGTTACTCCGAGCCGATAGCAGAGTTGTCCTGACAATTGCGGAGGTCTCCATCATGTTCTCGGATGTCCGAGTGACCTGGCGGCATCTTTCTTTCTCGCAACACCTGCAAGAAGAGCAGACTCTGTGCATTTAGGACTTCACCACCATCTCGGAAGAGCTGAAACAAGATGATTTGATTCTTTTGCTGACCGTGTACCTCTCGTTCATGACGCGGGTGATTGAGCTCCTGACTCAGAGTCCCGACAGGAAAGGCCTTGGGGAAAGGGGCAACCTCTGAGGTCCTTTGAAGGCGTCGTCGGGGAGATTCTCGGCGACGGGATCCTTGCCTTTTGGAACACACCGGATGCACCACCGGCCAGATTATGGAGTGTGGATGCCATGTTCACCATGTGAAGCTCTTGCTGCTCTTGCTGCATGCAGGATGTCGAGGCTCATGCGGCGAAGGCTTGCGCAGCTGCCTTGTCGCAGCAGCAGGCGGGGCATGGACCGTTGCCCGCCTTGCCCGCTCCGCGTCTGGGACGGGCCAGGCGTTGGGCCCTCTCAACGAAGAGTTTCGAAAGCTGGGCCTGCCGCCTCTGGCCATCCGTATTGGCATCCACACTGGTGCCGGGAGCCCTAAAGAAAGGTGGGTATGGGTCCAAATTCAACCACCAGGGGACTGCAGGTTTTAGTCTTGGGTTCCATTTGCCAGAGTTCCCCCAAAGCGGGTACCTATTTTTGACCCACAGCCAGGTCTGGTTTTCTCTACTCGAGGGCCTGGGGCGCCCCAGGAAGTCCTCACCGGCAACATCGGCTGCCTGTCCGGAAAGATGAAGTTTGGCTGTATGGGCGATCCCGTGAATCTTGCCGCCGCCTCAGAGAGAAAGGCATAAGCACACCCCCTGCTTCTGCTGTGTGCTTTCGTGGCTATATCTCCCGACGTGTGCTTCGGCTCGCGACAGGCGAGTCGCCTGGAGGGCCTTTGCAAGACCTACGGTGCGCGGCCCTCAGAAGCGAAGGTCAAGCGAGTCCCGCCGCTGAAATTCCGCCGAGAAATGCCCGCGGAAATTTTCCGACTCCGAGGTGGGGATCCTTTGCTCCGCCGCGACCCGCGAGAAGCTGCCAGTGGCCCGAAGCCCAGATCTCGCGCATACGGCGAGCGGGGCGGAAAGCGCGAGAGCAGGGGACGGCCGAGAGATTTGAGGCGGACGGTTTCATTTGCCGGAAGCTGGACCTGGTGCAGGCCGTCCATCTCGATCCTTTCAAAAAGTCGACTTTAGTTGTTGCGCGCAGGTGAAGGGCAAGAAGGAGCCGACCGAGATTTATGAGGCTGCGTGTGCTTCCCCGAAACAGAGCATGTTCTCCGCATGGAGGTTGGACCCCTTTACTTGCCAATTCCGCCATACTTACTTAGCTCACTTACCGCCATCCCTCAATTTGGGCTCGTGCTTTTGTGGGCGCGCTTTTCAACTATGGCTTCAAGGGAGACCAAAAGGAAGGCAGGGGTCTCCCTAAAAGGATCTACACATCTCGTGCGGCCGAAGCCGCGACTTTGGGAGGTCATTGGACGCAATCCGGGCGAGGGCAAGGCCCGGCTAAACCACTTGCTTTGTGTGGTGGCCTGTCCTTTGTTGGAGTTGGTGCCCCCCTTTTTGTCAGTTTTAAGGTGACACCCAAATGGAAAACCCACCATTTTGGGGGGCAAAAAAAAGAATGCAACCAAAGTCAAGCAGTTCGGTCGATTGAGGCATCTAGTGCCATCGGGACAAGAGGATACTTGGGGATGTCAACCACCAGGCGACAGCAGTTTTAGTCCATTGTTTCCATTGACCAAAAGCAACCCGTTTTGGAGATTTCCTATGTTTGACCCACAGCCACTTGCGCAGTTCTAGCCCCTCGCCTCTGAGCCCCAAAAAACCGCCAGGTCGAAGAGGCTGTGCCCATCAGCCAGCCCATTTTGCCTGAGAGGCAGGGAGCTTGTCACATGGGGAGGTCTGGGAAGCCTGGGATTCAACGAAGATGTGGCCGTGGGTCAACACCAATGGTACCATTTTGGGGTAGGTGCACCACCCATTTTAGAACCTATTTTAGTGGGGATTGGGATGTTCACTGGGGGTACGGGGTTTTGACTCATAGCCATGTGTCCAAAGACCTGCTTTGCGTTGAGACCTGCTGGCTTGACTCTCCGGCCCAATCTGGTTTTTGGGGATTCCGACGCGTCGCGCGAAATGACACACACACACACACCCACACCCACACCCATACCCACACCCACACCCACACGCACACGCACACGCACACGCCCACGCTCACGCGCACGCGCACGCGCACGCGCACGCGCCGCACGCGCACCCGCACGCGCGCACGCGCGCACAC
>CAUJNA010000275.1:2500-10000 GCA_963377175.1 Effrenium voratum
GATTTCTCTGCTCGCGAAACGGCTTTTGGAAGTTGTCTCGTGGTGTGCGCGCCTGCTTTCGCAATCCCGCGGTCCCGGGTTCGATTCCCCCCTGGTCCGCGGCAGCTCCGGCTTGAAAATCGCAGCTTTTAAGTACAAACGTAGTACGCGGAGCGTGCTCCTGCAGCTCCGGCTGGAAAATCGCAACTTTTAAGTACAGACGTAGTACGCGGAGGCTGCTGCAGCTCCGGCTGGAAAATCGCACTTTTTAAGTACAGACGTAGTACGCGGAGCGTGCTCCCGCAGCTCCGGCTGGAAAATCGCAACTTTTAGATACAAATGGCTGGAAAATCGCAACTGTAAATTGCAAATGTAGCACGCGGAGCGCCTCCGCCGCTCCAGCTTTTTGAGGGTTAATTACTTCACCTGCCAGTTTCTCATGCCGAAACTTCGAGAATTACTTCACCTGCCAGCTTCTCATGCCACCTTTTCGAGAGTTACTTCACCTGCCAACTTCTCGTGCCAACTTTTCGAGGAGTTACTTCACCTGCGAGCTTATCATGCCAACTTTTCGAGAGTTACTACACCTGCGAGCTTCTCATGCCAACTTTTCGAGAATTACTTTACCTGCCAACTTCTCATGCCAACTTTTCGAGAAATACTTTACCTGCCAACCTCTCGTGGCAACTTCACCTGCCAACTTTTCGAGAATTACTTCACCTGCCAACTTCTCATGCCAACTTTTCGAGAAATACTTTATCTGCCAACCTCTCGTGGCAACTTTTCGCAAAATTACTTCACCTGCCAGCTTCTCATGCCAACTTTTCGAGAGGTACTTCACCTGCCAACATCGCCTGCCAACTTTTCGAGAGTTACTTCGCCTGCCAACTTCTCGCGCCAACTTTTCGAGAATTACTTCGCCTGCCAACTTCTCATGCTAACTTTTCGAAAGTTACTTCACCTGCCGGCTTCTCACGCCAACTTTTCGAGAGTTACTTCACGCGCCATCTTCTCGTGCCAACTTTTCGAGAATTACTTCACCTGCCAGCTTCTCACGCCAACTTTTCGAGAGTTACTTCACCTGCCAACTTCTCATGCCAACTCTTTGAGAGTTATTTCACCTGCCAACTTCTCATGCCAACTTTTCTCTTGAGTTACTTCGCCTGCCAACTTCTCATGTCAACTTTGCGAGAATTACTTCACCCGCCAACTTTGCCAGCCAACTATTCGAGAGTTACTTAACCTGCCAGCTTCTCATGCCAACTTTTTGAGAATTGCTTCGCCTGCCAACTCCTCATGCTAACTTTGCGAGAGTTACCTCACCTGCATCAACTTGCCTCTATGCTTCCGGGCCACTCGTCGTCTAGTTTTGTCATGAGCATCTGGTCGCGTAGGCCAGATTTGGTATAAAATGGTCTAAGAGCCCCTCTCTTCTCGTGCAGGTTTGTTTGAATGGGGGATCTGCAACTGTGTGGTTCCTGATGGTTTCTGTTCAAAGCAACCAAGCAGGTTCCCAGAACACAGGCCCATCTGACTGCTCCTTCGGCTTTGGGGGCCGAGCCAGGCTGCCAAGTCCAGCATGGTGTGCCAGGCGCTATCCTCATAGGACAAAAGCGCACCCACAGGGGGTGAGTGGCAACAGCGCAGTTCCATACGACCCAGAATAGCCTTTGACTTGACAAGGCCTTATAATCACTTCACCGACCTGCATGCAAAACTCACCAAGTGCCAGGTGTGATTCCGAAGCTTCACCTTGCACTGAATTTCGCAAAGACAGCAGGCGCTTGTCAAGGGATACAATCCGGCAGACCTCACGCCAGGAAGCTTTTGGACATGGTTTAGCAGTTCCGACGCATGAGCAAGACAGAAAAAACCCTATGTTTTGTGCTGAGCGATCTGCTTTCTCGTCCTTGTTGCCGCGCAGCTTTGTGGGCTCTTTTGGTTGAAAGCGCGATGAGACGCAGGGTAGGAATGGAATGAAAAGAGACCTGTGCCAGTTGGTATGCATCAGTCGGCAAACCGTTAAGCATGATACAGATCAGTCTTTGGTGCCTGTTGTAGCATGTCTTCTTTCAAGCAGCTGAACCACAAGCAACTCACAGCGAAGTGACAAACCACAAGGAGACTGGTTTCCTCGCCCCTCACCACATTGTGCGTGTACATTTGTGCTGAAATACTCTAATCTTATCGGATGTTTCAAGCCTACAGTTCTTTTCATGACACAAAAGAGGTGCCGGTTGAGGAAGCCAGAGAGAAACCACAAGAAAGGTTGACGGGCCACCATCGAGGTTGAAAGACGCCGTTTAGCGCTTCATGCGTGCTCCTGTGTTTTGCCGCAAGGTGTCTCTACTTTAGCTGCTGACTTGATGTTCCTGAGGTCACTTTGACGACCTCCCTGTTTGTTTTGAACAATGTGAATAGGCAGCTAATTGGTTCATCCCAGGAGCTGTTCATCCTTGGGCTGAAGATTGGGGTGGAGGAAAAGCAAATTTAAGCGAACCATAGCAGTGAAAGCTTGATTTACATGCCTTCCGTCTACAAAGCATTGTGAAATACAAATATAGCAACAACTTTCATCAACCGGTTGCCGCAAGTTCAAGACCTGTCTTGCGTATCGCAAAAACAGGTGCTTTTTCCATTGTCTTGCAGCTAGGCGGCATCATGAATTTACCGTCCCGCCTGCTGAGTTGCACACTGACTTGAAGTGGATGGATTGACAAAAGTAGCGCGGCAAGCCCCCCTGTTGACCAACCAACATGTTTCCTCCATAGATCACTGACCGGCGCAGTGCGGATCGCATGAACGTACCAACACCTCATGCATGTTTGGCAGGTGAGGCAGAGTCTTGCTGATCCTTGTCCTGCCGTCGGCGATGGACGCGGCGATTCTGTCACTGAATGGCCAGAGCTGTTTTTCTGCCGACTGGGGTTGGTGCTGGACGCTTGAGCTGCATGTTTGTTGCACACAACTCCCCCCTTGAGGATACAGTCTGAAAGAGGTCTTGCTGCTAGCCCTGCTTCCACTTCCCCTTAGCGTCGCCCAGCTTTTTGTTTGGAGTTGGGGTCGATTTGCTTCCTTGACAGGGATTCCTTTGCCGGGACCAGCCTCCACCGATCGAGCGAGGATTGCCCGGGGTATGACGACAACCAGCTCCGCTTCACGGCCCGCGAGGCGGCGCAGCGGGTGGCCATGGGCGTGGCGGGCGCTGGGGCCACCCAGCTCAAGTTCCTGGTCTTCGACAGCGTGGCGAACGATCTGATGCGCCTCCTGGTGCGTCTTAGGGCTCCAAGGGCTCCAAGGGCTCCAAGGGCTCCAAGGGCTCTGTGGGCTCTGTGGGCTCTGTGGGCTCTGTGGGCTCCAAGGGCTCCAAGGGCTCTGTGGGCTCTGTGGGCTCTGTGGGCTCTGTGGGCTGTGTGGGCTCTGGGACCTTTCGGTGCAAGGTTTTCATTTTCCCAGTGGGTTCTCGAAAGCTTCTGGGAGGTTGCAGAAGTTCTGGTGGGGAAGTTCCAGGAAGTTCTAGGTTAATGCTTGGGGGTTGTTGCTGCGAAAGGGTCACTTGGCTGCGTTTGTCTGTCTGTTTGCAGTTGCAAGGCCTCAGACCCACCTTGGCAGAGCTTCAAGCCAGCTTCGGGAGTTGCATCATGGACTCAGTGGTGGTGGTGGCATCCAAGATGAACGAGAAGCCTGGCGAGACGGGAGAGAAGAAGCTGCGGGGCATGAAGCAGGTCGGGGGGACGAGTTGTGGCCCGCCTGATGTGGCTATGACAATTGTCCGCAAAAACTGTTTGCGGACAAACATTCTCTGTAAATGTACGTCATGTCCACCGAAGGGTGCCCAATCGAAAATCATGGCCACGCCTTGAGGAAGTCTTGGGCGTATGGGTGGAGTATGTGGGTGGTGCTGGTGCATTTTGTATGTACAGCCATAGCCGACAGTCAATGAATATTCACCATCTACAGCACATTGTATGGTTGCATCACGGTGAAAGCGCTTGATAGTTCCGAGGGGCGGCTCCCAGGCTGCCTATGAAACTAAGACATTCTTCCTATGTCTCTCTCTCTCTCTCGTTCTCTCTCTCTCTCTCTCTCTCTCTCTCTCTCTCTCTCTGTGCGTTGAAACTAAGACACTATTTCCGTTTTCTTGAAGGTGATGGCGGAGCAGGGTCTCTCAGAGCTGGTGCCGTGGTACGGCCCCGCGCTCAACGAGAGCTCCTTGAGCCAGCTGCAGGAGGCCCTTGGCCGCGTGCCCAGCGTCAGCATCGCCGAGCTGGACGGGCTTTGGGCGCGCCAGCAGCGGCGTGCGGCGGAGTTGCACGGTGCGCAGGCGAGGGACTTGGCCGTTGCGCCGTGAATATGGCCGTGGGTCAACACCAATGGAACCATTTTGGGGTAGGTGCACCACCCATTTTAGTCTATTTTAGTGTGATCGGGATGTTCACGGGGGGTTCAGGGTTTTGACCCATAGCCATATGAGGTTTGTGTGAAAAGCACCAGAGGCTTGCAGTGGAAGCACCACCAGCAGAAGCATCACCAGCAGCATCACCATCGCCACCATCACTGCCAACACCCCTGCCAGCATCAGCACCAGCTCAAAACCTTTTTTGGAGCAGCGCGCGCGCACCCTCCCGCGCGCGCGCTCGTGTGTGTGTGTGTGTGTGTGTGTGTGTGTGTGTGTGTGTGTGTGTGTGTGTGTGTGTGTGTGTGCGTGTGTGTGTGTGTGTTGTGTTGTGTGTGTCCGAGTGAGAGTTTTACCCTGTCACCACCATTTGCAGTCACAGGCAGGGGGCACAGGGCCGGTCGTGGATACGATCTGGTAACGTTTGCGTTTCCAGAGGTGAAGCCGTCTTACAGCCAGCCAGCAAGAGCTGTGCCATTCGAGCACTGTACTTGCGCCGCCAACTGGAAGACCCAACTCGAAGGTCAGATTCCTTCTTCGGGAGTTTAAGCGCGTGCTACCCCAATTAGCGGGATCCTCGGGTGTACCCAGTGAGTGACCCCGGATGGCGCTGCCATTTCTTATTCCGAAATGGGAGACTTTTCTACCTGTTGCCGGAAATGCAGTTCTTTCCAGTACCGGCTATGCGACGGAGAGAAAGGGGCAATACTGTTTTCACGTGTGGATACCTGTGCCAACGAAGCTGTTCCATGGCGGGGGATGGGTGGTCTGATCAACCACCGGTACCTGCATGATGCAAAGTTCTTCTGGTCCTTGGCTTCTCTTGCTGTGTGCTTCATGTTGGATCTGGTAACGTTTTCGGTTCCAGAGGTAATCCACCATCTTACAGTCAGCAGGGGTTGCGCCACTCGATCATTGAACCCGAGCCAGCTCGAAGACAACTCGAACTTTCAGATTCCTCCCTCGGGAGATTCAGTGCGTGTGTGTGAATGGCTGTTTCCAGCTCGTCGTCGTTGCTTGCTGATTTCTGGAATCAGCAGAACCAGGTCAAAGGACCATTCCTTTGCTAAAGGCACGCTCCTCTCGTGGCTCAGGTGCCACATGTGGAGCATGTGAGTTTCGAGGTCGAGCAGAACCGCACAGAGGAACGACAGGTCCATGAGCCCTACAATCACACGTGGCCGGAAATAGTGAGTGAGACTGAATGGTTTCAGCGCCAGAAGTGCGAGACCAAACAAGTTGCTCAGCAAGTCAAGCTCAACAAATGCCGAGTTGTTGACACTGAGACTGGACAGACAGTAGGATGAGGGTGAATTGATCACCCGAGCAAAGCTTCCACAGTGCAAGCAACCTACAATCTACGGCAATGTTCTGGTTGATGAGGGTGTTAATAGGTTTGAGCCAAGGCTGGGATTGCTCGTCAACCAGAACACCGGCGTTTTTGAACAGCCACCAGAACAGGCGCTCTGCAGTTGGAACTTTGGACCACCGTAATGCTCACTGCTGCAGACACCCTGGGTGAGTGCAGATACCTTGGGTGAGCGCGTGGTGAGCCTTTCGTGGATATTTGCTTTAGAGAGGTCACCAAATTCTATTGTGAATCATGTTCGGGGGTCCCAGGGCTACCCCTCCGGACGGTCCAAGTCAAGAGTCTGGGAGGGATCAGCTGCAGAGATCTTGGAGGCCCCAGTTTCTCAACAGCTGGAAGAGGCCGCGTAAAAAGAAGGGTGCGACGGGCAAGTGCAGCGGATGGATGCGGAATATGTGGATCTCCAAACCAGGACCCCATTTCCCTCCGGCTATCCACGTGTGACTTTTTCCTTGGAAGCCGGCCAGGCCTTAGTTTTGTAGATAGATAGTTGCTCAGATACTACTTCCACGTGAGCATGTACTTGACTTTTCTTTCTTTCTTTCAGGTTGGGGGTCCTGAGGGGAACTTGGCTCAAAAAGAATGATTTGGAAGGGATTCCTGGCCAGTTCGATAGATGCATTTCTCACTTGATGGTTGTTGGGTAGAGCGCTGGGACCCTTGAACATGTGTTCCGCGATGAAGGCAAATTCATTTGATTCCACGTGTTTCATACAGATCTGGATCCGAACAATGAGGGGCCATGAGAAGTGCCACTTCAAGTTTTTCGCGGCAAAAGCTGTGGAAGCGGACCGTTGTCGCCCTTTGTGTTTTCATTGGCCATGGTTCAAAACCAATAGGATCCCATTTTGGGGTAGGTGCACCACCCATTTTAGAGCCTATTTTAGTGGTTGGTTTGGGATGTTCACTGGGGGCTAACCGATTTGGGTTTTGAAAAGCCCATGGCCATTTGGCTGGATTCAGCGCCGGCACGCGCTCCGAACCTCGATTGGTTCCATATCCGGACTCGAACGTCGGGTGTATGCCCTTGGGATAATCAAGCAAATGGGTACGGGTCAAAATCAAACCACCAGGAATTGGACCGCAGGTTTTAGTCCCTGTTTCCATTCACCGATCGGGCCCCCCATTTTGGGGTTGCCCGATTTTTGACCCGCCCGCCCAGCGCAAAAACCGTGGTGGCCATTGGCTCAGAAACCAGCGGAGCCCAAGCCGAGAGCCAGCGGCTCGGGGCCTACGGATGGAAGCGATGAATTCCGGCGGAACCAAGTACCCAGTGCTCGATGTCCACAGTATCTTAGAGGTATTGGTGAATGCAATCCATGCAGCTGAATGATTGTTGGCCCCAAAAGGAGTTTGGGACACACACACACACACACACACACCCCAGCTGTCAATGGAGGCCACTTGCATCAGGTCAATGGAGGCCAACATGATCTTTGTGAAGTGCAGCATTGGCTCTGCTCCAGGTTTGGATTTGCCTTGCAATATATCAAACTTCTGGTCACATGATTCTGCTCCATCGCGAGCTTTTGACGGTTGACAAGATGGGCGCTGCAAATGCTTCGTACCCAGGTTCCGTGGCTTTACTATGAGGCTCGCGCACCGCGACCTCGCCGTCTCCGAAATGCCACAGAGGTTCATAACTCACCAAGGTTTCACGGAACCTTTTCGTCATGGACATGTTGCAGAGCTGGACTTGGGTTTGTTTGCCAGCTGCCTGTTCAAGGGTTTTTGCCGCAACTCTTGGTCACGTTGC
>CAUJNA010000275.1:15000-65000 GCA_963377175.1 Effrenium voratum
ACAGTCAGCCAGCTGCCCGGCCGCTCCTCCGGTCCAGGCCCTTCTTGACCCCGAAATCGCGGGCGTTTTTTCCGGCTGCATTGCGGGTTGGGATTGCCACTTTCTGTCAACTAAGTCTGTGAAACGTGCTTGATGGCGTGTGAAGCCCTTTTGGCGTTTCACCAATACTACTGCTTGCTGCAATGCCGGCGTGTGCTGTGATACGGGTATGGGCCAAAATTCAAGCACCAGGGGACGGCAGGTTTTAGTCCATGTTTCCATTTACCATGTTGGGCACCTATTTTTGACCCGCAGCCATACTCTCGTATCACAAAGTACGTCTGGGCCTGGGAAGCTGCCCGTTTCGGTAGACGGCGGCCGTTTCGGTGGCCGAAGCTTAGGCTCCCGGAATCGCCGATCTGCCAGGCCGCCAGCATCCGGAAGATGAAGCAGGAGGCGTCAGCTGATCTGCTCGGATGTTTGGCCAAGTTGGTAAGTGGCTGTGGGTCGAACTAGGGTAACCCCAAAATGGAGCCCTGGTAAATGGAAACATAGACGAAAACTTGCGGTCCCCTGGTGGTTGAATTGTGACCCATACCCAAGTGGTCAGAAACCCACTAGCAACTGGACCATAAGATGGATACGACCTCGGATACTAACAACTTACCAAATGCCCAGCGTGAAAACTCGGGAAGGGAGGCCACATTTTAGCGAAGTCGTAATCCCCGCTACTTTGAAGTCCGGCGCCATGTTGGTGCATCCAAACCAGGAGTACGTTGGGGTCGGTAGGGTTCATGAGGGCAGCGCTCCAACCCGGGTCTTGGAAGCTTTTGTTTATGCCTTGCGAGCTTCGTTGGACATCTTGTGCGCATGTTCCAAGTGGGAGATTGGTACATGTAGAAATAGACAAATCACAATTGGATTCTTGTAGGCTGTGGTTCCTCGCTGAGAAGAAGCAGCGTGCTACATTCGACTTTGCTTGGTTTCAACTCTTCATGATTGAGGGTGCCACAGGTGGCTAGACATTTGCGCTTTGTTTGCAGCTTTCGCCAATGGATGGCTCATGGGCTCATTTCCGAAGTGGCCCAGTTTGCGCCTGTTCCAACGACTGTATGCTGAAGGGCATATATTCCATGATATATTCCAACAGATGGGGATATCAAGCGGGCGGCTTGGAGTGGTGGAACCAGGGACACAAACAAAAAGTGGCCCAGCAAAGCTGCCAACCCTGAATCTCAAGGATGAGGACGCTTTGGCTCTTTGCGTGTGAGAAGCATTGCCCAGGTTCTTTTTGCCCAACCGACGAAGCATCCAGCAGTTATTTACTGTCGTCAGGGATTCGGCAGAATTGAGATACCATGTCCAAGTAATTTGAATGTTCCAAACTGCTCTGGGACCTGTGGGTGTTTCGTCTTGCCTCGGCCGACGGTATTATTGATTTCTCAGATCGTATTTTTGTCGCTGACCATTCGATGGGAGCTCTTTCTGTCTCCTATTCGATCGACCCTTCCTTAAATGGCGATCCATGCGCGGCTGATGCATCCACGAATGGTACCTGAGACATCCTGAGACATCCTGAGAGCGGCCATCAAAACGGAGAGGACTGCAATCACAAATCCTCAACGCGAGCGAAGGCATTGCGCCCAGGCAAGTCCTGAGAATGTGGGGGACGTCGTTGTGGATTGCGCCGGATAATCCACTCAGAAGGACAATTTGGCAACTTCCTTTCAACAGCGAGACCAAGGGGGGTTCCCCATTTTGGCATAAACATAGTCGTGTTGGTTTTCAACATAGTCGTGGTTTTTAACACCACACTTGTTTTTCTGCCAAAATGGGGGGAGTCCCTTTGCCGAGAAAATGGGCGCTTCGGCGTCCTCTTCGTTTTTGCTCGCCGTGTTGGGCGTGCTCCGCTCGCCGTGCTGGGCGCTAGGCCTTGGACTGCGGCTGTTCGAAGCCGGACTTGGGGCCACCCACTTTCGGCGGCGCTTTCACCTGGTGCCCCTTGGTGCGAGACATCCGAGGTTGTAGTAGAGAGGTTGGGGCATCTGGAAGAAAGGCAACGAAGAAGTGCAGGGGAGTGGGTGAAGCAGCAAATGCTTAGAAGGTAGACACGAGTTTGAGATTTGAGCCCTCCGTTTGACCCGAATGAAGCGTAGCTCGGGCAAGCCAGGAGCCCTTGCAGAGCATGGTCACTGGTATGCCACAAAGGCCACAAGGATCCTTTTGCTGGGCTTGTCCTTTCTCGATTCGGCAGACTGCTTTGCCCAAGCCGAAAGGTCCCGATCCGAAACTTCCCTGCCCCAAACATGCGACGTGCGCGAGAGGGGGCAGGTGTGATATTCTTGGTATGGGCCATGCTGCCATTTCACTGGGTCTTATTGCATGGGTCATGTGCATGGATTGGCAGAGGCATGCATCGCAAGTGTGACCTGTTGTTGCACTCTTATTCACTTTCCGGCAGCAAAGCAAATGCTTCCTTTAGTTTGAGCTTTGATTGCCACAAAACGGTCTATTTCCTGGACCTGGAAGCGCATGTCCGGTCCACATTCCTTGCGAGGCAAGTTTCATCAAGCTATCATGCTGAACCAGGACCGGACTGCGTGCAAGTTTGCAAGTGGGGGATGAGGGGGAGGTGCGCCAAACAACCAGTTGAATTAAGCTGATTGAAGTCAATATTTGCATTGGTTAAGCTGAGCAATACACATATATCTATATATATATATATATGTACATATAAATATTTGCACACATGTGGGGATATTTGTATATGTACGGGTATACACATAACTACATGTATATACGGGTATACACACATACCTACATGTACATATATATATACATATATACACACATATGCATGACGGCTCTGCAGTTTGTTCTCTTCATGGACAATGTCAATTTTGGGTGAGTCTCAATCTAGGGGCATCCAGCATTTGTATCCCTTCGTTTCAGGTTTCCCTTGAACCCCACAAAAGGGTACCAACACACCGCCGTCTTTTTTCGCATTTCAATAGACGGCGGTGTTTTTCACCAGTGAGCGTTTCACTGGTGAGTAGTTTCCCATTTCCCCACTAAAGCCAGGGGCCGGTTCAACTCCAAATCCAACCAATGTAATCACCACCAGTTAGGAAGAATGTCACCAGGGAACTCCGGCTGGGATCAGGAGCCTAACGAAGAGTTTCCAAGAAGCTTTTCACCAGGACCTAAGACACTCTGAATTCAAAAGGAGGCTTTTTCTTAGGTCAGAAGGGCAGGCGGGGTGTGAGTCATCAGGACCTGCGGCCCTACTATTTGCCCTTTCTGCAGATGTCCACGGAGGCCTTGGCGCAGTGCCCCTTGGGCGTGCTGCAGATGGCCTTGCTGGACGCCACGCTGAAGGTGAGCAACTCCCAGGCGCCGGTTGGAGGGGGTGGGGTGGGGTGGGTGGGTGGGGTGGGCGGCTTGGGGAGGGCTGGTTTGGTGGGGTGGGTGGAGTGGGTGGGGTGGGGCTTTTCTGGGGTGCGGTGGGGTGGGTGGTGATGGTGGCGCGAAATCATCTGAACTCGCAGCTCGCGAGAAAGGCTGGTTCCTGTAAATACCAATGAGCAATGACTTCCCATCCAGGGTTTCCAAGTGGTGCGAAATGAGTTTTTCGTCCATCCACAGTATTTCGCCGGAAGTGGGCGCGTTGAAATTAGAGGTGGCCTTCCATGTGGCGTCGTGAGGTGATGCCCGAGCTCACCCAGACGCCCAGCTTCCTCAGGCTTGGGCGCCTGGTCTGCGTGTCTGGTGTCTGAGTCTTTGGTCGCAATTTCTATCCATGCAGTGTGTGTGTGTGTGTGTGTCTATCTATGCCCCTCTTTGGGCCGAAGGAATCAGGCTCACAGGGATAGGCCCACAGATTATTCCTTCAACACTTCTTGTACTTGAGGGGTGCAAAGGTTTGATGCTGGGGTTGGTACGCATGAATCTTTCATGGCCAACTTGGCTGACCGCTGTAGGGTGACACTCTTGGTTTTGCCTGTGATAGTGTGACAGTTCTTTGAGGAGGACAGCATGACATGACAAGTAACATGAAGCTGCCTTAGCTTTGCGAGCATCGCATGACATGCGCTTTACTCGCATGGCAAGACTGCATTTTGTGTTGCTGGTGGATTGTGTGGCAACTCGTGCTCGCTCGCTGGCTCGCTGGCTTGCTCGCTCTCGCTCTCTCGCGCTCTCTCTCTCTCTCTCTCTCTCTCTCTCTCTCTCTCTCTCTCTCTCTCTCTCTCTCTCTCTCTCTCTCTCTCTTTCTGTCTTTCTCTTTCTCCTTCTTTTTTCCTCTCTTTTTTGCGTCTCGCCGACGCGCACACACACACACAGACCTGGAAGGAGGGTTCGTTTTGAATGGGAACATGAAATCAAATATTCGGGTCCCACCTTTTACACATTTCCGCATTTCAATCTGGTGCCGCATCGAGAGAATGCCAAGACGCTGCAGCCAGATTATGCATTATGTCTTCCTCATGTGGTGCCACCGATTCAGCTGAGTCAAATGCATGTGACAGACAGATGTATTTGGAGCCTCCTCAGAGGCATCACCCTTAGGAGCGTTTTCAGGACGGAATGGTTGTTTGCCGAACGTGGGGCTATCGAAAGATGTGGCTTCAATGGCGATCACCCTGTTGACATAGGATGCAACAGCATGGCCCCTCTTCAGTGGTTGATTGGACTATCTCCCACCAATCAAACATCTCTTCCGCTTTGGGGCGTGCCGCGCCAAAGTCCCCGCCAGTCGCAAGTCGCGCGAGTCGCAAGTCGCGCACGCCGCGAGGGCTGAGGAGGCGCTGGAGTTGATGCTGGAGAGTGGCGTGTCCCTGGTGGACGTAGCCACCTCCGGGTGGATGGTCTTCAACCAGGCGCGACTCTGGGGGATTTGTTCGGGGCAGGGCAGGGTGGAGGACCACCTGGACCAAAGATACGAACTGAATGTATCCAAGGAGAGGGGAGTATGCCATTGCAGAAGGAAGCCAAGGCTGGAAGGTGGGGTTGAGTCTGTTCTTGGAGATTTAGGGACACCTCCCAAATGGGTGGTCTCTGGGAAGTTGGGAACCGCAAAACCGATCAAGCCGAAGAAATTGGATGCTAAAACAGGGGGTGCCACCAACTCCAAAACAGGGAGACGCAACCACTGGTTCGTACCAACTCCAAAAAATGAGACGCACCTTGGCAGACCTCTTGATCCATGGGTCAAAACCCCGTACCCCCGGTGAGCATGCCAATCCCCACTCAAATAGTTCTGAAAAATGGGTGGTGAATTCACCTATCCCAAAACGGTACCAAACCGGTTTTGAACCATGGCCATTTTGGTCTCCAAAAAAAGAAGAGACGCACCTTGGCAGACCTCTTGGTCCATGGGGCTTTGTGAGGGTTTGTTCAGCTAAGATGAGCGCCTTGCGGGCCGCGGCCCAGCGCCGGGGCGCCACCTTTGCCTTCGAGAGCGGGTGCCTCACAGTGCCGCCGGGCCGGGCGAGGCGGGGAGCGGGGAGGGGGGAGCGGCCCAGATCAATCGGATTGGGCGGGGGGGGTGGCAGGCGATGGGAGGGGAGAAGATGTGGCAAGGTGGCAGGTGGCAGGTGGCAGGTGGCAGGTGGATTTGTTTGGCCCTTTTGGCCATAAGGGCCGAACACCAAGATTTCATGGTCCCTGAATGGATGCTTCATGAATGTGGCAATGTCTTTTCGGGCAGGGCCCGAAAGTCACACGTGCGATGAAGCCTCGTAGATGGGCTTGTCTGCGGTCAAATGGGGCAACCTCCAATGTGGCTGGTTTCCTTTAGTTTCCCTTCTAAACAGCCCCCCAAAATTGCAACTCACAAAAGGGCACCCAATGCAAGGCACATTGCTGCGAATGCTTTTTTCCCTGGATTTGGGTTGGGAGCATATTCCACCCCATTTACCATTAAAAAAAACAATCGCAATGTGGAAAAGAGCGCATAGTTTTCGACCATTGACGTGTCATTAGCTTGCGTGATCTGAGGGCTCGCATTATAACAAGCCTGATCGAAGCACTGATAAATAGACATGCGAACTCATACTTTGGTCAAGACATGCAATGTGCTCGACCGTCAACATACCTATCCCGTCCCGGCCTATTGGTGGCCATCACTGTGCCGGGTTTGTTTTCCGTCGTGCATGGATCGCACGTAGGATGCTGCAGACCCTCACCGAGGGCGTCAACTTCATGCCACTAGGCGGGCTTCGCTGTGGCCGGACGTGCCATTCGATTCCGAGTCTAGAGACATTTGTCGAACATCACATAAACTTGGGGGTGCCGTTCGCTGCAACTTCAGGCCAAGGCACGTGCAACACCCCAAAGGTGACCTTTTTCAGATATGCCCTTGCGCATGTCTTCGTTGCGGCTGTGATGGGCACAGGCCTATGCAGCTGGTGCTGTGGTTGCTAGCTATACATGGTGTTGCCGGTTCGTTGTGCCACGGCGCGTTCCGTTCGTTGGAGCATTGCCTTGGGCACGACTACGAGCGTTTGCGCACAGAGTGTGGCAGTGCCTACGCAGGGCTTAAAGCATGCCTGCAGCGGGAATGGAGGCATACAGATGCCACTGAACAGTTCTCCAGGCCAGACAAGGGCTTCAACCGCTTGAAGCAGTGCCGCCATGGTCTTATGCTGTACAATCCTTTGGACTGGTACATCGGCCGGTCTTTGGAGGTCTACGGGGAGTGGGGTGAGAAGAAGGTGCAGCTCTGGGAGCATTTGGTGCAGCCGGGCCAGGTGGCGCTGGAGATCGGCGCTCACGTCGGCACGCTGACGCTGCCGCTGTCGCGGCTGGTGGGGTCTGGGCGCGTGATCGCCTTTGAGCCTTTCTACCCCTCCTTTGCCGCCCTGGCGGCCAACACGGCGCTGAACTCCTTGGACAACGTGGAGCTGCGGCAGGCGGTGGTGGCGGACCGGGCCGGGAAGGTCTTCATGGACCGTGGCAGCCTTGCCTTCAAGCAGCAAGACTTCTTCAACTATGGCTCCATTGACTTTCAAGGCCTGGACATCTTGCCGGCGGATGCAGAGCGGCAGGTGGCCTGGGATGAGTATCCGGTTGTGACGTTGGATGGTCTGTCCATGTCCCAGGTGGATTTCATCAAGATCGATGCGGAGGGCCTTGAGCTGGCAGTGCTCCGCGGTGCGCGGCGACTGCTGCGGAAGTCTCAGCCCCTGCTCTTCGTGGAGTACCGGAGCCCCAAGGAGAAGGATCCCAAGCTGCTGCAATTTTTGCGGAAATCCGGGTATGAGTGCGTGCTGCTCCGGCTGCCTGTGTTCAACGAGAGGAACTTCCGGAACCATTCGGAGGATCTTTGGGGCACCTTGGTGAGCTTTGACTTGTTGTGCAGGAACACGCGGCGGAACACTGACGGCAAGGTAGCGAGTCTCTTCACTAGTGCGGTGGAGACCGATGTGAAGGGTCTTCGGACAACGCCCACAGATCCACTTGACATCTTAGAGAGGGCCAGGCCCAGCGCGGGAAGTGGGAAAGGACAGCCCAAGCTTCAGAGACCTCGAGGCGGAGCCTTAGCCTCCAGGCCGTTAGGCGCTCAGTCGGAGCAAGACAAGCCGGCTCCAATGGCCGAAGAAATGAGCCAGGAGCTGTCGGCGGAGGAGCGTGTCCCGCAAGTCAGGGCAGCGAAGCAAGATCTGCCAGATTCTCATTTGCGGCAGGTCAAGTTTGTGGAGCCAACCTTGGACGAGTTGTGAGAAGCGTGGCTGCAATCAGATCCCGGGGAAAAAACCAAATAGTCAGCCGCATCGGGGGCAGTTTTCACGTCTGCAGTGCGAGGTTTGATTCACGCAATACCCGTTGACGGCAAGGGTGTGGGTTGGCCTTTGCCCAACTCAGGCGGGCTGGGATGACACTCTTGCAACAACACTTTTGTGAAGACTTACATTGCCAGTTGGACGAACACAACGATTTTTGGGCAGCATCAGGGGAAGCCATCAACCAGTAATCCCAAGTGGCAATGGTATTGTTATTGTCATTCTTCGCTCTTCCCAGAAATGATGCTTTCTTTCAGTTTTGCTTTGAGAGAGTAGTTTGTTTGCTGTGGGATCGAACAGCCTGCTTTGGAGCTCTATTTAGTTTCCAGCGGGCAAGACGTGCCGTGCCTTTTTTGGAAGATTCCCACCTTGTTTGGGGTTCCAAGCGCCCCGTGGGCTGTTTTTAATCCCGTATTTGGCCAGACTATTATTTGCCCGTGCAATCTTTTTTTGTTCTGTCATTTGCGTGTACGTTGAACGAAAAAGGGAAGAAACCGTACGACCATGTTTTGGGCCAAGGCGTATGACCGAAAAAGTGGTCAGAGACTTGGCAGTGGTTTATGGACTCCGAGAAAGTGGTTAGAGACTCGAGGATATGGAAAGAAAGTAGCGAGCCTGACTAGACTGAATTGGGGGGAGGTGTGCCATCTACGTTCACCCAATTGTGGTTATACCTCGTCTCAGGTTCCCCTGAATTGGTGGTTTGGATTGGTGGTTTGGGGATTTGAATCCCTGATTCTAGAGGGTAGGCTCGTTAACCACCAATCCAACGCGTGAATCGTCAGGCGTGGCCTCGCTGATGCGGGTGCTGCTGGACGACACCAGCGGCGCGGAGCCGTGTCAGCTCCCCTCCGCTGGGATGTTCCTGCGCCTTGCCCTTCAGATCGGGGGGTTCCCCCGTTTTCTTCCATGGTTTTATTGAGTTCCCAGAAGGGGGTACCCTGAAGAAAGACGCTACAAGGGGCCTTGGAAAGGCGATGATGTGAGGAATGGGCTGGACATGTCATGTTGTGCGGTGTAGCAAAGGGTTCCCGGTTTGAGGCTGCAGGGCGTTGGTTGTTTTGGCTCCCCTCCAACCCATTCAATCCCCCCACACAACCCCTGGGTTTGAGTCCCAGGTTTGGCTTGGATCGCTTGATCGCCCCCCTTTGAGGAAGGATGGGGTTGGTAGGGATGGACCCCTTACAGAAGTTAAACAACAATGATGGAGATTCCCAAAAAACATGGCACACAGAAGCAGTTTTGACCACGGCATACATGGAAGCAACGCTTTGTGAGTTGATCGCCACGCAGGACTTGAATGTAACTTGCCCTTAGGTTGCGGTATTCGGTGGAGGCAAAAGTGGTGATTGGCATGATGAACCACAGATGCAAAAGTTGCGTTGGAGGAAAACGTTGCAAAACATATGTTTCGAGCGCCCAATTCTTGACAACCGCTAAATGACTGGCCAGACAGTTGAATCTTTGGCAAATGGATGGAGGGAGACTCCATGACACAAGAAGCTCCCATTTCGGAATGGATGGCTGAACTTTGTGTATCAGTTTGCATATGTCTTGGTGAAAAGAGATATTTGCTAGGTCTTGGAAGCTCTCGTATCACAGCCAGGCTGCTTTTTTGCCATATGGCTGCTGGGTGGCATGAGCAAACGGAAGCAGGCACAAGCAGCACCACCACAGATCACACAGCTCACATATGGACGCGCTTCGTGCACCTTCCGGCAAAAACAATGGCATCTTTCCCCTTTACCGGGTTCGCTTGCGAGGCTCATGGCATACTCCACGCTGCAGCAGACGGTGCTGCCAGAGGAGAAGGAGCCGAGGCTGCCAGGAGCGGCGGCTCTGTCAATTCGAATGCGGGCCAACCCCAACTCAGCTGGGACTGACCCAGGAGCAAATCGGTCCCAACAGGACGACCAAGAAACCATCAGACAGCGTTGTAACGTGACGTAACAGGCAAACATCTAACTCCTCACGATCAGTTTTGCGAAACCTCCAGTATTGTTCTCCTTGTTCTTGGAGTCTAGAAGGAGCCTATTTCGTCTGCACTGGATTTGCAATGTGCCCTCCCAAAAGCAACCATAACACCTGCATACATAGGCATCCTTTTCAGCTTGGAAATAGATGGCACTGGTTTAGATTTGTTCTTACTAGACAAACCCATCTGTTTTACCAGAAGGACACCTCTGGTAACGTGGTGTACCCAAAGGAACATCATTTTGGTCCCCTAAAACAAACACATAAAACCTGCAGAGCATAGGCGTCCTTTTTGGTGGTTTTGCTGGAGAAATAGATGGCCCTGGTTTATTCGGTTTAATCATCAGGGAAATCCATCTATTTCCCTGAAAAGGACACCTACTTGGAGTCGGTAATCCCTTGAAGCGAGCCGCAGGCGTTGCGCCGCGTCCCGGGGAGGAGGCCGCGATGCTGCTGGGCGCCGGCGAGGCGCGGCTGCGCCCGGAGCCCCACCCGAGCGCGGCGCGCGCGAGCGCTGGGGGGGGGGAACGCCCATTTTTTGACCACTTTCAGAGCTGCATGTTGGAGATTGTGTTTCGTTTTGCCAGGCACAATGAGGTTTCAGGGAAGTTGCAAGCACTTCTGCTGGGATTCAGGAAGATCGTGGGGTTCGGGGGGTTTTCAAGTACCATTGCTGCTTGTCTTGGTGGGTTTCAAGAAGGAACAAATGGACAAGTCGTGGAACTAGGTGTGAGTGAGAACAGCCGAGAAGAGGAATGATGGAGCTGGCCAAGAATGGCAGAGTTTTGCTGTGGTGGCTGCAGTTGTTTTTTGCTGCAGTTGTTTTTTTGTCGCCTTTTTGTTTGAGACCTGACTCGGTTTCTTGGTGTCATCATTTTTGTTGCCACAAAAGCGTTTGGACGAGCCTTGCAATGACCTCAATAACCTCTTTCCGTTTTTCTTGGTTTGGCTGAATTGTTCTCTTAGCTTCCGAGACCTGTACTCATGTGGCAAACCCATTTCCCGCAACCGGTTGCAACTTCCAGCTGCCAGAGTTGGAATCAAAGTTGGGTAATTGGGTTGACTTGGCTCTCAGTTGGGAATGAGCGAATGCCCCCTATAAACCATCCATCCCTTGTGGGTTCCTTTTAGGGGACCCGTTTTGGGCCCAAGAGGGAGTTCCCAAAAGGTCCCAAAAGTGGGGCCCCCGAAATGAAGAGGTTGCTCGTCGAAAAATATGACAGACGATCACTCCGATCTATATCTCCTGGTCCCAAAAGAAAGGGCTGCCAAGATCGCATGGTGGCTTTTAATGGGAACCTGGGCCCTGATTGATTTTGATCTCAAAATACAGCAATTCCTCCACCAGGTTGAATCCGACCTGGTTTCCCTTTCGGAACAAGACTCTGGTTTCAGCAACTCTTGCGCAGCCTTGACAAATACTCTTCACCGTCACCCAAAAAGCCGTGGTATACTCAAACCCAGGACTTGGTTTCCCTAGAAGAAAATCAAGCCCTGCGATCCTGAAACTCTCTTATTGGAAGGCAGACCTTCTTAGTTGGCATTCAGTTTCCTTCTCTATGCTTCCCCACCCTTTCCAGTTTGGTGGGGTGATGTTTTATCGAACATATTTTTTAAATGTTTGTTCTTTGAACAGCGTGGCGGACAATGAATGGATTCCACTGGTTTATATTCGGTTCTCTCTCTCTCCCCCACAGGCTATTTTTGAACAGGGCGGGCCAACATCTGTTTCAACCACCATACCTCTGGTTTCAAGCTTGTTTCAACCAGCTTGGCCACCCCCCCCCCCCACTCCTACACCTACCACCCCCCCCACCACCCGAGCGCTCTGCGGCGCCCAGGCGCCGCGCTGCTGGCGGAGGCCAAGGCGGCGGCGCCGCACAGCGGCCCGCTGGCGCTGCTGCTGGCCACGCCGTGGCCCGTGGCGGCGCCCTGGACTGCAAGGGCCGGTGAAAACGGCCAAGGCCTCTGACGTTTTTTTGTTTCTCCTTTTTTCTGTCTAAACGTGTATTTGGCCTTTTGCGTTTCTCTCATTTCTTTCTTCACAGAATACGATGAAATGGAAGGTTTTGTCGGGCCGAATAAGAAGCCACCGACTTGGGTTCGTCAAGCAGGAGAAAAGAACATATGTAGGGGTAGAGGTGATGTTCAGCATCACTTGTTCGAGTAATTGACGGGACTAGCATTGGATATGCATGCTCCGAATTTCGGCCCACAAGCGGGCGACCAATGCTTTCATGCCAACCCTTGAGAAACATGTTCAGCCAGCTTCAACGAGACTGCCGCAAAGCAACGCTGGAAACCGACAGTATCCAAGGCTCTTGCTTCAGAAGGTCCGCTTGCCTCGGTATTGTGTGTTGGCTTTCCGGTAGTACCAACCCATTGCTGGATTTTCTCACCATCCAATAGCAGCTTTCTGATTTAGTGTGGCATTACAGCACCGTCTTCGCGGAAACTTCACGAACTGATTTTGGGACCTTCGGAGTGGCTCGCTTCTTCAGGCGCGGCTTTGGAAACAGAGGGGCCGCTGCCGAAATCGGAAGGCCGACGGATTCGCAGGAGTTGGGCCAACTCGTGTCTTGCTTTGCGATTCTTTCAGCATCCTTTTTGGTTTCCCTTTCCGGAGTGGTGCCCTGTTGCATTCCGGTGCAAACCCAGGAAGTCTTGGACCTCTTGAGCTACCCGGGCAGGGTGCCTGTCACTGCCAGGAGCTCGAAGTCAGACCGGTCAGGCGACGGGCTTTGTGGGTGTGATGCCACTTGCTTTCTTGGTTTTACAAAGAACCAGTCCTGCTGTTGGAGTTGCGCATTTGCCAAGCTGCATGGTTCCGGCGGAGAGATCACAAAGCTGTGGTTTTGCTTCCACGTCCTTTTTTTTTGGCTTGACTTATGGCACTGTTGACGGATGAAATTCTGCACCGCCTTCGCCATGGTTTACAAACACCCTCGCGCTTGGTTGCAAACATGTTGGAATGGCCGAAATCCTGCACGGCCTGTTGTGAATGCCAACACCATAGAGAAGGGGCAGCGGAGATGCGCGGGTTGGGAGAGGCGGTGCGGGATTTCTGCCGTCAGTCGCTTTTGGGAGGAGGGATCTACCCAACTCCCAGGGGCTATGACAGGCCCCGATGTTTTCCTCATTCAGCTTGGCCAAGGTCAGCGGGGCCCTGGAAGAGCTGCTGAATCTCCAAAAGGCTTGGCCTGGGGGGCGGGCATGCGGTCTGGGTCTGGATTTGCGGATACCTTAGTTGTTTTGGTTGTCGAGAAGGGAGAGCCGAGGGACACTGGAAACCAATTCTTGGGGTGTCCCCCCAATGTTTGAATGCTCAAACTTGTGACACCCTGGCCAGACAGCCTGTGCCAAATGGCAGTTGGCTCAGCGACGAAAGCCGCTGGTGCAACCTCATGTTGCATTTGCTTGTTGTAGACAAGTAGCCTTTGCAAGTCGCGTGAATGAACAAGACAGCCACCTGTGTCGGATAAATGGTGAGAACCCTGGGAGTTGACCTCCCAAAAGGTGGGGGCTGGAAAATGTTTACCCCCGCGCCGCAGTCGTTGATCAGGGGGATCTAATACATGCCAGGAACCCCCCGTCTGAGGTTGGTTTCGTTTGCAGAAATCTTTGGCACTTGCGGGCTCATGGAACAGCACACAGGCACATGTGTATTCGACCATGTCCAGTCATCGTTTTGGTTTGGATCATCACACCTTGAGTGACATGGCAATGGAGTGAAACAGCAAGCGCGGCGCCCCGCGCATCTCTGCCCACGGGCTCTGAGTGAGCTTTTCCCCCTCAGCTGCACTGGTAGCAGAGCAACCGATCTGAGTGAATCCCGAAACGTTGCCTTCATGCACACGAGCTGCACATGTGCCACGAATCGCCACCAGTGCCATCCTGAGATGGTTGCCCGAAGGGATGGCAAAGGTGCCACAGGGAGGGGGTTTGGGTTTGCGCGAGCCCAGGAGAGTGTAGGGAGGATGGCAGCAGCCATCACCTGAAAAGCCGACAGCCGAACTCAATCTGCTGAGCTTGAGAACCTTGGCGCTTGTGCGAGCCTGCAATCCGAAAAGACGGCTGCCGAAGCCAAGCTGACATGGCAGAAGGCCCAAGAAGCCACAGCAGCCCTGCGGAAGGACCGTGGTTTCGGGTCGGTTCCAACATCAATTTCGGCATCGAAAACAGGGCCTCTGCTCGTTGTATCAGCGCTATGCCCGGGACTGCCAGACAAGATGCGCCCCTCGAGATTTACTTCAGCAGGGCTTGTGTTGGACAAGTCCACGAAGGGCGGCCATTTGGTTTCAGGTATCAACACCTACGTTGGTGTTGGCTCATCTTCAACACGTCAAGCTCAGCCTCATGAAGGTTTGGTTTTGTGGAGCAACAACGTTAGGGACTGCAGGCGGGCGCTGATCGCCGTGTCGTGCGCTCCTGTGGCAGGTCTGGCGTTGGTTTCCAGGTGAGAACCCAACAGCAGTTGTGGGGCTTCATCTTCCTCGGGACTGCCTCAGACTCGACAGCAAAACTGATCTTGGCCCGGTCAGACAGATTCTTTGCTACGCATCTTGTTGACCAGGTAAGCTGCTGGAGCTTGAAGGAAACTTGCGCTGGCACGTGCTTGTGAAGTGGCCATACTCCGCTTGGCAGACGCACTCACAAAGAAGTCTGCTGACGCTAGACAGTCGTTAGCCCAGTTTCTCAAGCAAGGCTTCGCTTTGCGCCCGGCTTCCTTACCTCCACTAAGAAAGCCAAGAAGTTTGAGAAGAATGCTGTGAGCGCTATGCGCAATCTGCAACTTTCGGACACTCTCATGGCAACGCTGGCAATGGTTCGTGCCTGATCATTCGTGAGCTTCCCCCCTCAGTTCCTTTTCATGTGGGGGGGAACGTGGGAATGGTCCAAGCGTCTGCAACGCGCACAAGTACAGATTGGAAATTGAAACATTGTGTTTCTCCACTGGGGCTGTCTCGGACTCAGGAGCCTCGTTGTTTGAAGGAACAGCAAACACACTGCTTTTGCTGTTGTGGTCACGCCCGTGCCAATATTCTGGCTCCCCACGTTTGTCAAGAACGCGGTTTGTCGACCGCACACGAGGCGGGAAATTCGCTTGAAGCGGTCCTGCGTCTGCGAATTTCGCTGAGGACCACCCTTTGCTGGAGCTTGCGCTTAGCAACGCGAGCCCGGTGCCCACGAGTTGCTTGAATTGAGTCGGGAGGGGGGGTTTCTTTGGGTGAGATTGAACTTCAGCTGCGTTGGTTGGTTGGTTGGTTGGCTGGCTGGCTGGTTCCTTGCTTGCTTGCTTGGTTGGTCGCTTGGTTGCTTGGGCTTGGGTTTGGGCTTTGCTTGCGTCGAGCTGGGTTGGGTTGATGATGCCGGCTTCGCCGTGGCAACAAACACAAGCATTGGATTGAATGGCAATTGCCCAGTCGGCCAACGGATCCCCAACCCACCACGGGAAACCCAAACCTCCATGATAGATTTTTCGGGGACACCAAAGTTCCGGGGGAATCAGACTTGCAGCCTTTTGTGCGAGACTGCTGCAGTCACACAGCACGTTGGGGTCAAGCACGGGCTCACCGGCAAACTCAGCACGCCTGAGCCTGGATCTATCGTCAGGCCGACTTGCAAAACACGCCGCAAACCCAAACCCCAGTCAACTGAACTCAAGACAACCCAATCAGAAGCAAGACCAAGTACATCCAACCTAACAAACTCCTGAGCCAGCTGAAGCAACCAAACTCAGCACAATCCCCAGAAATACCAATGTATCGCCAAGCAAGCATCCAGCTTTGCTAGCCTTGCTTCTGCAACCTGTTTTTTGTTTGATGGGTCTTCTTCGCCTTTTTTCTGCCTTCCTCTGCAGTTTCAGGCTGCAGCAATCCGTGCTTTTGGCATTTGTTTTCGCTTCTGTTGCCCCGACTCCAACTTAAGTGTGGTTTGTTGGCGTTTGCGCATCGCCCCACCTTCCCGTTACCTAGCCTTCGCTACCTCACCCGCTTGCAGATCGCACAGACCAAAGCAAGCAACAACACGCACACACGCACACGAACAAACACATAGGCGGTTGAAGCGAAATGCCCGAGGCTACGCGTTCCGGGTGAACCCGTACCGGGAGATGGTGAGCGACATGGTGCGCTACACGCGGCTTCCCTTCTGCGGGCTGCGGCCGTTTCTGCGGATGGTCGCCGACGTGGCGAAGAACGCCGTGGCCGCCGGCTGCGGTGGCACGGGAGCCACGGCCCGGGAGGCGGGGAGGAGGGGGGAGAGGAGTCTTAGATTTGACGGTTTTGAAGGGTTATCGCAGTCAGAAGCTGGGGTTCGGGTGTCAACCACTTGGTTTCAACACAAACCGGTCCCCTGCATCAAAACTAATCCCAGTTGTTCCTTACCCTCTTTACCTTTGGTTGAACGGGAAGCCAACAGGACGGCCGCTTTTTTGACGACCATGTTCCACTTGGGGAGGGACGCGCCCAGGTAGCGCCGGAGGAGTGCCAGTTCACCTTCGTGGAGGGAGGTGGGAAGCTGCCGGCTCCGCCGGACCTCGGGTGCGGTTTCTTGTCCCCAAGAGAAACCCCTGGCTTTACGTGTGCCTTAAGAGCCCTTGGCTCCGAGCTCTTCCTTGGAAAGATGGCCAACCTTGGGTAGCTCTTGTTGTCTCCGTGGCACAGAGCACCTCCAGGCAAACCGAACAACGGACAGGGTGTTCAGATGATTCCGTGAATCCCGGAAGTACTAGTACTTGAGACACATCAGAAACAAGATGATCGAATCGCCTATAGAACAATTCTAGCTCGATGTTGGAAGAACAGTGGTTTCTCAAACAAACATTTGGCCAAATCGCAACATCACCGGGCAAAACGACCGCGGGCTCCATGATCCGAATTCCTTGCTGCGGGCCAGCGTCTTTCCTTGCGCTTGGTGAATCATGCTTCACCCGGAAAGAATGAGTCTGAGCACATGAAATCTGGGAGGTTTGCAAGGTTGGTCAATTGTGCCGTTGGAAACGCATATGCAGCGCGGCCACCAGTCACCCAGCATGCATTCTTTGCCCCCCACCTCGCCCCGTGAGGCAGTGGGACTTCCCAAAAACAACGGGATGTCGTACATCACCCCTCAAACCAAAGGGTGGTGTTTCAAACCACAAGAGGACATACAGTCTGTCAAAGTTTTTGAGGTTTTGACACCCCCCCTTTTTGGTTGGTTTAGTCTCCAAAAGAAACCCATGAGGAACACATTTTTGTGTCGTTTTTTTTAGAAAAGAAAAGAAGCACACCCAGGGATGGGGGGTTTCTGGGAAACCGCTTGTCCAGGTCCGCACCTGGGGGACTGCGCGCTGTGGGCGGCCACAGCGCTGCGCCGCTGATCCCGCGAATCTCAGGGCTTCCGGGGGACCGCCAACTGGGGATTTGGGAGGGGGGGAAATGGGGGTACTCGCCCCAAATCTTCCGAGGTTTTCAGTCTATGGCGTGTATGGTGAAAAAATCCAAATTGGGGGTGTCTGTGGACTCATTCATTTTCCCCTGTGTCAGTTGCTGGAGCCGCACTGTTTTGGAGGTATCCTTTGCTGGTTGGCTCAAACATATCCTGACTTGATTGAGATAGTTGGGAAAATGTGGGCACACGAACTTATCCAAGAAACCCAGAAGGCATTGGAATTGAATTTCATAGCTCATGTGGCTGTGGCTCAAACAAATGACCCAAAATGGCCCCTAAATGGAACAAAGACCAACACCTGCGTAACTCGAGCTCTTCAGCAGGGCTCCTTAACAGATACATTTTGCCCATTTGAAACATGGCTTTTTCCACCAAAATAGAGGGACACCCACCATTTACAAGGCAATGTTCAGGTGTAAAACGTGAGGATCCCTGCTCAGTGTCTGAGGTCTGGTAGGGGTGCAGACCCGGGCCATCGCTTTCGAGCCGCTGCCGGACGCTGCCGCGCTCTTCCAGCAGCACCTCTGCAGCACCTCAACGCGTTTTTCCATTGGACGGGTCGAATGGAAGCGGGGGACCTCCATGCGCCTCCAAATGATCTGGGCGCCTTTCCCGTGCGAAGTATGTACATATATGTATATATTTTTATGTATATGTATAGTAAATATATATATGTGTAGTAGACATATGTATGTGTATATATATATATATATACACATGAACATACATATATGCTTGCACATGCATATACAGTGTGTGCAGCTGCAACCCCTGAGCTGATGGCTGGAACCAGGATGGCGCCCCAAAGTAGCAAACAACAGCCTTGTCTTCTAGACACCGAGTCAGAGAGAGAGCGAGAGAGATGGAGAGACAGAGAGAGAGAGAGAGAGAGAGAGAGAGAGAGAGAGAGAGAGAGAGAGAGAGGGGGAGAGAGGGAGAGAAAGATAGAGAGAGAGAGACAGAGCGAAAGAGAGAGGGAGAGAGAGAGAAAGTATAGAGAGAGGGAGAGAAAGAGAGAAAGTATAGAGAGAGAGAGAGAGAAAGAGAGGAAGAGAGAAAGAGCGAAATTATACTGTTGTTCTTTTCGGTACGTGCTTTGCGAGTATTGATCTTTTTGATCAATCACTGACTTGACGTTACAGGCCAAAACTTCGTTAGCCCCGTTCTTCCCCCTGCGGGCTTGAATCCTTGCTGTCTGCCTCTACCGATTGCATGTGAGCATCTATTGCCAATCAGGCCATGTGTTTCCATTCCATGTTGTCCCCCCTTTTTTCTGCCCCCCGGTCCTTGCCAAACCTCCTTTTGAAAACCCCTTCTTGGGTCACATGGCAGTATCCCACGCTTGAGCCCAGTTTGTTCAGGCGACGTGTCCCCAATGAAAAAACACCGAAGGCTCCAGGTCGGCGTCCTCCCGCGCTGCGCACTGTCCCGAGGAGCGTGTCGGAGAACGGGCTGTCGGCCTACGTGGCGGTGCGGAACGCGGCGCTGGGGGAGACCAGCGGGGCCTTCACCGAGCTGATCCACTTCCGGGGCCACAACGGGCAGGTTGGGCGCGTTTTGGGGGGAGGAGGGATGGTTCTGGTGAGGTGGGTAGGGTGGTTAGGGTGGTTAGGAATGGTTACGGTGGCTAGGGTGGCTAGGGTGGTGAAACGGGTGGTGAAGGGGGTGGGTGAGGTGGTGGGCCTGGTGTAGTCCTCAACAACTGAGGCTTCGCTCTGTCCGCGCGCAATTGACCCAGGCCCGATCCTCAAAACCCGCCTTCGGGCCACTCAGACCTACCTACCTCCTTACCAGCAGGCCCACACCAGCTTCTCCGAGGTCAACATTTTCGACCCCCCACCTGTTTACCTCAATCAAACAATAAACAACCAACCAACCAACCAACCAACCAACCAACCAACCAACCAACCAACCAACCAACCAACCAACCAACCAACCAACCAACCTACCTACCTACCTACCTACCTACCTACCTACCTACCTACCTACCTACCTACCTACCTACCTCCGACCTACCTACATGGTTGAAGACAGAGCAGGCCAAGTCAGGGTAGTTTTGCTCTATTTTAGCGCAGTGCTCTTGCAAGCACAGAACCTGCTTTTCGCTTGTATGGCAAAGCGGTTGCTCTTTTTGGTAAGCTAGGCTGGAGGATTTTGACTCCCTTGCAGCAGGATGCCAGCACTTGAATGTTCTCTATTGTTCCACCATTCTACACCTGCCTTCTAGAGTACGCCTGGGTCACTCTAGCCGGATTCCAAAATCCAGAGAGGTCCATGAAATGAATATGGCGGCCATGCGCGTTCATGTTGTCCAATGCAATATTCTCCGCCTTCGATGGTGGAGCCTTACTGCCTGCAAAGTCACTAAAAAACCCTGGCCGAAGATCCTGGTAGTTGTCCCAGTTTAGTTCCTACCATGATCAGTAAATTAGGAACATTGGCAAGCCTGCTTGAGAGGCTTCACCTGTGGAAGCCTATATCTACATTGAAGTGAGGAGAAGAAAGAGCGGCGCTTGTGGGGGTCCTTTGCACGCAGTCTAGCAAGCCTTGCAAATGGCTTGACCTCGCACGAAACGCCCAACGCATTTTTCACGGGCCTCGCCCGGGAATGTCCCTCATTTTGGTGCTTACTTCGACTCGACCTCTCCGGGTGCCTGGGTAAACATAGCGCCCAAGGCGGAACATGTCTCTCGCGCAGGCGACCGTGAACGGCCAGGACTTCCCGTCCCAAGATCGCCGGGAGGCGCTGGGAGGGTATACGTGGCTTTCCTCGAGTTGGTGGTTTGGATTGGTGGTTTGGGGTCCCTCTACAAGAACTCGGGATTCAAATCCTCAAACCCCCAATTCAGGCTTACCTCAGTGTATACCTTGACTTGGAGTCCGGGTCCTCCAATCGCATTCCCGCATCGGTCAAAGTATTTAGTGGGAGGGGCATGGGGGTATGTGTTCTACTCTTTTAATGGTACCCATTTTGCGATATGTACAAAAACCCAAAATAAAAAGGCACCATTTTCCCACTTGTGACTTTTATATTTTGACCGTGGCCGCGAAAATATGGGCCGTCATTTTTGTTTAAGGGGATGCCCCCCCCTACTCTGGGTGCTTTTTCGTGTTTCCCTTTGCAACCACAAAACGGGGGGGGGGACCAACTCGAACAAAGTGACACACACACACACACACACACACAAAGCCTCGAGAAAAAAAGGCAATCAAACCCAAAAAAAAGGCCCTCAAACCCAAAAAAAACATCAAGCCAAAAAAACGAGGCGGGAAAAAAACACGACATGAGCGGAGGTGGTGACGGTGCCGGCCCTGGAGCTGGCGCTGGACGAGCAGATCCCGGCCGCGTGGCCGCGGATCGACGCGCTGAAGCTGAGCGTGAACGGGGCGGAGCGCAACACGCTGGCAGGGGGCTCAGCCGTTGGGCTCGGTTTGCCGGGGTTTAGGTAGGTAGGTAGGCAGGTGGGTGGGTGGGTGGGTTGGTTGGGTGGGTTGGTTGGGTGGGTGGGTTGGTTGGGTGGGTGGGTTGGTTGGGTGGGTGGGTTGGTTGGTTGGTTGGTTGGGGTTGGATTCCCGTTGATGGGTTGGTTGCAACATGTTTTGAACAAAACCAGAGGCTCGTTCCCTTCAAAGGGAAACCAGCAGGTTGCAAGGGCTTGCCCCAAAATGGGAAGACCTTGCCCCTTTCATGATGGCTCTCTTGTCGTTTCTCTTAAAGCATGATCCGACAAGTTGGTTCCCTAGTTGGGGATTCGTAGCAAAGGCGCCCTTGAACTTCCGACCTCGCAGACTTTGGCTCTTGTCGTATTCGACAAGCATCGCCCTCGAGCCCTCGTGGGATGAATGGGCGCAATCTATGAGGGTTCAAACAATGTCCATTTGAATTTGGATGGACATTGTTGCCTTCACCAAAGGCCGCCACAATCTGCTATTCTCATTGATGCATGGTTCCATGATCGCTTGACCTAATCCTGCCAAGCATTTTGTCGCACCCTGGGACCTTTGCACAAAGGCCTCTTCTGGCCGAAGTTTCCCCTGGAGCTTCGACCGGAGCTTTCTGAGACATGGCCCCCCTGGGATTTACAGATGCAAAACCATGCTATGTGGCAGATGGTCAAAACGTGCGGCCCCCCCCAATTTCGGTCTCTCTTTTGGACTCCCTTTTTCGGTACCTTTCAAGCAGGTGTGCGTGCGCACTTGCTTGAGGTGCCTGAAAAAAAATCACCAGGTGGGGTCCCCAAAAAAGCAGCCCCTCCTCAAAAACGGGTGGTGTTCCTTGCAGCCACAAGCAGTAGCTATTAAACAACGAGACACCCAGCCGCATTTTTTCGGGGCGACCTGCCTCACTTTCCGCAGGCGGGCGCTCGCCGGCTGCTGTCCAAACGTCGCATTTGCTCCGCCCTTTGCTGGCAGAGGGCGGGGGAACGCAACCAATTTCTGACTCCCGCTCACGGGATGTAGGTCCGCTGAGAGTGCAAGGTCGGTACATGTACTACATTTTTGTTTATAGAACTATATATATATATATACATACACGTAGTAAGGTGTCAATCTACATATATATATATATATACGTATAGCTTTACAATTCAAGGGAACATGATGCAGCTTCAGCAAAGGCTTCTACACTTTTAGGGGGCATTTCATCTTTGGAAAACACATAAATACAACAACGGATGTCACAAGGGCGCTTTGAACTGTTTGCAGTCTCGTCCCACTCGCCGCATGATCGCCTACGCTGACCCTCGGCGTCTTTGGGTCTTGAAAAGTGAGACTTTCGCCGGCTTGAAAAGCGACACCTGAAGTCAGGTTATCCTTCATCCGGTTTGGATTGGGGAGCACCCCCTGAACCTCCAAACCACCCATCCCGACCAATTCGAGGGAAGCTGATGAAAGACCTTGTCCAAGTTGTGGCAACGTTAGATTCTGCAGCCAGGTGAGGCATTGGGACTGCACGGCTTTAGGGCTAGACTCGTTCGACACTGAAAATACCCATGTTTGTGTGCTAGAAGAAAGTGGCGACCGCAAAGGTTGGGCTTCTTGGTGGCAAGTATGTCGCCCAGTCCTGGACATAGGTGTGAACATGATGCTCGGATGGGTCTTTTTGCCTCCTGCGGGCAACCATGGGCAAGTTGCAGTGGCTCTACATTTCTTTGTTTTGAGCTGCCTCGGTCCTCCCTGAGTCCCCGAGCCCTGCCAGTCTCATGCCGTGCGGTGTGCAAGTTTCGCCTTTGCACGGGCTCTTGGCGGCAAGGTGCTGATGCATGCCACGAAATGCAAGAGGCGGGCGGGGGGGTCGGGGGGGAGGAGGTGGACAGACTTGCATCCCACAAGTCTGATCAGTACGGCACAGCAAGGGCGCGAATCGAGTAGGACTCGGTCTGTCAAGGGTAGGCGTTTTTATGATGATGCTGATGCTGACTGATGCGAAGGATGCTCTCCTCCACTTCTGCAATTCGAGGACTTCCATAATTCGAGGTTTGGGCCTGGGGTTGCTAGATTTATGCGTTCCGCCATACACGACCTGCCATCGTTGGCTCCAACCAGAGGGCTCGACCCAGCTGTGACAGGACTGCGCACCCGGCAGATTAAGGGACACCCTTGTTGGTGTGTCGTTGAGGTAGCCTTATCACCATTTCAAGGGAAGCCGACGAACAACCCAAGGGAAGCCAGCTAGGCATTTTTCCCCTGGTCCCCCGGCGAAGAAGGGAAGCGAACCAATTGGCACTTTTGAAGGGAAGCAAAGCCAAGTTCACTTTCAAAGGGACGCCATCCATGAATTCCCCCCGGGCTTCCGCTCCCGCTCCCGCGCCCTCGCTACCCCTTCAGGGGCCGGCGGTCCCCGGCGGAGGACCCGGCGCCGGAGCCTGGGGTGTCGAAGCGCCTCGGCTCGAACGAGTCGGGTGGAGCGGGGTGGGCTGCGGGGGCCATGGGGTTGAAGGAAAGAAAAGGGAGGAAGTTGGCGGTCTGAAAGGGGCGATGCTTTGGTTCTGGTTGGCCAGGTCTTAACTTTGCTGGGTGGGGGGGTGGTGGGGATGGGTCAGTTGGAGAGCCCATCCATTTTGAGCCCTCGCTCATTGGAAAGATGATTGAGTGCAGACCATAATCCAAAGTCGCCATTTTCAGGTAGAGTCTGGGGAAGACCGGGGACTCGTACGCTTTTGAGTGCGGTGCAGCTTGTCGGGGTTAGAAACGCGGCTGGAGATTGGGGTGAGGTCGGCACAGTGCAACAAATGCATCATCGTTCCGATGCCGGTCGCCTCTTTGCGCAGCAAGTCTGACATTTTGTCACTTTCGCAGCCAACAGATTGGAAAAAAAACAACTGTCACGTTGACGCTTCGTCCTCCTTTTCTGGCGGGGATTCAAGCAGTGCATCGGGTCGAAAGGCTGTAACGGCAATGCGGCTTTGGCCATTGACAGTCCATGCCAGCTTTGGTTTCGCGTGAGAGTTGCCTCGAGCTCGGCGTGTCCCCTGCTTTCCTCTCTGGATTGCCACAGCCTTTTGGACCGAAGGTTGCAGAGCCCTTTGGCTTTAGGTTGACCCGACTTGCACTAACAGACCCTTTGGGTTTCACGGTGCAGGTTTAGGAGTAGCTAAGTGAGATGATGCTTCAAGACGTAGGGTTGAGTTTCAACAAGGACATCAAAATCTACGGTATTTCGAGGCCGACGTTTTTCCAACGCGGTTCCACGTTGCTTTCCAAGCAATATTTGTGGGCTCTTCAATGCCAGGCATGGTGGAACTCAGGAAAGACCCTCAGACAGGCTCTCAGAGCCCTTTGATATACAAATGGTGGCTCCCGTGTCAAAATAGGGGTTCGCCACGTTGAGACATATCTTAAGACATATCCCTTTTTCTTTTGTAAAGCAACTTTGGTTGTCAAGTTGAATTGAGCTTCCTTCAGGTGGGGTGATCTAAAGGGGAGATGCAGGAAAGGACTTTTCTTGGATGCTTTGGCCCAAGGCTTGACATATTGAAATCGCTACGCGATCTGCCGACGCCGTCTGTGGTGCGACGACTGCTGCCTATCCCTCCCCGATGCTGAAGGGTGCAAACGGACTGCCTGACTAAATGTCCAAGCCCAAACAATTGGCCAAGTACTGGGGGTGCGAGGAATGCTGGGAATGCTGGGAATGCTGAAAATGCTGGGAATGCTGGGAATGCTTGGTATGCTGGGAATGCTGGGAGTGCTAGGAATGCTGGGAATGCTGGCAATGCTGGAATGCTGGGATGCAGCATGCAAACAAACACTCGATTTTCCCAAAATCAACCATCACAAAAGGATGGCAGCAACCCACTTCAAATACCCGAAATATACACTTCTAAAAGCACAATAATGCTAGGGATGTTTCGCAGTACTAATTGCGGCCAAGACCCCAAGCATGCCAAATCCAACATCGCTCAAACACCATTCATATCAGCAACAACAACACAAGTCATGGCGCCAAGACAGCCCTGATAAGGCTGGGAATGCACACGTAGACAAAATGCGCACTTCAGGCGTCAAAAGGCGAAAACCACTGGACAACGGGGTTGCCCAACAATGACCTCCCTGAAAGTCTTCGGCTTTATCCGAAGAATCCGAAGGAAGAGCAAGTTGCAGATTGCCATCTACACTCGGGCACGGACATAGGGGGGGCGTTCCGTTTTGTGACCTAAAGGCAGACTTAAACCCAGGGTGGATATCCGGAAGCCATGCGTGAAGTCTTCCTTGTAAGATGAGTCATAGATCGTTCTTGTCGTCCGCGTGACTTGGAAGGTTCGCCTTTGAGCTGATGCAGTTCTTGCACGAAGGGCATCTTGGCTTGGGTGGTGAGAACGCCAGTGGACGATCGTGGAAACTGACAGACTGTTGGAGGATTACAGTCCTCTTGAAAGGTCAGCAGCCTTGCAAGGTCAGCAGCCATCCATTTGGCGGTTGATCAAAAGGTCCTTTACATAGGACGACCATTGGGGGAAACCACTCAAAAGATGATATTTCCCACTAAATAGAAGAAGTTACCCATGGTCATTCTGGGGCCAGGAATATTGATCAACCCGCATTTCCCACTTCCATGATTGTTGGACAGGTCTTCTGGCCTTTGCTCTGATTGGCTTTGGCTCGATTTGTTTTTGTGTTGGAGCCTGAAAAGGGGTTGCTTCACGCTGATACTCCACACATAGGGAAGCAATGCTGCCTTTTGCTTTTTGTGGGTTGGCCATGCCTTGCCAGGTCGACATGGGATCATTTTGATCTTGCTTCGCTTTTTTTTTGCGGGTCTTAGCAGCCACAATTGGCGAGCCCCGACAACCACTAGACGTCACTTCGTGCTGATTTTAGGACTCTTGCTGGGTTTTGTAGGATCCGGGAACGTTGTTTGCGCCAAAAAAAAAGGAAGCCTTGTTTCTGGACGGCCTCACTCAGTTCAAGGCTCGGTGTCGCTCCTGTCTCTGTATGCACACCCCGGGACCCACACGTTGCTTCCATCCCCACGGCAAATGATCGGCGCAGGGGCCAGGCTCCTTTTCTGCTGTGTCCAAAAGTAGGACCCCTCTTGCAGGTAAGACTTACAGGGGAATCAATATTGTTACTTGGAGAGGCGGGCTGCTTCCAGCCTGGCCCTTGTAGTCTCAGGAATAAGATCTTTTTCAGGGGGATCAATGCCCAGAAGCCCAGTTCACTCTCTCCCTACGCATCTCTGCCCAGTGACATGGATGTCTACGAGCACAATGATGCCACGGAAGGCCCAGGCTGGCCTGAGACTTCGCTCGCTTTGGGTGCGCAAAGAACATGCGGGATGTTTGAAGCTCCCTTGCTTTCTAAATGCGTCCATCCGCTTTGGTCTCTCAGGACCCCTCTTCTGATCATACATCAGCCCCAGCTTTTGCGGCACATGCATGTGGGAAAGTGGGGATTCTTGCTTTTGTGGCAGGTGCCTCGGACAGTTGCAGCTTCGTCTCCTGTGCTTGTTGCCAGGTTTTGGGCAAGCCTTGATCCTAGCCTTGACTCCTCGCCCATGGCCTCAATGCGATTTTAACGCCTCCGGCTCAGGCCGCCGACATTACAGGCCTGCTTTCTTATTTGCGTTCCTTTGGAATTGTCCCCTTGCCCCCTTCCCCTCTGAGATTTTTGCCCCCCTTTCTTTGTTGAGATCCATTCCCCCTTTCCGCCCTAAGGCCTTTTCTCCCTCTGATTTTTTCCCTTTTCCTCCCTAAGATGTTTTCCCCCCTCTCCCTGTTGAGATCCTTTCCCTCCTTTCCCCCCTAAGGCCTTTTTTCCCCCCGCGATCTTCCCCCTTTTCCTTCCTAAGATCTTTCCCCCCCTTTCCTTGCTGAGATTTTTGACCCCCTTTCTTTGTTGAGATCCATTCCCCCTTTCCCCCCTAAGGCCTTTTCCCCCCTGAGATCTTCTCCCTTTTCCTCCCTTTCCCCCACTTTCCCCCCTACGGCCTTTTCCTCCCTGGGATCTCTTCCCTTGAGATCCTTTCCCCCCTTTCCCCCCTACGGCCTTTCCCCCCGCTGAGATCTTCTCCATATTCCTCCTTAAGATCCTTTGCCCGCTTTGCCTGTTGAGATCCTTTCCCCCCTTCCCTTTAAGGCCTTTCCAGATCTTCTCCCTTTTCCTTCCTAAGATTGTTTCCCCCCTTTCCCTGTTGAGATCCTTCCCACCCTTTCCCCCCTCAGGCCTTTCCCCCCCTTGAGAGTTCTCCCTTTTCCTTCCTTAGATCTTTCCCCCCTTTCCCTGTTGGCATTTTTTCCCCCAGATCTTCTCCCTTTCCTCCCTAAGATCTTTTCCACCACTTTCCCTGTTGAGATCCTTTCTCCCCTTTCCCCCCTAAGGCCTTTGCCCCCAGATCTTCTCCCTTTCCTCCCTAGGATCTTTCCCCCCCTTTCCCTGCTCAGATCCTTTCCCCCCTTTCCCCCCTAAGGCCTTTCCCTCCCTGAGATCTTCTCCCTTTTCCTCCCTAAGATCTTTTGCCACCTGTCCCTGTTGAGATCCAGTCCCCCTTTCCCCCCTAAGGCCCTTTCTCCCTCTGAGTTTTTCCCTTTTCCTCCCTACGATGTTTTCCCCCCTCTCCCTGTTGAGATCCTTTCCCTCCTTTCCCCCCTAAGGCCTTTTTTATTCCGCGATCTTCCCCCTTTTCCTTCCTAAGATCTTTCCCCCCCTTTCCTTGTTGAGATCCTTTCCCGCCCTTTCCCCCCTAAGGCGTTTTCCCCCCCAAGAGCGTCTCCCTTTTCCTCCCTAAGATCCTTTGCCCCCTTTCCCTGTTGAGGTCCTTTCCCCTCTTTCCCCCCTAAGGCCTTTCCCCCCCTGAGATCTTCTCCCTTGTCCTCCCCAAGATCTTTTCCCTTGGTTGAGATCCTCTCCCCCTTTCCCCCCAAGATCTTCTCCCTTTTCCTCCCTAGGATCTTCTCCCACCTTTCCCTGTTGAGCTCCTTTCCCCCCTAAGGCCTTTTCAGATCTTCTCCCTTTTCCTCCCGAAGATCCTTTGCCCCCTTTCCCTGTTGAGATCCTTTCCCCCTTTCCCCCCTACGGCCTTTTCCCTGCCTGGGATCTTTTCCCTCTCCTCACTGAGATCTTTCCCCCCCTTTCCCTGTTGCGATCCTTTCCCCCCTTTCCTTCCTAAGGCCTTTCCCCCCGCTGAGATCTTCTCCCTATTCCTCCTCAAGATCCTTTGCCCCCTTTCCCCGTTGAGATCCTTTCCCTTCTTCCCTTTAAGGCCTTTCCAGATGTTCTCCCTTTTCCTTCCTAAGATTGTTTCCCCCCTTTCCCTGTTGAGATCCTTCCCACCCTTTCCCCCCTCAGGCCTTTCCCCCCCTTGAGAGTTCTCCCTTTTCCTTCCTTAGATCTTTCCCCCCTTTCCCTGTTGGCATTTTTTCCCCCAGATCTTCTCCCTTTCCTCCCTAAGATCTTTTCCACCCCTTTCCCTGTTGAGATCATTTCTCCCCTTTCCCCCCTAAGGCCTTTGTCCCCAGATCTTCTCCCTTTCCTCCCTAAGATCTTCCCCCCCCCCCCTTTCCCTGCTGAGATCCTTTTCCCCCTTTCCCCCCTAAGGCCTTTCCCCCCCCTGAGAGCTTCTCCCTTTTCCTTCCTAAGATCTTTTCCCCCCTTTCCCTGTTGGGCTTTCCCCCCTAAGTCCTTTTCTCCCAGATCGTCTCCCTTTCCTCCCTAAGATCTTCCCCCCCTTTCCTCCTTAAGATCTTTCCCACCCTTTCCCTGTTGAGATCCTTTCCCCCCTTTCCCTCCCAAGGCCTTTCCCCCCCCTGAGAGCTTCTCCCTTTTCCTTCCTAAGATCTTTTCCCCCCTTTCCCTGTTGGGCTTTCCCCCCTAAGTCCTTTTCTCCCAGATCTTCTCCCTTTCCTCCCTAAGATCTTCCCCCCCCCTTTCCTTCCTAAGATTGTTTCCCCCCTTTCCCTGTTGAGATCCTTCCCACCCTTTCCCCCCTGAGGCCTTTCCCCCCCTGAGAGCTTCTCCCTTTTCCTTCCTTAGATCTTTCCCCCCTTTCCCTGTTGGCCTTTTTTCCCCCAGATCTTCTCCCTTTCCTCCCTAAGATCTTTTCCACCCCTTTCCCTGTTGAGATCATTTCTCCCCTTTCCCCCCTACGGCCTTTGCCCCCAGATCTTCTCCCTTTCCTCCCTAAGATCTTTCCCCCCATTTCCCTGCTCAGATCCTTTCTCCCCTTTCCCCCCTAAGGTTTTTCCCCCCCTGAGATCTTCTCCCTTTTCCTCCCTAAGATCTTTTGCCACCTGTCCCTGTTGAGATCCAGTCCCCCTTTCCCCCCTAAGGCCCTTTCTCCCTCTGAGTTTTTCCCTTTTCCTCCCTACGATGTTTTCCCCCCTCTCCCTGTTGAGATCCTTTCCCTCCTTTCCCCCCTAAGGCCTTTTTTCCCCCCGCGATCTTCCCCCTTTTCCTTCCTAAGATCTTTTCCCCCCTTTCCTTGTTGAGATCCTTTCCCGCCCTTTCCCCCCTAAGGCGTTTTCCCCCCCAAGATCTTCTCCCTTTTCCTCCCTAAGATCCTTTGCCCCCTTTCCCTGTTGAGGTCCTTTCCCCTCTTTCCCCCCTAAGGCCTTTCCCCCCCTGAGATCTTCTCCCTTGTCCTCCCCAAGATCTTTTCCCTTGGTTGAGATCCTTTCCCCCTTTCCCCCCAAGATCTTCTCCCTTTTCCTCCCTAGGATCTTCTCCCACCTTTCCCTGTTGAGCTCCTTTCCCCCTTTTCCCCCTAAGGCCTTTTCAGATCTTCTCCCTTTTCCTCCCGAAGATCCTTTGCCCCCTTTCCCTGTTGAGATCCTTTCCCCCTTTTGCCCCTAAGGCCTTTTCAGATCTTCTCCCTTTTCCTCCCGAAGATCCTTTGCCCCCTTTCCCCGTTGAGATCCTTTCCCTTCTTCCCTTTAAGGCCTTTCCAGATCTTCTCCCTTTTCCTTCCTAAGATTGTTTCCCCTCCCTGTTGAGATCCTTCCCACCCTTTCCCGCCTAAGGCCTTTCCCCCCTGAGAGCTTCTCCCTTTTCCTTCCTTAGATCTTTCCCCCCTTTCCCTGTTGGCCTTTTTTCCCCCAGATCTTCTCCCTTTCCTCCCTAAGATCTTTTCCACCCCTTTCCCTGTTGAGATCATTTCTCCCCTTTCCCCCCAACGGCCTTTCCCCCCGTGAGAGCTTCTCCCTTTTCCTTCCTAAGATCTTCCCCCCCCCCTTTCCCTGCTGAGATCCTTTTCCCCCTTTCCATCCTTTCCCCCCTAAGGCCTTTCCCCCCCTGAGAGCTTCTCCCTTTTCCTTCCTAAGATCTTTTCCCCCCTTTCCTAGCCTTGACTCCTCGCGCATGGCCTCAATGCGATTTTTGCATTCTCATTGGTTCTGATTCGCAATTTGTTCCTTCCCGAGGTCATTTGGGTGTGGGTCAAAATAACTCGCCCAAATGGAACCGTGGTAAAATGGAAACAAGGACTAAAATTTGTTGTCCCTGGTGGTTTAATTTTGACCCATACCCATTTCAAACAAGTCGCGAGTTGTTCACCCTTCGGAGCTCAGCTCTGGCGCGACAAAAGCGAGACTCTGTTTGTGCCCTAAACTAGGAACCTGTCTGCATTCGGGTTGGCGGCATGCTCATTCCCACGAGTCCCTAGTCTTGACACACTGTCTCAATATCCCCCTCCCCCCCCCCCCCCCCCTCAAATGTTTTTTTTGTTTCTCTAAAGACTCAATCAGTGGACACACGCAAATATTGAAAGTGTTGAACAATCCTGAGCAACACGCAATTTACTATGGTTTTGGGTTGGGTTACTTTTGTGTAGGCAATCCGGGAATCCACGATGCAAAACAAAGACACTTACTTGCTTCCTCCCAACAATCTAAGATGGTGTCCACTCCCCGGAAAAGGGGGGTGCGGGGTGTATGTTGTAGTGGCTGTATGGAGGCTGATCCTATCAATTCCTTACTGTGGTTTTGGGGTGGTTTCGCCCTATCGTGTCAACCCCCTTACTGGCTCTCAGGGACAGGGGACACACCATCCCCTTCCGGTTCATTCCAACTCCGACATGTGTCTTTGTTTAGGGAATCCCCCCAAAAAAACCGAAAAATAATTAATGTTGCTTTTCCCTTGGTTTCCCTTCAAAACGGGAAACAAAGCAAAACACATCTTAAAACGAACAAAGATCGAGCCAAGGGTACCCTGATTCAAACGAAGGTACTGAGACCCGTTCGACCCGTTCGACTCCGCCAGATTCGGCTCGCCAGGCCGGGGCCGGGTGAGGCGCCTGGGCGGAGCCAAGGACATGGACGCCATCTTCGACGACCCGGCGCTCACCGAGCAGGCGGATTGGGTCTCGGTCGAGTGAGCGAGCGGAGCTAGGGGAGATGTGGCATGCTGCGGCAGGAACCCCCGTTCTTTTTTGAGCCCACGGTTTTTGAAGCCTCCATCTTTGACCGCGAACAAATATAGGCCCTTAATTTTGCTTTTAAGCACTTTCGAATTTCATTGTTGACCGCACCAGATTTATTTTGACTCCTCGGCAGCTTTGAATCCGCTTGAGAGAAGCGGCGAGGTCTACTTCCTGGCCCTCTCCAAGGACCAGCGCTGCGGCCGCGCCCGGCGGCACTTCCACGTGGCGGCCGGGCGGCCCGCGGAGGCGCCGCTGGAGGCGCCGCCACTCGGGGCGCCGGGGGCGCCGATGGCGCGGCGGCGGGTTTTGCCGGGGGCTCCGTGGTGTTGGGGCGAAATGCCGCCGGAAGTGGGGGGATATGAAACAGAAAGCAAAAAGGAGAACAAACATGGCCCTGTGTCTGCTTTTGCCATGGCATTTTTTTGTGGCGCCAAAGCAGCGCACTTAGGCACCTCGCGGCCCTGAGCTTTGTTGAACACTTCTGTTGGTTTCTTGGGCTCCGGTCCCGACTCAAAGCTTAGGACCCTCTGGTGCGAACCCCCTTTGCTCAGCACATGGTTGAGGTCATGAACATCGTCCTTGTTAGGTTCGTTTGGTTCAAAATCGATGGGTTCCACTGGTTTAGGTTGACCAGGGCCATCTATTTCCCCAAAAGGACACCTATATGCGGTCGTGGGTTTTACCGCATCCCGTTTTTGGTGTTCTGTCATCCACTCGGAGTGTGCGAGCCCATGAAGCGCTCCAGTCAGGACGCTGGCCAGCCCTGAGGATCGCGGGATCCGCGCAGAGAGGGGGCGGTGGGTGGCTGGCGGCAAAACGTGCGTTTTGGGGAGCCGCGGGAGAGCAAGACCCAACATGTAGCAACAAAGCAGAAGCACCGTGTTTGATAAAATTCAATCAAACAAAAACACATCAAATTGTCCGTGGCTCACATTGTTGACAGTCATTTGGCCATGGGTCAAAATCCCGTACCCCCAGTGAACATCGCAATCCCCACTAAAATAGACTAAAATGGGTGGTGCACCTACCCCAAAATGGTACCATTGGTTTTGACCCGCAGCCATATGCTTTGGGAACAAACGTGCGTGTGAAGATCTCCCGTGTCGCTTGAAGCTTCCACGGTCTTTGATGCCGATGCGCTCCTGTATAGGCTGAGCAGATTTTTCCTTCTTTCCCAAGCGGGAAGGCGGCTGGCAGTGTGAGCAACGGAGGCGAAACGAGAAGACACCCAAGTTAGAAGTTAGAAGTCGGGCCCATTTCGGGAGCACGTTTCAAAAGGGCCATCATTCTGTATTCCTCCCTGTACCCGACTGCCCTGAAAGATCCCTTTTTCAATGCAATCTTTGCCCATTTGGCTTCAGCCACAAGGCTCAGTCTTCCAAAAGCAGCTTTGTTGACGGCCGCTTCAAATAGGTGTGGCTTGAACCGTCGCTAGAACTCGCCTTGCGGGCTGTGTGGTATTGCAATTAGAACCAGTCATGACTTGGACGCAGAGCAACCGCGGAGAAGCGCCCTCAATCTTGGCCTCTTTTCGTGGCTTGCACAAGGCTCCTTCTTCGGCAGGCTCGTTGGCATTGCTCAGGGGCGCCCCAGACTGCCAGGGTGGAGTGATTGCGGGTGGATTTTTGATATGTTTGAACAGAATGCCAGAATAGTTGCAATGAGAAAGTGCTGGTTGCGCCCCACCCTGGCAAGCGCCCATTGGTGCAATTTTGTACAGGCGCAGACACCCAGACTCTATCCGAAAAGCGCGGCTGCAGACAAGGGCGTGGCGCTTGCAGCTGCAGGGAAGATTTTTCGCAAGTGAAGTTGCCTGCAATGAGCAACTTGCTTTCTCAGACGTTCTGTGTGGAAACTGTTGTGCAGACATGTTTTCGGACTTGTTTGTCCGGCAAGAAGTGTGGGCCTGGTAGCTGAATAGCCTTTTTGAGGCCGATATTTCGATTCAATGCATCCTGAGGTTCGCGTATTCTGAGCCCATGAGGTGTCTTCAGTTGGTTGACAAAATCTCACATGTAACCCCTTGTGAACTCAGACAATCACCAACCTTCACAAAGACTGCTTTGAATGAAGCATCTGCAAGCAGGCGCCACACTGATTTTCTGCCAGTGGTCATATCAGACATAGGACCTTCCAGTTTTGTTTCCTTGGGGAACAGACAGTGAGATGCAGAATGACGGCAACCAAGCACACGTAGCAACAACGCCACGGAACTATGTCAATGCCACAAGCAACTTGCTTTATGCTCGCTAGAAGCTGTTCCTATGGGGCCCCCTCTACTTTGAACAGCTCTTTGAAGCCGAAGAGAACTCCGGATTTTGGCCAGGCGTAGGCGTACGTCAAAGGCGGGCACCCCAATGTTGACTTCAATTTGATTCTCCTTCTCACACCCTCAAAATTGGACGGGGGTCCCATTTGGGGAGACAGACCTTCCTTGCTCCGCCTTTGAGCCGAGTGATGCCTATATTTGGGGGGGAGTAAGAAGGCAGTATTATGCTTCTGTAGCGAGGCAATCCTTCACTTGAACACAACCTTCTTTGCTGGAATCCACCATCTGGGGTCACATTTTCTTTTGGGGGAACGACCCAGGTGGATCCGGGGTTATTTTGGGGGTGCGGCTTGAGACCTGAGCAATCCACCAGGATCCGGGGTCACCTTTTGGGTTCGTACGAGGTTCGAGCGTTCGCCTTCGAACAATTGGCTGTGGGTCAAAACTAAACCACCAGAAAAACGCAAGTTTTGTCCTTGGTTCCATTTACCATGGTTTCATTTTGGGGTTACCTTATTCTCGACCCACCGCCAGTCCCCGGTTCGTGGCGCACATGCTCAGCGGTCACCTGGCCAAGCTCACCAAGGTGCCCTGGGACCCATGGGATTTTGGGGGATATTGGGGGATATTGGGGGGTGGTTGGGTAGGGGAACATGGGGGGGGAGGGGGCGTTGGGCGGGGAAAGAGTGGGGCGGGGTGCTTTTTGTTTGTTTGTTTGTTTGTTTGTTTGAGGGCAGTCGGCACTTGGCTTGTTTTCTCACATCATTGCACATGTGTGGTCGAAGATATGGCTGTGGGTCAAAACCAATAAGACTTGTCACATCTTGCGGAATCATGATCACTCTGAGCGGAAAAGGTGTCACTGCTTACGGAAGTGAAACTGTCACTGCTTACGGAAGTGAAGCCACTACACGCGGAAAAGTATAGGGGTAGGAAGCTCCTTCCTTTCTAAGGCTCCTTTCTAAGGCTCCTTTCTAAGGCTCCTTTCTAAGGCTCCTTTCTAAGGCTCCTTTCTAAGGCTCCTTTCTAAGGCTCCTTTCTAAGGCTCCTTTCTAAGGCTCCTTTCTAGAACCTTCATCACGGCCCCCTTTTCAAGAGGATTGGCTGGGGATCCGCTTTTCGAGCTGGAATGCCGGATTCCAGCTCGAAAAGCGGATCCGCAAGACAACCTTCATCACGGCCCCCTTTCAGGAGGGATTGGCCGGGGATCCGCTTTTCGAGCTGGAATGCCGGATTCCAGCTCGAAAAGCGGATCCCCAAGACAACCTTCATCACGGCCCCCCTTTTCAGGAGGGATTGGCCGGGGATCCGGATTCCAGCGAAAAGCGGATCCCCAAGACAACCTTCATCACGGCCCCCCTTTTCAGGAGATTGGCCGGGGATCCGCTTTTCGAGCTGGAATGCCGGATTCCAGCTCGAAAAGCGGATCCCCAAGACAACCTTCATCACGGCCGCCTTTTCAGGAGGGATTGGCTGGGGATCCGCTTTTCGAGCTGGAATGCCGGATTCCAGCTCGAAAAGCGGATCCCCAAGACAACCTTCATCACGGCCCCCTTTCACGCATTCCAGCTCGAAAAGCGGATCCCCAAGACAACCTTCATCACGGCCCCCCTTTTCGGGAGGGATTGGCTGGGGATCTTTTCGAGCTGGAATGCCGGATTCCAGCTCGAAAAGCGGATCCCCAAGACAACCTTCATCACGGCCCCCTTTCAGGAGGGATTGGCCGGGGATCCGCTTTTCGAGCTGGAATGCCGGATTCCAGCTCGAAAAGCGGATCCCCAAGACAACCTTCATCACGGCCCCCTTTCAGGAGGGATTGGTTGGGGATCCGCTTTTCGAGCTGGAATGCCGGATTCCAGCTCAAAAAGCGGATCCCCAAGACAACCTTCATCACGGCCCCCTTTCAGGAGATTGGCCGGGGATCCGCTTTTCGAGCTGGAATGCCGGATTCCCCAAGACAACCTTCATCACGGCCCCCTTTTCAGGAGGGATTGGCCGGGGATCCGCTTTTCGAGCTGGAATGCCGGATTCCAGCTCGAAAAGCGGATCCCCAAGACAACCTTCATCACGGCCCCCTTTCAGGAGGGATTGGCCGGGGATCCGCTTTTCGAGCTGGAATGCCGGATTCCAGCTCGAAAAGCGGATCCCCAAGACAACCTTCATCACGGCCCCCTTTCAGGAGGGATTGGCTGGGGATCCGCTTTTCGAGCTGGAATGCCGGATTCCAGCTCGAAAAGCGGATCCCCAAGACAACCTTCATCACGGCCCCCTTTCAGGAGGGATTGGCCGGGGATCCGCTTTTCGAGCTGGAATGCCGGATTCCAGCTCGAAAAGCGGATCCCCAAGACAACCTTCATCACGGCCCCTTTTCAGGAGGGGTCCGCTTTTTCCGCAGAGACTGTGCTTTGTTTTTCCGCACATTTGGGTTTTTTTTTGCGCTCTGCGGGGTTCGCACGTTTTCCGCGCGCAGCGCCAAGCCTCCAAAACCAATGGTACCATTTTGGGGTAGGTGCACCTCCATTTTAGTCGATTTTGGGGATTGGGATGTTCACTGCGGGTACGGGGTTGCGACCCATGGCCATATGTTTGACTTGGGTCTAAAGTGGAAGGAACGACTCAGCCACGTGTTTGAACTCCTAACTCTACGTCTCCAAGCCGCGCAGGAGACGCTTTTGAACAGCCCGGCCTTCCACCGCTTCGCCCAAGAGTCCTCCTCCATTGCGCAGAAAGCCTTGAACGAGGCGATTGGCCAACCGATGCCCCACTTGCGTCGACTGATCTTGCGTCACGAGCTGTTCCAGGGCTGCCAGTGAGGGAAACGCAGGTTGCCAGGCTTGCTTGTGGGGAACAGGGTATGAATGTGAGTTTGTCTTTCTTGTGTCACAAGCTGTTCTACTGCTGGAGAATTAGACAGAGAGCCATTTCTTCACCCTCTCCCTGCGAGTCAATTGAGATGGGAAAGGGAACGCTAAGACATGGGTCTCTTAGTCTTGTTCACCATATCGTCGTAGCGTGTTGATCCTGGCGGGTCGGGAACCGACTCTGTCCCGATGAGGATCTTCCGTCACTCATCTGTCTCTAGGAGTTCATCTGACTCTAGGAGTTAGTCCGGGTGGCGTGTCATAGAACCCAAAGTGGTAGAAAGGTATGTGACAAGAGAAAGGACATGGGGTCTGCGAATGGACGTCGCTCACCTTCCTACAGCATGCCATCAAGCAGAACTAGAACAAGACAGGGATGGCATGGGACACCTCACGTCTTTATCAAGGGTTTTATGGCCAACAAATGAAAAGGAGATGGGGAGAAGACCAGACCCTTGAATCATCAATTGGATATCAAACGCCATCTTTCTTGTCGTTGCGGGGGAAAAATCCTGGGACATGAGCTGCGGCAAATGAAAGGAAGGGATTTTGCGAGGCAGCGAGGGAAGGGATCTCTGATGACACATTGCCAATTTTTCTATCACTTCATTCATCAGAATGGGACGAGAGGGAGTGATGGAGAGACTGACCAGAGACTTTCCAGGTTACGGGACCCCAACACCAGGAATCCGCCCATAGAGACATGCGAAAGGAGGCTTAAAGGGCATTGTACGTAAGTGGGTAACCAAGGCCAAAACCCAGAACTTTCATGGTTCTAAGTCTCCTAAGTGGGCGCTGGGTCACCACACATCACGCACCTCCCACCTGACGGGCCGAGTCGATCGCCCCGCGGCCGGTAGGCTGGGTGGTGGGTGGCGGGTGGGCCTCCATTTTTTTTGGTAGGCGATGCGTGCCGCCCAGCCGGTGGTGGACAAGGCGGCGTCCAGGAGTCAGCAGACCTTGAGGCCGGGGTTGAGACCAATGGGCAGGGATTAGCATAAAACCATTAGGGCACAGCGGGTTTTAGTCCTTGGTTCCAAAAAATCCGGGTTCCATTTTGGGTACCTATTTCTGACCCACAGCCAAATGGGTGTTTCTCCAAACAAGGTGGTTCCCTGAAACGGCTTCCCTTTGCATCCGAAAAAGGGGTTCAAGTCCTATTTTGAGAAACCCCCAACTGGTGCGAATGGCTTCGTCCTTGTTTTGGGGGTACCCCAGTTTGGTGGTTAGGAACCAGAAGGGAAACCGATGGCATTTTGGGCCCAAATGCTGGTTCTCTTCTTGTGTTTCCCTGGGCTTAAATTTCGAAACCCGAGGTCTTCGGAGCAACCGTGGGGTGGTGATTTTTTTGACCCGTGGGACTGACTTTTTGCGGGCTCGATGACCAAGAGAGTAAAGGGGGTGACTAGCAATGAGCCGGATGGAAAGGCGAGCCAGGAGCCCTGCCTACTTTCCTCCATGGATGCTCTGGAGGCCCACGCCCGCGTGCGAGCGCGCGCCACGCGCCGAGGCAGTTGGAGCGCAAGGCCAATGAGAGCTTGAAGAACAAGTGATCGCCAGTTGTCCAAATGGCAGGACAAGTCTTAACGTCTCTTGTCGGACTTCACGCCATCTTCACAGCATCTTGTTGATCTTTCAGCATGTCTTGTTGATCTTTCACCATAGTATATGCATGTACCCTGTACTGATACATACATTTGCTCATACAGCATCGCCAGCGCAGATTCTGCTAGACGCAACCTGTGGCAAGCACGTGGCTTGGAGATGGTTTGAGACTTGCACGGATTTGGGCACAGCATGGGCTTGGATCAATTGGCCACCAACAGCATGTGCACCTGTAGCATCGTGGGCTGCAGGCTTTCCTTTGGCAGAATTGGCGGAATGAACATTGACATTGGTAGGGGCCAACCGTGATTCCGGCAACAAGAGCTTCCTAGCTTACTGCCGCAAAATGCAGCAGATGAGTCTGCCCAGCCTGGCAGCCGGTTTTTTTCTGGCGCCTTCTGAGTGCGCCAAGGACATTGGTCTACAGGGCCTGGGGCAGGCCTGTCTTGGACATCACCCAAAGCCGTCAAAGGGCGGCCTGTGCAGCAAGGCGCGACACCTTGGAGATCGGGTGGCATCAGCAACCTGAAGTCAGGATCACGTTAAAACGGGGCGAGTGCACTTACTCTCCTACGCCGGATGCCAACCCTACCTCTGCAGAGACTGCGTTGAAATGCGAGCGCATCGCCAACAGCAGCTCTGGAAAAAAGGCGGCGTTGCAGAACTGAAGCGCTGCGCGCATGGCCTTCAGCCTTGGGCTGGCATTTGTGAATTTCGTGGCCCTTCAACGTCCCTGAAACCAAGATCCCTCTGGGGTGAGGAAGAGGAAGTTTCGAGGAGGCAAGCTCTCTCAGAGGATGAGTTCATACTTTTTGTTTCAACCGTGCTTTCAGCCTTTGCACCACCTCGCACATCGTGCGAGGCGGTTTGCCTCGTCTCTCGACTTTGGTTGCCTTTCCTCACCATTGGCCTTGCCCGACCTCGCTCTTTAGCCAGCGCTTCTGTCCCTTGCTTCTTCATCCGCCATGACCCGTCCTTGCTCCTTTTACATTTCCGTTGCTCGTCGTTGCTTGCCTTCGCTCAGCAGCTTTCATTTGTGCGCCATTGCGCTCGCCCACGCTCATTTGCCTCCATTGCTAGTCCTTACTCGGCCCAAGGATAATAAACTACTGGTTGCTTGTATAAGTCCAACATTAGAGGCACTCCTTCTTTGGCCCCAAGTTAACTCGCAAGGTCAATGATTCTGGGGTGAATAGTACACACACTAAATTTCTCTTGCGAGGCGAGCAAACTCTCACAGACCGCTCAGTGCACTAGGCGCGCGCTCGTTGAGCAGATGGCTTCCTAGGGAAGTCATCTTGCGGGAGAAGCATTTCTCAGTGGGTTGAGCCTTTGGTTAAGCGAGTGATGTCAACCTTTGATGGGAATCGGAATCTTTGGGCTTCACTCGAGATGGATCCAGGGGATACAAGCAGAAGGTGGGGCAACTGACTGAGGGTTATTCAGGGATAAACCAGGGCTCCGGAAAACGCAACAAGAACGGCAGCGTTTGAACCGCCCATTCTCTCCATGACATTCTTTTTGGGGGCATGTTTGGTAGGAACGCTCCTGGAAGGCCAAAAAGTGAATTCACTCTTCAGGGTTTGGGGGTTGATTCCCTTCAAATCGCCAGTTCGAGGGTCATTTTGAGGATATCACTCTCACTGAGTTTACCCTGACTAGCTCGTGGGGCTGCTTGTAGGCAGCCACAGTGGCATGCGTCACCTGCAGGTTCAAGATAGACCTTGAGCCGGTCAACGTGGATGATTGACAGGTCAAGAAGTGGTAATCGACATTTCTTCCAGAACACCCTCCGTGCTCAAATTCGGGGAAGGGCAGATGTGACTCATTTCAGGATTTCAGTTTTCGCTGCCCCGTGCAACAGCAAGGTGCTGGAAACTGAGCACAGGGGCGATCAAAACACATGCTACATTTGAAGGCAGCAAACAAGAAGTCTCTCGAAATGTACTGCAGACATCACCTTCACCGAAAGACGCCGCTTTTGGGCGACAAGCTTCGCATGTGAGCTCCGGCGGTCTGAGCTCCGGCGGTCTTTTTTATGCCAGGGCCTAAGGCTGATTTACCAGGTTTGGCAGCATTGCCACTAGGCCATAGGTGGAACCAGTGGCTTGGTTTGATTATATAAGGTGATTGACCTAAGCACTTTCCACGCGCCTCACCTTCCTATGCCGTGCCAGACACGTGCCTCTCTTCCTTGAACTCGGGGCAGCATTTGAATTGTGGTACAGAAATGTGATCATGGTCTCAATATGGGCTCCTTCTGACAACCTCCCCATCATAGAAGCTGCAGACCAGGAAGGCCTTTTCGGAGTTCGAGAGCACCAGCGGAGACGATGTGATAGACCTGTACCGCCTTGTTTCATTCCTCTTTGGCTGGTCAAAGAGGGCGGCTCCTGCCTGAAGATGTTTCTTCTGAAGAGTCCGCTTTTCGATCACTCCAAGGCTCTGGAGACATTGCAAGCCTTTTGTTGCATTCTGAAGCATGCTTGCGAAAGGGTGCCTCAGTGATCAACTAAATAAAACCCCAACATGCCCCCCGCGGCAGCAAATGCCCACATCGCGGTAAAGGGTCATCGGCAAACATGGTCCAGTCATTGCAAAACAAGGCACAATCCGAGAGAGAGAGAGAGAGAGCAGATATTGGTTACTCCCCAGATATTACCAGAGAAAGCAGATGTGGTTACTCCCCAGATATTCCAAGAGAACGCACATGTGGTTACTCCCAAGCAGGGAGTTCCTTGTAATGGTACGACTCCTTTTTCGGGCTTCTCCGCGATCAGATCCACCCCGTGGGGCCTTGAATCCGGCCCGAGGTGGCCCTTCTCAAGGCTATCTGCGGGTGACCCCGGAATCGAGTCGCCTGAACGTGTGTTGCCACGAAGTCGAAGATTTTTGGATGTGCCTTTTCAGGCAGTGACAGTGCAGTTGGGCGCTCACCCGTAAACTTTTGAACGGGAAATCCCGTGACCTGCAGCTTTCTTGTTCTGCTCTTGAGTGTCCCTTCGCTACGTCTAGCTTGCCTCAGCTGTTCACAGCCTATGGCTCAAGCCATAGATGCGAATGAGCATGAGCTTTTCAATAGCAAAGTGCCGCCTCCGTGACTTTGCCCATCGGAACTTTTCACACCACATTGAACATATGGATCTGGGGAAGGAGAGTTCTGCAGGCATACAATAGATGTGGTTCCCTTTTTCCACGGTGAACGAACAGCACTTACACACCTTGTGTGGGTCGCCCACAAGAGGTGTCCCTCTTGCCCCCTTAGAGCACTTTGTGGAGTCGCCGATGACGTCGACGGCGCTTAGCCGGAAGCGCCGGCTGCTTCTCCTAGCTGCGTGGCTTGCTTACCGATGCGCCCCGCAGCGCGGCTTTGCGATGCCAAGCCCGTCCACGGTGTTTCCGGAGGCCGCACCGAGTGAAGGACGCGTCAAGGGGCAGCCAGGGTTGCGCCAAATTTGTTTAGACAAGCACTCCGAAGGGAAGCCAACGGGATATGGTTGACGCATTCGTTGTTTTGACATGCTTAACCAAGTGGAAAGACCCAATCACCCAACCCGAGTTTAAGCCCCTGCATCTGTGGTTGCCAACGAAACACAACCAGTTTTGTTTTGTAGAACCACTTCAGAGAGCACGAACCCTTCTGAGCAGCCGAGCCACGAGCATAACTATTTTCTCGAATCAAGTGCTGTGCGGTGTGTGACTTTCTTTTGCGTCGTCTGGCTTTGGCATCATCCTGCGTCGGAAGAATGAGCGCTACGCCGCAGGCACTGTGATTTTTTTGGGGAGCCACTTTGGGAAGGGAGCCAGGCACTTCACCTGAAAATGCAAATGATGATGCCCTCACCACACCACTTGCTTCACAGGGAGCCAGCGCAGGTCGTCGTCCCTCGTTCCAAAGGGTTAGACAGCTTTTGTTTGCCGTTTGGTGCGTTTTTGGGGCGCGCTACACAGCAGCGAGTGGTGTTCTTTGTTGGGCTGTCGCTGTGGTGTGCTCTCACCCGCCACGTGGGACAGCGGCGTGCCAGCCGTTGAAGGGACTTTGAGTGGACCAGTTTCGGAGGTTTTCGTCAAGCGTCCACACCATCGAGTTTTGGGGTCCATTGGAATTTGGCTAGATGGGTGTGGAGGTTCGCTGAATGGCTAGTCACATGGGATATGGGTCCAGGGGGGGGGATACTGGGGTTACCGGGGTAACTCCTGTTAACTGGGGGTTAACTGGCTCCCTTCCAGGTTAAGTGGGGGGATTGGCTTTAACACAACAGCGGTTTTTATCAACAAGGAGCCAACAACATGATAAAACAAATGAACAAACCTTGCAACCAAACCAGGGATTAGCTCAAACACCCACAACAAATGATCTTGAATCTGGGAGGGGGGGTTATAAAGCCCCAAAAAAGTGGCACACGTAAAAACGGCGCTAGGACCGAAGTGGAAGCCGCCGGACGGGCCGGGGGACATCGAGACCGTCTCAGTGCAATGCCTCCCCTCGAAGATCCTCGCGGATCACAGCATAGGCGGGCCGAAAAGCGGGCGGAGCCGTGAAAGCCCTGGCTGCGGGTAAAACCGGCATACCTATAGGTGTCCTTTTTGTTAGTTTGGTTAAGAATAGATGGGATCCACTGGTTTGGATGGGGTTTAGTCCATTTACAAGGGCCATCTATTTTCCAGAAAGGACATCTATGGGCATGCCGCAGTTCTGGAAGTTTGGCGGAGCTGAGAAGGAATGAAAGAACACTTCTTGTTGTGATACCAAGAGAGTCCGCTTGGACGCGATAAAGTAGCCATGAGGATGGCAATCCCACTTTTGTGTCACAGAAACAGGTTATTGCACAACGATGGTCGGAGGGAGGGTGTGCGGCGACCCCAAAAATGGTGGTTTCCCTTTTTGGCTTCCCTTGAAACCAAGGCATTGGGTACCCTTGAAAAAGGCAGACCCACATGTGACATGTTCCCTTCCCAAATGCAGGTCATGGGCGCCGTTCCCTGAACAGAAATCCTTGTGGTTGTCTAACTGGGTGTCAGTCCTTTTTTTAGGGGATCCCCAAAAAAGGCTGGTTTCCTTTTGGTTTCCCCTTCAAACCAACCAAAAGAGGGGCCCAAGAAGGACCCGCCCAAACTTCAAGCTGGGTGAATTATAACGACCTCACACGACCGAATTCACCCCAAATGGTGGTTTCTGTGGGGAATAGCCCCCGACCACCTTATTTCAGGTTGGTGAAATATTATAATTCACCCAAACTACCCATCAAAAGGGTCCGGCGACTGGCCCTGCCGTCGATTTGAGCTAGGCACAGCCCAGATGCTGGCGCTGCGGGGGATCCTGGGTGGCAGCGTCTATGCCAAGACCTTGCGGAAGCAGGCTGGGGCCCATGGGATCCCGTTTCCGGGTGTTGGGAATGAACCCCCCTTAGATCTTGTAAGGCTCGCGCAATGAACCTAGGGAATCCCTCTAATGAAACCACCAGTTGGATGGTTTGTTAGGGTCAGTCTATTTCTCATTCCCTGCGGAAATATGGGCCAGAATCAGGCCCCTTACTTCAAGTGGGGCAGAAGCGTAGGTGGCAATGTGAAACTCACAGAATCGGAACATGGTCTTCCGGTTACATCCCATGCTGTGTTTGGGGGGGTGGGGGGGTTGACTGCGCGAAACCAAGAATCTGGGCAATCCCCATGGCCACGCTCCAATCGGGTCCCTGGTTTGGCAGCGCCTTTTGAGCGAAACGCAAGATGCCCAGGTTTGTTTCTTGGGGATTCGATTCATCCCCAAGGAGAACGGCAGTTCCACTCGATGGGTTCTTGGGCGCTTTTCACATGGCAGACGAAGGCGTTGGCAAAGTCGGCACGTGGTCAGAGAGGGTGACTTGCTCGAGCGATGTGTTTCTTGTTCTTGGATGGGCGCCTTTGACGGCTGCAAAGCATAAGCGCCACGGTGGTGTTGTTTCGAACACGAATGTGCCCCCCCCTCACAAAGGGCTCCGTGGATGATCCTCCACAGAGCTGGGCATGAATGAATTTGCAGTGCAAACAAGCCCCAGCCTTTGGCATTTGCCAAAGGATTTGTGTGTCAAGATGAGTTCCGCTTCAAATGCTGGCTTGCATGTTTTTCAACCACTGAAGCGCCTCCTTTGGTTGGTAGTTCAACGGAAACTGAAAGGAAACCACTCATTTTGCGGCCCATACATACACACACACACAGACACCCACTCCATGATTTTCTCTGAGCCGGGATAGATGAAGGCTAGTAAGGGACCGTCGGCCGACATAGGCACGGCCTTTCTATTTCCTCGTGGATTTGGGCAGACCCCGCAGTGCCAATTTCCTTTTCCGAGGTGCTCCAGTGCTCCAGGGAGGAGCGGAGCGTGATCATTTTCGGGGAGCCCGGGACCAAGAAGGACCAGCGGCATCGAGCTATTTCAATGTGATGGCAAATCGAGTTTTTTGTACGGCAGTGGTTCTGAAATTTGAAGCTTGACGCAGCCCAGCTCGACTTTCCCTCAAGTGGGTGTCAAAATTCAACCGCCAGGACCGCAGGTTTTAGTCTGTGTTTCCATTTACCAGGTTCCACTTTGGGCACCTACATATGTTTGACCCACTATGGTTGCATGGCGGCAGATCGAAGGACATGCTGGCCTTCAACATCCACTTTGCCCGCCGCAAAGGCACCTTTTTCCGCCAGACTGATGGCTTGAACATTCGAAGCGCCCGATGAGACGACTAGAAAGGGGCTGAACAAGTTGGGCAACAAGAAGGCTTCCAATTGTCCCGCTGTATCACCCTTCAGTCCGTTTAAGAAACCATGTACACGCATGTTGTGCTGCTTGTAACCAACAAAAACCAACACCAAGAGATAGGACCAGCAAACCTTGCATCGGTGGGGCTTAAGTTTGGGCCCCCTCCAGACGAAGCCAACTTTTCAAAGCAGAGCATCCAAGACAGCAAACATTTTTTGTGCTTGTGGCGATTGGGCCAATTCCTTATTCCGGCATTAATATGGCTGTGGGTCAAAAATAGGTACCCAGTATGGAACCCTGGTAAATGGAGAAGTAGACTAAAACCTGCGGTCCCCTGGTGGTTTAATTCTGACCCATTAAACCACAGTTTTGTTGACAGCCTCTTTTTGATTTCCCGTTAAACAGAAACCGCGCCTGTTTCTTGAATCTTTTTTTTCTTTTTCGGCGCTGGAGTTGGAGCAGTGAGCAGAATCACACCTGGTATGGTCGAGGGGCCTGGCTTGCTCACCACCAATGTGGCATAGGCACATTGGTCATGGAGGGGATAGCTGAATGGGAATGTGCCCAAACGATCTTTCACAGCCCCCCCTTTTTTGGCCATTTGGAAACCAAGAGAAATCAAAAGGAAAAGGCCAGGTGGTTCCCGTTGTTCGTTGTTGGGATCCCTACAACTGTCAGTGCCATCCCCGAAAGAGCACCGAGCCTCAGAGAAGCCGACCCAACGTGCGATGGTCATTGGAGAGAGACGGATGCATGTCAGGAATCACCTGATCACAGGGTTCAACCAACAAGGGGGGTTGCAACTAAGCTGAGGGGTTTCATCAAAACAAAGGATTTCAATCGACAACACCAGACTGTCAATAGAGTTGCAGCAATAAAGTCATCGAGTCAAAACAAGTGTCACCTTTATGCTGATCCAATCAGTATCCACTTCTTATTTAGTTGAACCAGCAACAGCAAGACGCCGAACACTTTGTTGCGTTTTTGTACGGTGGCTTTTAGCTTTGTAAGAGACAAGGGGGCCGAATCGCCAGTTCGATCAACACTTGGGGGTTTGACTGATGTTTTTCCTGCCATGTTAGTGAGAGGGAGGAGGGTAGATCCCCAACACCAGCAAGGGGTTTCGACCAAAGCAAGGGTCTTCGAGGGTTTCCCACGTTGAACTCAAAGGGGATTTCAGTGTTTGATCCGGTATTTCTCGAATGAGGGGACCATGGGGAATTATTGTTGTCACCCGCAAGGAGACCAAACCCCGCTTCATGTTTAGAGCCCTTTGGTGCTTTTCGGGGGCTCAGGGCGCTTGCTCTTCGTGGACTGCGGCGGTGTGTCCAGCTTCGGTGCGCGGATCTGGGGGCGCCAGGGCGCTCCCGGGCTGCTGGACGTGGCAGACGAGGGCACGCTGGTCTTCAACAACGTGCCGTGTGCGGTTGAGGGGGGCGGTGTTCTCGGTTTGCTTCGACATCGATCTTCTTGCAGCCAGGTATATATCTTCTACATTTGGGCTGAAGGCCCCTTTTGTATACTCTCACTGCCGTCAGCTAGGAGTAGCAGAAGAGATCCATAGCTGCATAGTGAGCCGTGACAATAGTAGGCCAACCCGATCTGGGGGAGTAGGCCCCTGTACGGGCTCAATTGTTGTAGCGGAGCATGTTTTGGAGACATACAGAAGATGTCATCAGATGGAGAAGTCTTCATGGAGGCCTATACGAGCGCAGGCTGACAGAACACATCAAGTCCATGTCTTGTCAGATGGAACAAGCGGATTATTCGATCTTCTCGACCCGTTCAATCATGCATGCATTCTCTGCGGAGACAAGCTGAATGTCCTGCTGACAATCTCTCTGACGCACGAGAAGACGAGATTTGAGTTGGCGTTTGTGTTCCCGAAGTACGACGGATCATTGCAGGAGAGAAGAGACAAGAAGCAGATCGTGCGTCCACGCCAACGCATCAGCAACTCGCCGCCGGATCGCAGAAACAGCATCGCTCAAACCAGACGGGCGCAGCTACGAGGTTCTGGAGTATTTCAGATCTCTCTCCGGCCACACTTGTGACGTCGGTGCCACCTCAAGAAGTGCCGCCACCACCACCCGGATCACGAACGTTCTTCAGTGGAGAAGAATGTGTCATTCATGGCACACGCGACTTCCAATAAGGACATGTACGAGATTCTGTCATCAAGCCAGGACAAGAGACTCGCAGTCAAGGAAGAGTACACCTTCATCCCGCCTGCGCCGACGGCTACATCATTCCGCCGCTGGAGCATGTCTGCAGGTGAATCCCCGACAACAGATCCGCAATCATGGTTGTGGCAGTCACGCCAGGTCAGTGCTTCTCAATCCAGCGAACAGCGACGACCAAGGAGTCGATTCCTGTCGGTAGACTCATCAGTCTCATCAGAACGCCAAGTAGCGCTTAAACAGTGGTTGTCTTCTCTCAAGCGAAACGTCAACAAGAAAGATGCTGAGCACATTCGCGCGCAAGAAGTGTTGAGGAGAAGTTTGCAGAGAATCGCGGGAGACGACGTTCCAAGGTGAAGAATCCGAGGATATCGTTGCGAGATGTGCGCAACCAAGTCTGAACCATCCTTCAATATAGCACTTCTTTTCACAAGGCGGTGGCAACAGCAATGACATCGTGGAGGCCTTCAAGGAACATCCCTTCTCTGCCGAGAAAAGAAACCAGGAGCTCGACGAGGGTTTCACTTTCTTCACCAAGATTTGCTCCATCGTTACACCGAGAGTTCTAAGTCGCAGAGAAGTGAACGCACCGCCGATGAGATCGCATCCTTGAAGTGCCTGGACCCAGAATGCCCTTTTATGAAGTTGATTTCCGACGTTGAACCGCGGAGAAGTACAGGCTAGAAGGTTCAAACACACGGCGACGCGACGGCTAACTTGCGAGACATCAGCAGTAGTCCGGGTGTTGAAAAACGCCCTGTGAGAACCATCCCGATGGCAGAGGCCTAAAATTCACAATCTTACACACAACTCCGCGCACATCCCCTGCTCAATAAAACTGATTACTTCTTCGAAGAATGTCCCAGCGCAGAGATAGCGAAAAAGTGTCAAGAGCCTTCATCAAGGCAGGACTTTGTGGAATCGTGGAAGGCAGGACAATGCCAGAGCGATCGGATACAATCACATGCGAGCAAAACCTGTGTGCCCGCCATGCCCAGGCAACTTCCTGAGCGCAGAAGATTGGAACACAGAGCAGCGCCTGCCGAAAACGCAAGTCGCGTTCCATGGGCGAAAGAGAGAGATTTTCGCCATCGTGTTTCCTTCCAGACGAGAGGAGTTCAAGCGTCCGACCGTGGCCAGTGTCGATGATGGATTCGATTTTGATCAGAAGCATGTCGGCAGCCGGATTGCCTTGTGCAACAGTTGCCGATTTCCATATCCACCTATCTTTCGCCACAAGATTGACAGCAGGGATAGAAGACATGGTAGAAAAAATCTGCTTGGTTCTCAAGTGAACAAAGGAGTCAAAGATCAGAAATTTCAACTCTGAACGCGCCACGGAACCATCAACCGACCCTGCTGCGACCTCAGCAATTTCAGTCGCTTCATTTCGATTGACGAGTCATTGACATGGACATCGTTTATACAGATATTTCTGATGAGGTGAGCGGGTCAGAGTTTCAAACCGCTTTGATCTGTAACACAACGTCAGTGCGGATCACAACCAAGCGACCGCACAGACCATGGTTCTCCGCTGGAAATGCGTGTGGCTGCGTGCAACAGTTCTGCGCAGAAGGTGTATAACCACTTGTGTCGGTTTTTGTTCCCGGCTTGCTTCGACAGATCTTTTTGCAACATATCTTCCACATTTGGGCTCCAGACCCTTCTTGTATACTCTCACTGCATGCGGACGCATCAGAGCCGCGTTCCGCGACTGACTCCAGAATGTCGTCGCTCATGGACATGAAAAAAATCTCAGGTTTGAGATAAATCCAACAACAAAGTTAGTGGGCTAAACCCTTCAGGTGAGCAGCGAAGGCAGGGTTAAGGGTCTTTCTTGAGGTTTTGTGAAGGGGGTTGAAGGCTGTTTGTTCTTTTTCAAGGGGGCTTGAGTTGTCTGTTTAAAAGTGGCGAGACGGTGTTTGGACTTGTTTTGCTGACAAAGTCTTAGGGGATTCCATGGGTTATTTTCTTAGTATTGTCGGATTGGAAAATGTTCATTGGCAATGTGCCACCCACGTCGCGGCGTAGCGGAAATTGCGGACTCCGTGAATCATTTGGTGATGTCATGGAAGCTTCTCATTTCCAGCCCCGCGTGTTAGCCAACATTTCCTATATCTTCCCAGCCCAAAGCGGGGGTCTGAAACATCGCGTAGGTCAAGTCAAGGTGAGTTTGGCTTTGGAAGTCATGTAAAAGGGGAAATATAAGGAGCCCTGCGTTTTTTCAGTTGAAAGCGTTTGATTCAAGGTGCATCAGCTAAACCGACGGCTGCTGCCGGCCGTGGTGCAGCTGGCCACCAATGGCACGTACTGGTCTCGGAACGCAAAGCAGATGCAGCGAAGCAAACTGAAGGTGCGCCCTGCTTGGTTTGACCGGAACGGGCGGGGGAAGAGAAAGGCTTGCGTTGGAATATGTCTGCTCTGTTCGTTGGACATTCTTCAGTTGGGCCATGTAAGCCTTTGTTTCGGGTGTGTTGTGATTACATCCGCCCAAGGATGTTTCCTGCATCACTGCATGAATCTGAAGTCTTCTACTCATGTCTTGTTTGCTGGCACAAACATGCGTGTATGCATCGGCAGTGCTATCGGCCAAAACAGGGGACTCGATCAGCTATCATGGCCCCGCAAAATCATAGAGACAAACAACACTTATATAGTATACAACCTTATACAACCTTCATACGACGCACATGTTTACCCATACTTCATGTCTCTTCACAGGGGGCTACAGCAGGCATATTGATGAGCAGTAATGATTGATGTGCTCATTTCATGCCCTCGTTGGGAAAACGCACACACAGATGTGTTTGTATCCAAAGGAGGTTTGTCTCATGATAGCATGCATTCAGCAAGGACCGCGAAGGTCGTTCTGACATACCCACCTGATTAACATACCCTAAAACCAATCCATTCTGAGAATCTCCTTTTGGGGACCCCCCCCCCCTTTTTGGGTTGTTTATTTGTGTTGGGGCCCAAGGTGATCCTGATCTCTGAGGAGCAGACAGGCCGGCTGAGAGGATTTTTTTCCGTGCTCCGTCAGGGGTTCCCATGGGTGAGTCAGTCGTCACAAGTCATATATGTTTGGCCAACACGTCCTGATTTGTCTCTGGTTCATTTCACCAGATTTCCACCCCGCAAAAATCCAGGTGAGTGTGTGACTACGTGATTTTGGTATCTTTGTGGGTGAGTTCACCATCAAATTTTGGGCCTATGTTGATTCAGGTTCCTTTGGCGGGACGATATAGCGAACTTGTTGAGTGTAGACATGGAGAAGCGCCCGGTTCAAACAGGGCGGCCATTGCTTGCCCGGAGCGGCCTCATTGAAGGATTGAGG
>CAUJNA010000275.1:70000-119511 GCA_963377175.1 Effrenium voratum
TGTATGTATGTATGTATGTATGTATGTATGTATGTATGTATGTATGTATGTATGTATGTATGTAATGTATGTATGTATGTATGTATGTATGTATGTATGTATGTATGTATGTATGTATGTATGTATGTATGTATGTATGTATGTATGTATGTATGTATGTATGTATGTATGTATGTATGTATGTATGTATGTATGTATGTATGTATGTATGTATGTATGTATGTATGTATGTATGTATGTATGTATGTATGTATGTATGTATGTATGTATGTATGTATGTATGTATGTATGTATGTATGTATGTATGTATGTATGTATGTATGTATGTATGTATGTATGTATGTATGTATGTAATGTATGTATGTATGTATGTATGTATGTATGTATGTATGTATGTATGTATGTATGTATGTATGTATGTATGTATGTATGTATGTATGTATGTATGTATGTATGTATGTAATGTAATGTATATAATGTAATGTAATGTAATGTAATGTAATGAAATGTAATGTAATGTAATGTAATGTAATGTTATGTTATGTATGTATGTATGTATGTATGTATGTATGTATGTATGTATGTATGTATATTTATATATACACACCTGAATATGCCACGCACATTCACACATATTCACATATGTGAGTTGTTCATGTTTCTATGCATTTTTTTCTGGATCCCGAGTCATTCATTTGATATCCTCACCGTGTGAGGCCTTGCCGACATCCCGAAGGAGGCGGCCTTCCGCATCAAGGCGCGAGCGGTCGGCGTCGACCACCTTTCGTGGAGACCCGATGAAGCGATTTCCGCTTTTCTGAAGAGGTTTCACTGGAAGCAAGGGTCGTTCTTGCCCTTTTTTGGCATCTGTGTGCGACCTGGAGTTGAGACCCCAAACTGGAAGCAAGGGCAAGGGGCATGACAGGTTGTACACCATGCATCTAGGGATCTCTATGAAAAGGAGCGCGTCGCCCACCAATAAGCGCGAATTTGGCCATCACACAATTCAGGGCATCACAACCAAGCAAGTTGGGCAACCATGAAACCAACCAGAAAACAACCAGGGAACTTAGCCAACCACCCTTCAACTCCACGCGTTTGGCGAACTTGGCTGCAGCTCGATTTCGGCTCGCTCGCGCTCGGCTCGTACTCCAGGTGCCAGCTCTGCGAGTGCGGAGGGAGGACATCGAGAGCGCCAGAACTGAATCGGTGACAAGGTTTGACGAAGGTTACCATAGGAGTTCTTTTGGGAAAACAGATGGCCCTGGTAGATGATGAAACAACCAGGTCAACCCGGGCCATTTATTCCCTGCAAAACAACCAAGAACATGGAGGTTACCCACGAAGGTTTCCCAACAATTAGCATGGAACCTGACAGGGGGTCCCTTTAAAAAGGAAAACGGTCCAACCCGGGACCCCAAAACGAACATCAGGTTCCACATCAATTGGCGGGAGGGTTCCCTTTTGAGCCCCGGATCTCTGCCCAGAGCTGCTCCGGAATGGGGTTCTTTTCCCCCTATCTCTGCCCGAAAGGTTGGTGCTGGATGTTTGGTGCTTCGGCTGTGGGGTTGACTTTGCGATTGGCTCAAGGTTGAGTCAGGCTTGTTCAGGGAACATCTAAAAGGCAGGGCCTGTAGAGGCCTCCATCGACAAAATTCGAAAGCTGGCGTTCGGCCTGTGCGGCTCTACCTGCCTCAGCTCAATTTGGGTGCGTCCGAGAATAGAGGACGCCTAAGAAGGGCTCCGTTTTGTTTGCTGTAAACCCTCATTCGAAGGTTGCCACTTCCCAAGTCTACTTGACACTTGCTTCAGGTTTTCTTTCGTTAGCCTACCTAGATACTCTGGTTCCCCCAGCGGATTTCTGAGCACTCTTTTTGGAGCAATCGCTTCGCGGAAGTCCCCCAGGCCACCCCACCCCACCCCACACCCCACACCCCACCCCACACCCCACACCCCACCCCACCCACCACCTCGCCCCAGCCCACCCAAGCCCACCCAGCTCCGAGGCATTGTGAGGTACGAGCTCCGCCGCCTTGGGCGCACGGAGGGGCGGGCAATCCCAGACATCACGCCAGAGGCGCTGAAGCGGCTGCAGGCCTATGACTTCCCCAACAACGTCCAGGAGCCATCCGTCGAATGTTCGCTTTGGAGCTTCTCACTTCCTGAGTTGGACTTGAGTCACATGTTTATCCATGTTCACTCCCTTTTTTACCCATCTTCACCCCCTTTTCACATGTTGCAAAACATTTCCATTTCCACCCCCCCTTTCCTTCCCATTTTCTCAAACCATCCACCAAACCAGACGCAACCCTTCGCCAGGAGCTCTTTGGTCTCATCGAGAACGCCTGCCGCAACCTCCCGGAGAACGCGGAGGCGCTCACGGCGGAGCTGCTGTGGACGGCGCAGAGCGCCCAGAAGTTGGATCTCTTCAAGGCCCCCGGAGATTTTCGCGGGGCGGAGGATTTTGTTGTTTTTCCATGTCGCTGAACAAAAAACAAAATTCAACTGAGGCGATATCCCCAACAGCATGCGGTGCTCTTTTTAGTGCTCGGCAGCCCTCGCAAAACCTCGTTGAACCCTGGTGGAACCCTGGTGGAACCCTGGTGGAACCATGGTGGAACCCTGGTGGAACCCTGGTGGAACCCTGGTGGAACCCTGGTGGAACCCTTGTGGAACCCTCGTGGAACCTTACCTCAGGGCCGCCCGGACCACCCCGGAGCCTATCTGGGCTGAGACCCCAAAGCTTTCAGCTGTTGGGGAAAAAGATGTTTCGGCCCCGAAGAGTCTAGGGGTGGATATTGCCAAAAAAGTCTTTTGAACCGGGTTTCCAGAGGTTTCTGGAAAGGAGGATCTCTGAAGGTACTACCCAAGGGGTCCACCATTTTGAGAAACCTCCATCTGGATTTGGGAGGGACCAAAAGGGGGAATGAGCTCTAAACTTCCACAAAAGCCAGGGGCTTCACTCATTTTCCCACGTCCTTTTGAGGAAACACCTCATTTCTTGTAGCCGTTGCGGCTTGGTATAGCTCGTGAAGGGAACTCGTCGTACACCTAAGGGCGTGAGACAGCTGTCAGGTTCAGATGCGTTGGTTTGTGTTAGCACGTATGCTTTCTCAGTTGTGTGGCCTGTTTAGCCAGATGGCCACTGCCACGTGTGGTATGATATGCAGCGAGCATGTTTGTTTGTGTTGTGGGTGACCGACCCGCAGATTCATCTGCCAGACACTGCATTTGAGGTGAATCTGCTGGACGTTTACCCCGGCTTGCGCGACTTCCTCCGATCAGACTGGCTGCTTGTCGTTTTGGTTGAGGACCTAGTGCGTCCAAAGCGGAGAAGGATGGGGATGCCCCAACGCGATAATGTTGCGGACCCGTTTCAAAGGGAGTCCGGTTTCCGGAGTTCCCTACTCCAGGACACACACACACACACACACGCGCGCCTGAACATTGAAGTTGAGGTGCACATTCAGAAGTGGTTATTTAGTTGGGTCAAGTCATCAATTTATCAAACAGAAAAGATAACAGCCAATATGAAGAGGTTGATGAGCTGATCGTCTTGGGCATCGGGGCGCAAAGCCGGCGAGCAAAGGTTGGAGAACCTCAACCACGGCTTCACCAAGTACGTCTTTGCGGTGCTGGTGGTCCTACTCTTCGTAGGCGCCGAACTTTTGGGACGGGAAGAAGCGTACAACGTTTGTTGAGAGAGGGAACGGACAGACCGAGGAACCTCGTGCCAGTTCTGTGTCTGCATTTCAGGGTTGCCAAGCATATGAGATGGCCAGACTGTTGAAGGCTTACTGATTCGTCGACCGGGGGGTAGGTTGATCAGTGGCCGACAGGAAGGAGTCAAAAGCTGGCAGGGTGCGACCGGGTGGCTTTTACATGAGCCACAATCAAACCCCGGGTAGATGAAGGTTAGTAAGGGGCAGTCCCAGCCAGAAATAGTTGCGGATATCCGCCTTCTGAATTCTTGAAGCATGGTTCTGGGATTACGACCATTTTAATTTACCGGGTTTGGATTGTGGATTTCTCACATGCTGTGGGCTCTCCAGGGCCGCAGACCAGGGACGCCAACGTGGGGCTGAGCGTGTTCTGGGCCTGGTGGTGGCCCGGCATTCTGCTGACCTACCCCCTGCTGGGCCGCTTCTGGTGTGCGACTCGATCCCTGATCGGAGTGATGGGCAAGGGGGAAGCGGCTAACCGTAGGTAGCTTTGTTGTGAAGAGGGGTGAAGAGAGGGTGTGAGGGAGATCATGTTATGCATACGTTGAATGCATTACATACATTATATATATAATATACATATATATATATATATTATATATACACATTTAGTATCACAAGCCATGGTCGTGTTGGGCATTTCAGAAGCTTCCTGGTGTGGGCACATCATGCAAGCTCATGCTGTCAGGGGTTTGGTTCCTTTTAAATGCTGAAGGCCACAAAAAAAGCGAGGGTCAATTCCTGTCATCGTCTATTGCATAGGGGATACCGCGTTACCAAGAATCTCAATCGGGGGTGACTCACGAGTAGGACGCTTGGGCCCGGCAAGCCTCATGTCCAATCTTTTCTCGGGCGCACACTGCACACTCCAAACCACACCCCGTCGTTCTTTCCAGGTGAGTTTGGTCGAACTTAGCTGGCCAGTGCCATCTAGTTCTTCCACAAAGGACACCTATCCCGCCAAACATGGGAGTTCAATGGAGTGCACGTTCTGCCCCTCAGGGAAAATGGACTTTCTTTTGGGATAGGGCTCTGTGTTCCAAGTGGGTGTGAGCTTTTGCAGGGCTTTTGGCTTTAAGGGAAGCCAGAAAAAAAGCAAATCCATTTTTTGGGGCCCGATTTCGGCGCTGACCCCCATGTTTGCTGGTAGGGCCTACGGTAAGCCCAGGCGGTCTGCCCATTCATGATCTACGGGGAGGTGGTGCAGAGGTGGCGTGTGGCCTCCGGGGCAGTGCTTCAAAAGTGGCCGGCGGAGGTGGGGAGGAACGGGGGCTGGTTCCTCTTCGTGCTCTTCCTGGGGATTTTGCTGTGGGAGGACTTGAAATGCACGGAAGTGTGTGGGTGGGAGACGTGGGTGGGAGACGTGGGTGGGAGACGTGGGTGGGAGGTGGAAGGTGGTTGTAAGGTGGTGGAAGGTGGTGTAAGGCGAGGGGTTGTCTATTGTGGGGGCGTGCTAGGTTGGTGGCCCGGGAATGGTTTAATTGAGAATCGGATTTACAGCTAACCCTGGTTATCAACTGGTTACCTAGTACTGTTTTCGAGTCGCATGGAGTGGGCGGATGCTCCGGATATCGGATTGGTGTGCTGGGCTGAGCCGATTCTACTTCACTTCCAGAGGGTCCTGCCCTTTCCTCATGCGTGGAACAAGAACAGTTTGGGGGGAGGTTGGAGAGATCACCGTCTGAGATCTGACGCCGCTTGGGCTTGGGGGATTTGCCTTTGAACCAAGTTTCTCCCGTGAGGTAATCCTTTGCCATGTGGCAGGGCCTTTGTGAACCGCCTGAGCTGCTGTGTTCTTGAAACTTAGGCAGCCTCCTTTCCCAGCGTTTGAATCATCAGGAGCTGTGGGTGTTGGAAAACACTGCCTACCTCTCGTCCTGCTTCTCAGATGCATCTCTAGGGGCAAGGGCTGGCCACACCCTCACTAAGCAGCAGGGGTGTTTTTTTGAGAGGGCCCTTTTTGTGATTGGTTTGCAAGGGACACCAAAGCAACCGCCTATTTCTCGCGTGCCCGTTCTTTTTTTCTTCTTCTCACACCCCCAGCTGAGGCTTGCTACTGCTGATCACGTTTGGGGCCATGGTGGGGTCCTACTTCTTTGAGCGCCGCATCTGGTGCCGGCACCTCTGCCCCATCGGGGGCATGAACGGGCTGTACGCCAAGCTGTCGCTAACGGAGCTGAGGGCGCAGAACGGCCAGTGCAAGGCGCTTGGGGAGGTTTGGATTTTCGAGGCCGCAAGTCTGGGAGAGGAAGGGCACTCCACCAGTTTTCAGGGGATTCCCAGCTAACAAATGCCATGTGTTTGAGGGTCCAAGCGAGAGGTTCTTATTTAAGCCACCAGCCAAGAGCCGAAAAGGAAGACGGAAGACACCTCTGTTTCTGGTTCAAGCGCAGAAATCTCGGTTTCAAGCGCCCAGGGGAGCCCTTAGGGCCTCCTCTCGTGGGGGACCCCTCTGCGGGGGCCCTTAGGTAGGTGCCATGGCGGAGGATATGTCATGGCTGTCCGGCGACATCCGGCGCCGGGACCGGGTGTTCAAGAACAATCAGGAGAAGCTGCTGTTTCACCTCACGGAGGAGGTCACCCGCACCCCTGCGGTTTTTGAGCAGGCGCAGAAGAACCGCGATGCTCACCAGAAGCGGCTGAACGAGATGCTGGAGGAGACCTTGCGGCAGATCAAGAAGTGCCGGGCGCACATGCAGCAGAAGAAGAAGCACGTGATGGACACCACCAAGTCCTACACCGCCAAGTTCCAGCACGAGCTGGCGGGTGCGCGCCAGGGCCTGCGCCGCGACCTCAAGGAGGCCTTCGGCGCCATGAACGCGGCGGTGGACCAGCTGGGGGAGCGCATGTCCCAGGCGGAGGCCGCCCTGGTGCAGCAGCGGGAGGACCGGATTCGGCACATCGAGGCCACGCTGGGGCCCATCCGGGACGAGTCCCAGCGCCTGGCGGACGCGCTGCAGGTGGAGACCCAAGCCCGGCAGCTCCAGGACCAGCGCCGCGAGAAGGTGTTGGAGGCTTCCCCCGAAGTAGCGCCCCCCCCCCCCCTTTTTGTTGTTGTTTTTTTTCTTTATTTTTTCTCCGCTTTTTTTGGTCAATCCCCTTGGTTTTTCCCACTTATATATATATATATATATATACAGTTTTTTGGTTGGTCCTGACTCAAGCCAAGGAAGATGAGGTGCATGCCATCAACGCCCTGATCGACGAGGAGAAGTTTGAGCGAGAGCAGCAGCTCAAGAGCTACGAGCGTTGGGCGGACGCCACGCAGCAGCAGATCGCCAAGAGCCAGTACCAGCTGGAGAAGGAGGTGCGGGAGCTCACGAAGGACATCCGCAAGGAGCACCAGCAGCATGCGGCCCACCGCATCGAGGCGCAGCACGCCATCGTGGATTCCATCGCCTCCTTCATCCACAAGTACCGCGAGCAGCTCGACAAGGATGTGGCCTTGCAGGGGGTCTACAAAGCCTTGCTCAAGTAGCTAGCCTTGCAGATGCTTGCAAACAATACCAGCTTCTCAAGCAAATGACGGGTGGTCGAAGCTCGTTGTTTTCCCAGGGTGTTCCCTGCTACTCCACACTCTCCGCAAAATTTCCCAAATCGGAGCAGTCACTAAGCCCGGCTTCCGCCTTGCCAAGCAACGGCGCGCGGGCGAGCAGTTTCACTCGGACCTGGTAGGCCCGCTTGCAAGAGCCAGATTTCACCTTGACAAATGGAAAGCGGAACAGCCGAGAGACGTGGGGCGGTGGGACTCTCGGTTTGGTGGTACCCCACGGTGTGGACGCTGGGAAGCCAGACGTTGCTTTCGGAAGGTAAATCAGACAAAAGAAGATGCCACCGTTTCCGGGAGAAGGCGGCGGCGTCGATTTGGACAGACATTCACATTGAGGTTCAAAGCAGAGAGCGTTTCGCTGGGCAGACGAGCCCCTTATGCAAACCGAGGTTTTGCCGATTCCAGATATTGTGGCGGGTACCACACTGCAATTTGGCACTTGAGCAACCAACAACTTGAGAGACCAAGAAAAGCTCCTTGGCTTGTCCTCACTTCATAAATAAGCGTCGCAGCCTTGGTCGCGCCAGCCTCTCTGTTTTTTCTTGGGGGCACCCTGTTCCAGCCCAACACGTCTTTGGTCCAAGCCAAAGGTTCAGCCTAAATCGGTAGTTTGGATTGGCGGTTTGGATTCGGATCAAACCCCTGGTTCTAGAGGGTAGATGGGAAACGCCTCCTCAACCACCACCAATTGGAAGGAAGCATGGATGTCAAGCATAACCATGGTGATGGGGACTAACCCCAGTTACACCAGTTATAACCATGGCTATACCCCACTCATGAGGTTGTTTGAACACTCAACAGTGAATGGCCCCGAAGACCGGAGCTACTAGGAAATCAGCTCGCTCTCCCCCTTGTTGGGCTTTTTTCTCGTCCCGAGCAAAAAGAAGAAGAGCAAGAAGCGCTGCGCTGGAGGCGGTGTGCAACACCTTCCACTGCTACAAGGGCGGCCCGGAGGAGGGCGAGGGCCAGGAGACGGACGGCTGCCCCCTCTACTCCCACCCCGCCAACCTCAAGGAGGGCCATCGATCGCCCGATCCCGAATCGAAGCCGATGCCGATGCCGCCCGGTTTTTTGGGGGCCGCGTCAAAGGACGGAGCGGGCGTGCGGAGGTTCGGCTTCGCAAGAGTCACTGGTGGTTTGAGGCAAGCAACCTGTGAGTCACTGGTGGTTATATTCGTTTGGATGAAACCACCTTGCGGCAGTTCAAGAAAAGCAAGCATGCCCAAATGACTGGGTTTTCGCATAGTTCTCCTTTGACAACTCCGAACAGGGTGCCCTCAAAAATATATATATATATATATATTGATATATATATATATATATATATTTGTACACATACACACATATGCCTTTTTGGGAGGCCCTTCTGAGGCCAAATTCTACGGAGACCGCCCTTCCGCCAGAAACGGGGGGTTTCTTCCCGGCGATGCGCCAGGACAACAAGGACTGCGTGCTGTGCTTCACCTGTCTCAAGGCCTGCCCCCACCGGAACGTGATGCTGAGCTTGCGGGCGCCCGGAGCGCCTTGGACGGGGGCAGCAACAAGCAAAAATTTTGGGGAACAATTGGGGCGGTGGGGCGCCGATCCTTTTTTTTTCCGGAGGTTTTTGGGTTTTTTTGGGGTGGGTGACAAAGGAGTTCTCTGGTTTTTGTTTGGGGGTGGGCGACAGAGGAGCCCAAAGAAGAACCTGCCTTTTGGGGTGGGTGATAGAGGGAAAAGGGCCACCAGCCAAGTTTCCATTGGGTCCTCCAAGAGGGCCACTGTCCTAGCTGAAACTTCTACTTGTTTGCTTCCCTTCAGATCTCTCAAAATAGGATACCCCTCGCTTTCAATCAACCAGAGGCATACCCTCCAGCCAATTAGCATGAAACCCACTGTCTCGCATTCCACGGCAATGTGGACTGGGAGGCTACAACGCCCCGATTTTTTTGACGATCAAAATGAACCGAAGGTTTGCTTGCGACCGAGCTGTTGCAGCGCAAGGTGCGGCGCAAGGTGGGTCGCTCCTGGTTCAGTTGTCGCACGAATCTCCCGAAAACAGTTTTTTGATCCATACCCAAACTGGTTTGGAAAGAAACCCACAGGCGATTTGTTCAGTCCAGCCCACTTTGCTGTCCCTTCGCTTTTTCCCTCTTTCCATTTTTCCTGGCATCAAGCCATCTATGTTGGGTCCACATGTTGAGACTGTCTACTTCACCCATGATGGTTGCGGAAAACTAGGTTGCCAGGCCACTCTCTGTGATACCAAGGGAGCCCGTTTCAGTGAAGAAGTCATGGTGGTCCACTTTGGTACAACAAAAAGGGGCCCATTCTCCTCCACCTTGCACGTCTCTTGTCTCAAAATAGGGGAACGCCCAAACATAACTGGCTTCTCTTTGGATTCCCTTTGCAACCAAAAGAGGACAATATTAAACGATCCCCCTTATGATGGACACTTAGGCTCTATTTGTTGCAACCGCCTTCTTTTCAGATATTGGAGTTTTAGGATTCCTGGCTGCCACATAGACACAGATCAGAGTCCACAGCACCCCCCCTCCTTTCCTTCCCTTCCCCCCCCCTATCCCCTCCTCTGCCATCGACTCCGCACTCGCTCGAAGTTTCAGGTGGACTTCGGCTTCCCGTTCCTCTTCCCCATCCCCGGCACCGCGGCCTCCGCGCGGCACGAGGCGTCGGCGCCCGAGGTGGCGCTGCTCTTCCTGCTGCTGGGGGCCGTCTTCTGCCACCACCTGCCGGACGGGCGGGGGGTGGAGGTGGGGGTGAGGTGGGGACGTGGGGGTGATACATGGGGCGACCTAGTAGGGCAACCGCAAGAACAGACATATTTGATGTTTGTCCCACAAAAATGGGGGAAAGTTGCTCATGGTCATTTAGGGGCAGGAAAATTGATCAATCCACAAATTTGAAGCAGAAGCTGAAGATGTGATTCTCTGAAGGGCCCCAGATGTGGGCCAAGCGGGCTCAGGTTGGCGGCAAACAGAATGAAGCATGGGTTGGTTCCCTCACAAACCATGGGCATGGCCTACTGTATGGGCCTAAATGATTAGAATGGGTGTGTGTGTGTGTGTGGAGCACTTGCAAGCCATTTTTTATATCGTGATCGTGGAAGCACCATGTGTGTATTCTGGTTAGCCCCTGCCTTAACTTTTGGACCCAGAACGGTCCTCTTCATAGGGAAACCAAAAGGATGTTATTCAGGCAGCTGTTGTTTGGGCATGTTTAAACCAGGGGTCAGCCCAACCCAGACCCACTGGGAACCCACAACGGGGGATGACTAAAGGGAGTGTCTTCCGTCTTTCAAGCGAGCTGGTTTTGGTCGGGTGATGTGTAATTTCAATTGGGAAGAGGGGGCTGGGCCGGCTGATGCGGCAGCTTTTCAGTTGAGCACCGGTTTATTTGTGACTACAACATGTTTTTGCTGACTGGTATCACCTCCGACAACACTTTTTCTGCCTGAAGGAGGCATGTCACTTGGCACTTCATTCCCCAACATGGTTATAACAATTTACCCCTATCATAAGTTGTTTTTTGTGTGGCTTACAACCAGGGTGACCTACGGCTCCGAGATGTCAGTCTCCTGACAGAACTTGCAGCGATCACGTTACTTTTCGGCAAATCTGTTCCCCACTGTGTTTCCTACCATCCCTTACCTTTGAGTTCAGCGGTTGCCCTTTGCCTTTCCAGTCGAACAGAATTAGAGAACCCCCCCTCTTCAGGGGAGTTTCTACACTCGAGAGCTCAGAGCTTTTCGCGCGGTTCTCTTGAATCAAACATATAACGTGGCAATGGGCTTTGTAGTTTTCCGGTTCGCTCTTGCTGGTTTGGCAAACTGGTCAAGCTGTGAAGGGTCAGTCCCCCTCCCCCAACCACTCGATGGCTGCTGTCTCAGGAGCTGTCGGCCCAACTGGGCGCCCCGGAGCTGGTGGCCTCCTTCAGCAGCCACGCGCTGCTGGCCACCGCGGCGCTGCTGGGCCCCGGCCGCCTCGGCTCGCGGTTTGGATCCGATTCTCCATTGAACCTCTAGCTGGGGGGGACTTATTCAACTGCCACGGACTTCGCTGGCACACAAATCGACAAAGTGCAGTCCCCGAGTTTTCGAAGTGTTTTTTCTTTTATTTGTTTTTCCAACACGTTGTATTATTTGCACGGTTTGTCCTTGCAATCGTACCTAGGTCAATTGCCACCTTTCTCCCTTTCTGCTTTTAACCATTGCGGCTTCTGAGGATCCATTTCCTACACCTTTGCATGGTTTTGTCGGGGGCCACTTCCCTTGTTTTGTTACACCTTTAACTTTGCACGCTCCTTTCTGTTGCGGGGGGGGGCACCTTCGATTTTTGGCGGCCATTATTTCCCTTGATCAACACGCCAACTGAGCCAGCATCAAACACCAGCTAGATGAAGGGTAGAGCAAAACCCGCCGGAAAGAGGCATTCGCCATCTGCCCTGTTTGCCTGGGTCGATCCATTTTGATGCCTCGTCTCCTTGGCTCACGCGTGGCTCGTGCCGCATGCAGCGAGGCCTTCTGGTGCTGTGCGCGGACCGCGCGGCGCGGCTGCTGAGCAGCGCAGTGGAGCCCAAGCGGCGGCCGCTGAACGACTTTGCGCCTCGCGGCAAGGGACGCGGCGGGGAAGACCAGGGCCAGACGTTTGCCGCTCCCTTTTGGTCCGAAGGGAAGCCCAGTACTGGTTTTGGGTTCCAGACCCGTAGCCCCTAGATTGTGTGGGTGCCAGTCGCTATGATCATGTTACCATCTGCGTTTTGACCTGGAAGGATATGTTCTTGCGCTACATAGCTGAACGTACTGAGCATTGGTTTCCGCAGTTGTAGTCACGCTTTTTGTTTCTTGCACGCTTGAACCTCCAGCTTTCTTCTCTTGAAACTGTTTCTCGGTGCAGACAAGGTGGAGTTGGCCTACAGCTACCTGCCTCTCACCTGGCTGGCAACATGGATGCACGAGTTCGTGTACCCACAAAGTTGTACCACTATGCAGCCCCAACACCTGGCAACCTCAAGCCTCCCAAATGGCAGGTTTCAGATTGATTTAGCAAAACTCAACCTGGTCCGAATTCGTCGCGGGAGAGACGCTTGCTTTTACTTGAAGCCACGGTTTCATTTTTCAACTTTTCTTGTCGAGACTCCAAAGTCAGCAGTTTGTCGCGGTGCCAAATTGAGGCATCCCTGGCGCACTGGTTGGAGCTGGGCATGACCGAGGCAGAGTTTTGCATCTGAAGCAACCAGACGACCCGCGTTTATGATTGGACGCTACATGGAGTTTGCTGAGATGGACAATGGTTGAACCGCGCTTGAATCGGCTGGGGGTCATGATGTTGACCATTTCTGGCAGTCAAAGTTGGAAACTCGGGTGGTTTTCCCTTGAACCTACCACTTGGGTGACTTTGGTTCACTGGTAGACTACTGGGGCGCTGTCCGAGCCACAGGCGGGTCTGCTGCTTCCCACGGCTGCACGCACCGCCACCTTCTTCGTGCCAGCGGTGGGCGACGCCGTGGACCCAGCGGCGCTGCCCACGTTGGTCTTCGCGCCGGCGGCGGTGGCGCTGGTGCAGGGCGCCTTGTTGCTCGCAGCGCCTCGAACTGCAGCGAAGCACGCGCCAAAAGCACCTCTCGTTTGGGGGGGGGGGTACTTAGTTGGTCTGGGAGTTGGCTGAGTGGGTAGTAAGCCTGGTTGTAACCCTATTACCATGGGTTGTAAGGCTCCTATAACCAGGGCCAAACCGTCCAGCTTTCAAGCTTCAGGCTCCAGAACGCTTTGGAGACACCCCTCCAGAAAGCCCCGGCCGGAGAGCAGGGAATCTGTTCAGATGTCACTGGGTTCTTTCGGAAGATACACCTGTACCAAGCCTTGAACACCGCAGTTGAATGCTCGGGGCGGATATGTAAGCCTGACTGTCATTTTGGTCTATACAATGTAACCTATTGTCAGAGAGCGGCGGTTCTTTTGGGAATGGGAGGCAATTACAATGTGGAACCTGGGTCTCAAGACGATCGGAACTGGAAAAGTAGCAATCGAGATATCAAGAGTGATCTTTGTCAGGCAAAGATTTCTTCAGGGGAGCATATTGATTGGTCTTAAAATTCAGGGTCCCTAAAAAGGGGGGGTTCTTGTTTTTGAACCACAATTGAGATTCGATCAACAAACAATATGGGTGTGTGTTTTTCAAGGGTACCAGGGTACCTCCTTTTGGATGGGTTTAAAGGGACACCAAAAGGACAAGCGCCTTTGTTTGAGGGTTCCCTTAAAAAAAGGGATACACTCATACTGTGGATGGACGAACTCCTGCACCACCAAAGAAACCCTGCAAATGATTCGATTCCCCTGTAAGTACCACCAAACCATGGTTTCCCCCATGGTTTCATTTCGTGCGGACGGAGGAAGGCAGAAAAAAAAGCGCCGGTGGCAGTTTTTCCAAGCGTCAAGCACCTGTGGGGGTGGATGCTTTTGAGTTCGGGGTTGGCCACCAGCCGAGGCCGCCGGGTTCAGCCTGCAGCTGTACAGCAAGCTAGGCTGGCGCGGAAAAATCGGCGGTCGGCTGTCTGCTTTCCTTTCCGGGCCCGAGGCGCAAAAGAAAATGGGCGGACAATCCTGAGAAGCGCGGCAAGGCATGAAGCGTGAAGCAGCGCAGTGGTTTTTGCCGAGGGTGTGTGGAGTGGTTCGTTCACCTGCAATATGTTGGGAACCTCACGTGCTCGCCTGAAATGCGAAAGCTTCAACTGTGCTGTCCTCACGAAGGGCCACCCCCAAGTACATCCAGTTGATGTCATTCCCGAAGGACGGATGAACGACGCACAGACTTACAACATTGTTTGAGTTCGCACATGAATGGTCCACAAAGGGTTGAATTAGTGTAATATTGCACCTGTACATTATTGCAAGCAGGTAGCCAGTGACACTCTGCAGCATGGTGTGTGTGTGGCTTACTCGCAATAGACTGTATTGCAGCATATGCCATTGTTCACATACGGGGAGCACTGAGGAGGCTGAGCCGACGTGGGGATGTGGGGTTCAAACACTCCAATTTCCATGCGAAAGCTTGTTCGTTTTCAACCCCGACGAACAGACACAGATCAAAGATCGCAGGCTTCAGCTCACTCGTCCTGGGTTTTGGTTTATATCCCTTGAGGCTCCCTAAGCCGTCCCCAAGCCCTCACCAAGCCCTTGTTCCCTTCAGGCAGCAAGGACGCGCCCTTCGCCTGGGTGCATCAGCTGATGATCTTGGCTCTGACATGGGAGCTGTGGCAACTGATCCTTTGATACTTTTAATTCGGGTGCAACGGATGGGCCCCCGAGGGTTGGCGCTGGAGAGGGTTGCAAAAGCGCGAATGGTTGGCTCGGCATTACGAGCTGTACCTTGTCCGAACACGAGCAGGAAGGTTTCCTTAGGAACGTGAGCAGCAAGCATATGGTGTCCGTTCTTCTTTTTCACAGGCCATCAGCAAACACGTAACATCAGCAAACACAAAACACGTGTTTGCTCGGCATATCTTCGACATGTCTGCCTCACGATACAGCCACCGGGGCGATCCGTTTGCGGCACCGCATCATTTGAAGGGGGGATGGCCGCATGGGCCGCATGGCCAGCTGTCGACCTCGAGTAGCTACGCGCAATCGAAGGAAATCCATGGGTGGAAGGTGAGAAAACCCGACAATGTGAGAGACCTTCCCAATTCGTCCATTTTAACCCGAGCAGCCTTTTGGTGGGGTGACATTCGTGTTTGGCTTTCGCACTGCGCACGCATGTCGAAGTGGGTCCTAGGCCTGATTTAAGTGGAGTCTGCGCAGATTCTGGCGACCCGGGGGAGAGCGATCTCGCCCGTGACCGGCCACTTTCCAAGGAAAGGGATGGATGGCCCGGTTCAGATTTACAAAGTTCCTCGAGCTGTGCAGAGTCTTGTTCGTGTTCCCGCGAGCTTTATGCTCAAGTTCCGCCTTTGTTCCAGGCTTCTTAACCGCCCTGACCCTTCCCAAGGCACCTTCTATTGCTCTTCTGCAAATGTGGCACACATGTAGCGAGCTTGGCGTGGGTAGAGCAAGAACATTTCAGATGGCAACCCGAATGATGGTCCAATCTTAGGTACTTCTCACGTTGCGTCGACTCCAAACCTACAGTGTGGACAGGCATCGCTCGATTCGACCAACCACCTAGCTTCGAAAAGCCGAGAATTTGCCCCGGTTTTTGCGTTCCATCCCACTGCCAACTGCATGGGTTTGTGTTTTTTCCTCGGAGAGGTGCGGGAAGGTTCGGGTTTCGGGCCGTTTCTCAGCCGTTTCTGCCGGCCTTCGAAGGCCGTGTGCGGCTTGCGGCCAGGCGGCTTGCAGCCATCGGCGGTAAACAGAAAAGGGATGCAGTTGAGGACATGGGCATGGGAACTCTCGTAGGCCACGTGCGGGGTTTCTGACAAGAGCCCGAGCCATGCGCAAATCCCAACTCGACCCCCGCACCCCTCACTGCTTTCAGCCGTTGCGTCGCCTTGTGCAGGTTGCCCCAAGTCGACTAAAACCCACGGATGGTTCATTTCCCCAACTAAGGGAATTCGGCCCAATCACCAACTTTCTGGGCTTCATTTCCCCTGAGGAACTTCCGGGTCTTTAGCCCGAAAAAATGCTGGTCCCGGCCTTCTTGCGAGAAGCCCGAGCAATGCCGCAAGCCAAGGGCCTGGGTAGCAGTCCTAAGTCGTCTGCGCCCAAGCCCGAGAGCAGGGGAGCCCAGCCAAGACGATCCACTCGACAGGGGCCAGGTCCATTGTTGGAAAACGGAGCTTGGCGGTTTCCAGCCATCCGGTTCCTTGGCTGAGGTTTTCAGTTGGTTTAGTGGTTGGGTTTCCGAATATTGACTAAAAGTGACACTTTTAGCAGGAACTGGGGACAGCCCCAGGTTCAATGAGTTTGTGGCCAAGTGGTTGCCTTTCGGCGCTTTTGAGCTGCGAACATTGGTTGAAGTTGTGGGGCTTGATGGGTTGCAAGGTTGCAAGCTTCCATTGTGAGTGCACCCCCGGAAGGAAGCCCGCATTTTGGGCAATGCGTCAGAAGCATGGAGAGCTCGAGCTCACCAGCCAGCGATGCCTTGGACATCCCATGTCTGCGGGCGATCCGGTTTGGAGGGCAAGTGGGTGTTTTCTGCACTCCGGAAACTGGGGGGATGGGTGCGGTTGATCCGTGTCTCCATGCTCAGGTGTCAACTGCCCAGGACTCAGACGGGATGGGAAACGGTCCCCAACGCCGACGGCTGGGAGAAGTCAACGGGTCCTCTGGTCGTTAGAAGGTCCTCCAGTTGGGCTGGCGGGCGCAAAGTTCTCAGCTTAGGGGCCGATTGAATCCGAAGGAGTCTGCCTTGCACTTTCGGCACTCGCACTTTGTGCAGAATTCTGGTTGGATTCAGAAGGCAAAACACAGCCGGAGAAAGTGACACATCTGCCAATTTTATGGGGACTGCAGAGGTGAGTAAAGTTGCAGTTTCATGCTCTGTGTTTTTTTCTTCCACTCACCATTGGGTTTCGCGCACCGAAATCAGCCGCCCAGTCGCCCGTTTCGAGGTGTCGCCATCTTGGCGGAACTGCTGTGCTTTGGCTGGACTCGAACCGTTCGATGGGTTCCACGGGGGTTTTGGGGAATGCTATGAATCAGGAGAAATTTGGGGCAATGGCCAAGCAAAACTTCACAGGGTAATGGCCAATTTTGAGCGATCTTCTTTTTGACGGGGTGATGTTTGAAGGTAAAGTAACCCTTTTTGAAAGGAACGTACGTATATTTTTTGGTCGAAAAGTCGAGAACTCTTCTGTCTGTGAATTTGCCTTTGGTGTTTCTGTGTATGTTTGGGTGTCTCCCTGCTCCCATAGTTCGGTTGCTTGGTTTGCAGGCAGTCCTTGTTTCTTTTTGAAGATTTTCTCATGAGTGATGTGAGTTTTTATTGTTTGCAGTTTCTAGACCTATGAGCCTATGAGAGATTTCTTGGAGTGCCCGGCTTCTGACAGATGTGGCAAGAAGTGAAGCCCTGCAACTTCTCCCGTCACAAGCTCCAGAGCTCCCATTCTGAGCCTAACTGGCAGAGTTATGTTTGCCTTAAGCATGGAATTGTACTGTGAAGAATAGCAACTCTAGCCGCAACTTGGGGGTTTCTGAAAGGCCCCACATCCCAAATGGGTGGTTTTGCGGCTCTACATAAGTCAAGACATCACAGTTTGTGGCGCCGTCCTATTGGGTCGGTTATCACACCTACTGTGTAGCTGCGCCCTTTGAATGTGCACAGGAACTGGGTGCTGGCTCGTGAGCCACCTAATCCTTAAAGCCCGGAGAGTTCACAGTTAGACTTGAGCATCATCTATTCATCATGGACTCCCACCAAAAGAGGACCGCTCCCGGGCAAGGGTCTTATGCGTGGGGGTGATCCCGGTCTCAGGCTGTACATAGACAAGCGGGAAGCCAGCTGCGTGTCCGCGGCCGGGACTCCCAGAGGGCGACCGTCCGAGCGTTCGGCTGAGGGGCCCGCGATGGGTGAGCCATTGGTGTCACTCGAGATGTTCATGCGGGGTGTTGGGGGTTCTCTATACCTTGTGAAAACCCAGAGCCATCAGGGCTGGGATCATGAAGGTCAAGGCAACAGTCGAAGCCAAGCCCGAAACGCAGCTTGGGGCCCTCGGGGCTCGAGCGCAAACCGGCAAAAGCCCAGCAACCGGGTCCCGTCATCCTTACCTCTTGAACTGGTTCTTGGTGGCATTGCCTCAACCTGTACTCGTGGTAGGGGCTGTGACTGCGTATATGACTCCTGAGCCAATGAGCTTCGCGTGCCTCCAACCAGCTCAAACTGAGCTTTCCATCCACATCATGTAAACACAAGCGCCATCCAAGACAGCCGACAAAAACTGGACTCTGGGTTTCGTATACTATAATAGTTGCATTCTTATTATTATGGAAATGTACGAAAAAACACATCGCCCCCATCGCCAATGCTTCGTCACCACCAGTTCGATATCTCCGAGCTCCGGCTGAGGCTTCCGATTGGACGGCCGGGACCTGAGCTGACGGGGCTTTGGTCGTCTCTCGCGATTTGAGGATGTTGCAACCCAACGAGCCATCGAAGATCGGTGTGTGTCTTTCCTTTTTGTAGGACCTCCCCAAACTGGCTTCTCCTTGTTCTTCTTCCTCCTGTTTTCGCTGCAAACAAAACAAAAGGGCACCCTCCCCAACAAATCACCAGATAGGTTCCCGTCCCAGAAATCCACGAGGCACCCAAGCGCCTGAGCTAAGGGCGAGCACTTTACCGGCTTCTCGGTGCTGCAAGAGGCCCTGAAGAAGGCCATTGGTGCCGTCGGCCAATGGACATGATTTCAGGGGATCCCTTTTCCGGGTTAAAAGGACACAAGGAAAATGATGTGGCTGTGGGCCAAAAATAGGGGCCCAAAATGGAACCCCGGTAAATGGAAAAGTAGACTAAAACCTGCGTACCGTAACCCTGGGTCTTTATTTTTGAGCCACACCCATGTTGACCTCATCAACAACCAACCCCAGCTTTCTAGTGGCTACTGGTTCCGCAACGGCATTAAGAAATGCCCATCAGGCAGTCGCAAAGGTTTACTCACTTGCCCAAATGGGTGTGTCTTTGAATAGGCCCCCCCCAAAAAAACAACAACAGCACGGTGGTTTTCCTTTGGTGTCCCTTTAAAAGCAACCCCAAAAAGGGAACCCATAACACTAGTTGGCCCGAGATGCAAAGCTTCACATCTCTCACAAGACTCCCGGACCCAAACACGTGGAAGCAAAACTGTTCTTTGAACCAACTCCTTTGGGTTTCCCTTGAGCAGGGTTCCCTATATTTCCCCGTAAAGCATCACACCAAACAACACTCACGGGACCAAAAGGTGATGTTTAACAGGAACAAAAGGGGAAATGCAGCCAAGAAAAACCATCCAACTGGTGGTTTCCTTTGAGGGGACCCCGATACCCATACGTCATGGATTGGCTATCCGCGTTTCCAAGATGTGACACTTGTGCAAGCCTGAGAAAGAACCAGCCTTTGCAGATGGCCTGGGCGATGGTTATGGGCTCATGGGCTAAAGGCCAAACCGCATAGAGACACGCCTTGTGTTTGCTGGGTCAGAAACATTCCTTTTGCGGGTCCCATGACGCCTGAGCAACCTACATGGCAGGTGCTGAAGGGCGAGGCAGCGTGCTGGAGGCGTGGCTAAAGTCCGACCACTTTGCCAACCCACCCGCTTGGCCCATGCCAAATGTCCACTTGGTTCCTTTGGGATTTTGTAGAGCGCCTCACTTTCTGTGACGACCATTTGGTGGAACACACAAAGTGCAAACTTTCTTGGCCAATCCACTCAGGAAGTGAGCATTGGAGAAGTACTGGTACCCCTCAATGCGTAGATTTCAACTGCGCCGAGCTGGTCCCACGACTTCAAAGAAACATGGCCGCATGAAACGGGGAAGTCTCATCCTCTTACTGTGACTGTGAATGGTGTGGGCCGAGTCAAGATTGAAGCGAGCGGATGGCACCCCTTTCCACACCAACCTCAAGTCGTGCACGCTGACGATGCTCTGAGACACGAGTGCTCCTTACCCTCAGTTCAAGTGAAGGCATCTTTGCTCTAGGATGCGCATGATGCAGTTGCGCCTCTCACAAGCCATTAGGGAAACAGCGTCTATAGAGCACACGAAGTAAACTTTTGGATCATTGGAACCTTTTTTTTCCAGGGGCGGAAGCATGCCCGAACTTTTCAGCTGGTGACGAGTTTTCAAGCAGCCACTATGGTGTATGGTGTTCACAGTGATTTGCCATCCTGTGTTGCCTTTTTTCTTTGACTACAGAAAGCATAGGGGTGGGGATCACACCTTTGTTTGGTTTTTTTCTTGGCCGTGACAGTGGTGGTGCTGGTGATATATCAGTGATGCTGCTGCTTAATGGGTTCCTGGAATGTCGGGATGCTTGATGGGATGCTAGGGATGTTGGGATATTGGGGATGCTAGTGATGCTAGTGATGCTAGGGATGCTAGGGATGCTAGGGATGCTAGGGATGCTAGGCTTGGGATGCTATGCTAGGGTTGCTAAGGATGCTAGGGATGCTAGGGATGATATGGATGCTGGGGATGCTAGGGATGATATGGATGCTAGGGATGCTAGGGATGCTAGGGATGCTAGGGATGCTAGGGTTGCTAGGGATGCTAGGGATGCTAGGGATGCTAGGGATGACAGGCATGCTAGGGATGCCAGGGATGCCAGGGATGTAGGGATGCTAGGGATGCTAGGGATGCTAGGGATGCTAGGGATGCTAGTGATGCTAGGGATGCTAGGGATGCTAGGGATGCTAGGGATGATATGGATGCTGGGGATGCTAGGGATGATATGGATGCTAGGGATGCTAGGGATGCTAGGGATGCTAGGGATGCTAGGGTTGCTAGGGATGCTAGGGATGCTAGGGATGCTAGGGATGACAGGCATGCTAGGGATGCCAGGGATGCCAGGGATGTAGGGATGCTAGGGATGCTAGGGATGCTAGGGATGCTAGGGATGCTAGTGATGCTAGGGATGCTAGGGATGCTAGGGATGCTAGGGATGGTAGGGATGCTAGGGATGCTAGTGATGCTAGGGATGCTAGGGATGCTAGGGATGCTGCTGATGCTGGGGATGCTAAGGATGCCGAATGCTAGAGATGCGAGGGATGCTAGAGATGCTAGGGATGCTAGGGATGCCAGGGATGCTAGATGCAGCAAGACAGTTTCAATTGTGCTTTTCTGGTCTTTTCACTTCGTATTTCTCTCCTTCAAGCACCATCCTATCAAGCGTGTCCAGCAGGCCCCCTGGGCCTCGAACTCGAAGTAATTCATGCACAGCCATGATTTTGGTTGCTAGGTTCCAAACAAGTAGGTCATGCTTGGAGTGAAACAACCCAGGTTGCCCAATTGTGAGCGTGCGTAGCCTACTCAGATGGTCCAAAGATTGGCAAAGTGGCTTGTAAGACTCCTGAAAACCATTCCACACTGAGGGTTACTTTGCATTGAGCATACCTCCGGACCATCATTTCACTCGCCTGCAGCCGTTCTCGGGCACTTCAGCCTCAGTGATTCTCTGCGTCTCTTGCCGGAGCTGATGTCGGTGTCGCCATCCATCTCCAACACGCCAGGGCCTCGGGGCCGTGAGGATCCAAACCCCTAAGCTGCAAGGACGCCTGAGCATGGCAGGCGCAAGTCACAGGCCAAACCAAACCAACTTCCTTAGGATGGTCCAGGGACCCATGGCCAGGTGCCATGTTGCTTGTGGCCTTAGCAGAATCACCTTGGGCAGCCGATTTTCAGCCAGCTGTTTGACCCAGGCTGCCGCGCACCTGCAACTTCGGTGAGGCGCATATGCGAGCCGATGAAGCAAAGGTACACTCCCACAGCCCTTAAGTGGTGCCCTTTTCCCATGTATTTGTTGGAGGTGGTTAGAAACAACAACCGAAAGATGCGAGTTCTTATTTGGTATGGCCACTAGGGGTCTGGGAGTTGTTCAGTTGATTCGGCCAAGGTTTCCTGTTTGGGTTTCCCACCAAACTTAGAATCAAGCCCAAAGGGGCTTCAATTCTTTTGCTGCCAGGGATCACTTGGCCAACTGGGAAGTACAGTTCCAAGTCAGCTGACCACAATCTATGTTAAAGTTCAGCGTTTGCTTTGTTCCCTTCCTGCAGCCGCAGCAGGAGGGGAAAGTAAAGCCCGAATTTGGCGAAGGTTTCAACCCCTAAACACAGAAAAAGTAGGGAACAGGGAATCTCGTGTTATCTACAACACGGCTTGTAGTCGGTTTACTTGTCACTCCAATGCAGGCAATCAACTGTAGACGGGCTGATGTTGCAAGTTGCCCAAAACAGTAATCCAGGCAGGTGCTTTCCATTTCTTCCTGAGTGGGCGAACTGTACTGGTTGTGGGAAATTAGGATTTAGGGACCTGAATCACCCCATCTTCGTTGCAGGAGAGGCTTGAGGGTGCTGCTTTCTGTGATATGAAGGGAACCCCCTTTTAAACATATGAAGGGGTCATGGGGAGGAACCGATTTGAATGGTTCTCGAGGTATGATCACACGGCAGGGAGGCTTGACAGTGAAGTTGCGGATCGATCGGAGACAAGGAAAGTGAAGATGCTAGCAGTCTGGGCCCAGTTTGGGAGTAGAAGACCATTTGAGTGGCAAATAGAAAGTTCCAGTCTGTTTTTGGGCCCATCCACTCAGGAGTGAAGGCCTGAACCCTAGGCCTTTTTGTTTTTCTTAGCTTCGACCCTTGGAGGCCTCTGAGAAGCCAAACTCGCAGCGCCCGCGCTTCATGGGCTCGGGCCCCGGGACTCCCGAGCCCCAGGCCGCGCTTGTTTTGGAGCGCATTGAGGTCGTTTTGCAAAGTGGCTGCGCAAAACACCGGTACCCAAAATGGAACACTGGTGAGTGGAAACATGGACCAAAACCTGCGTAACCCCTCCTGTTTAAGTTTGAGCCACACCCAAGTGGGTGATGTTTGGTGAAGCAACTCCGGCCAAAAAGGATGTCCTTGCAAAGTAGGAAGGGGAAGCAAAGGGGAACACACAAGTTTGCTTGGAGGGTCACTCACCATGCGAGTACTCTTTGTTTAGGACATCACCAATGCAACGGGCGCAACATGCAGCCTCGCGTGGATGTCACGTGCTTCCTCGAAGCGTTGTGAGTTCATCGGGTGCGGGGTTCCAGCTTTTGGACAGATGTCTTGTGGGGTCTGGGAAATCTGGGTGAATTATTACGACCTCACACGACCTCACCCCAAATGGTGGTTTATGTGGGGAATAGCCCCCCAACCACCTTATTTCAGATTGGTGAAATATTATAATTCACCAAGATAGATGTCTTGCGTCTGGGAAATGAGGCTTGATTCGCACTGTGATGCCAAGGAACCTCCTTTGAAATGCAGAGGCGAATGAATACAATTGCCCTTTTTGGGCATTCCCCCAAACCTGGATTCCCTACTACGGCGGTGGTCAACCGAAGTTTTCAGTGCTGAGAATTACCAATTGAGGATCGGTGGTGAGGTGGGTTGCCGGTCAAGCCCTACATCTAGCACAAGGATTGATTCCCCCTTCTTTTCTCCCAGCGTTCTTTTCAGAAGTCGCCGTGCAAGTGTTAATTCGATGGCCGTGGCTTTGTTTGTAACTGTTCGAGCGACCATCCATTTTCCTGGTGGTTCCCTTTCTGGAGGGAAGGATCCCCGAGAATTTGGGCGAGGAGAGTTACAGCGCACCGATCGGACATGTTGCCAAAAATATGTTGAATGAGAACTGATGCGAGCTTGAACATAGTTTGATTTGGGCTCCGAGCCTTGGTTTGGAACACAGTCGCGGAGCGCCTTGACCAAATCAGCCTTATTTTCTGAAACGGGCATTTGTGCTAGTTGACCTAACTTTCCGAAGCGAGCATTTCCCGACTCCGACCAGACTGGACTAAAGCAGGCTTGAATTCTCCGATCAAACTTCACCTAATCGTTTTTTAAGATCTCTGCAAAACAAGCCATGCAGTTCCCTACCAAACTTGACTTAATCAGCCTAAATGAACCAAGCCTTTTGCAGTCCCCGAACCCATGGTCCCAGCAGGGTACTTGGTACGACGGAGCCTCCATATTATGTGTCCACAGCGCTCACCCCTTGCGCCATCCAAGGCCGAGTACCAGCCCCCAGGGCTGTGTCTTGGCCCGACGCTGGCAGCCCCCGCAGCGCAGACGCAGTGGCAATGATGCTGCGCCCGAGACCATCCACGCCTGTCTGCCCAGAGTTTCATAGTGTTGCCTGGCCCGACGCCGGTAGCCCCCGCACCGCGGACGAGGTGGCCATGGTTCTTTGCCCCGAGCAATCCAAGCCGGTCCGCACGGACTTTCGTGCTGTAACCTGGCCCGACGCCGGTAGCCCCCGTACCGCGGACGAGGTGGCCATGCTTCTTTGCCCCGAGCAATCCAAGCCGGTCCGCACGGGCTTTCGTGCTGTAACCTGGCCCGACGCCGGTAGCCCCCGCACTGCGAACGAGGTGGCCATGGTTCTTTGCCCCGAGCAATCCAAGCCGGTCCGCACGGACTTTCGTGCTGTAACTTGGCCCGACGCCGGTAGCCCCCGCACCGCGGACGAGGTGGCCATGGTTCTTTGCCCCGAGCAATCCAAGCCGGTCCGCACGGACTTTCGTGCTGTAACCTGGCCCGACGCCGGTAGCCCCCGCACCGCGGACGAGGTGGCCATGGTTCTTTGCCCCGAGCAATCCAAGCCGGTCCGCGCGGACTTTCGTGCTGGAACCTGGCCCGACGCCGGTAGCCCCCGCACTGCGGACGAGGTGGCCATGGTGCTTTGCAGGCTAGCCTTCGTGATCCGCTCGCGGTTTCAATGTTGAAAGGGAAGCGATTTTACTTGTGAGTATCAAAGCTGATATTTTCAGGCGATCATTCCTTCAGCGGTCGGGAGATTGGAAGGCAGTAAAATCAGAACCCCCCCCCTCGAGTTTGTGTGCGTTCTACTTTCTCTTCAACGACAATAAGGCACCCATTCCAATAGGAATTATGTCGCTCTATGACTGTACGCGGGCCCCTTTTGAACCCAATTAGGTTCAATTTTGGTTGAGCCAGCCACCCATGTCCCCCCCCCCCCCCCCATACCAGCTTTTCTTAATAAAACCAATCGTCAAGTCGTTGGGTTTGTTGCAGAATGAGGATATGGACCGCCGAAAAGCCAGTGTCAACCAATCATTTTGGGTTTGCCTCAAATTCGGATTTTGACCTTTCATGTCTATTCTTTGATTACCTTGAAAGCCAATCAAAAAGGGGCTCCCCCAAAAGGCATCCAGCAGGCGGTTTTTTCTGTTTGAGGTGATCCCGTCAGGCGAACTGTCGCGTGAGGGGCGAAACTCAGCGATTCAAGGTGTCCCACAAAAAAAACGAGACCCGATTCAAATGGGTGTGGCTCAAAATTAAACAGGAGGGGTTACGCAGGTTTTGGTCCGTGTTTCCACTTGCCAGGGTTGATTTTGGTCGAGCCACAGCCAAATGAATCTTCGAGGTCCAACACTCCCTTCATCTGGTCATCTGGTCATCTGGTCAAAGGCCGAGCTGGTTCTTCATCGCTTGCAGGGTGCATGTGTGTCGAAGCCTGGTTGGAACTCCCCATAGCGTCCCCACGCGACCCGAGACACAAGGCAAAAAGGAAAACTGATCATGGGTGTTGGGAGAGGCCCCTGCTTTCGCCGGTTTCTTGCCAAGAAGTCGACTCCGGCCACCCATCCTCCCGGATTTTGCCAGGGCATAAAACTTCGCGGATGCAAAGGCCAGCTTCGCGAGCGGGCAAGCCGAGTTGGGGAAAGTATGCGGGTAGTCAACCAACCTCCCCTTGAAAGAGACACCAAAAAGGAGGTTGCTTAAACAGCGTTTCAAACATCGCAGGCTCATGAGGAGGTTGCTTAAACAGCGTTTCAAACATCGCAGGCCCAAGAGGAGGTTGCTTAAACAGCGTTTCAAACATCGCAGGCCCAAGAGGAGGTTGCTTAAACAGCGTTTCAAACATCGCAGGCCCAAGAGGAGGGTGCTTAAACAGCGCTTCAATCATCGCAGGCCCAAGAGGAGGTTGCTTAAACAGCGTTTCAATCATCGCAGGCCCAAACATGGGGTGCTTAAACAGCGTTTCAATCATCACAGGCCCAAGAGGAGGTTGCTTAAACAGCGTTTCAATCATCACAGGCCCAAGAGGAGGTTGCTTAAACAGCGTTTCAATCATCACAGGCCCGAGAGGAGGTTGCTTGAACAGCGTTTCAAACATCGCAGGCTCATGAGGAGGTTGCTTAAACAGCGTTTCAAACATCGCAGGCCCAAGAGGAGGTTGCTGAAACAGCGTTTCAAACATCGCAGGCCCAAGAGGAGGTTGCTTAAACAGCGTTTCAATCATCACAGGCCCAAGAGGAGCAGGCCCAAGAGGAGGGTGCTTAAACAGCGCTTCAAACATCGCAGGCCCAAGAGGAGGTTGCTTAAACAGCGTTTCAATCATCGCAGGCCCAAACATAGGGTGCTTAAACAGCGTTTCAATCATCGCAGGCCCAAGAGGAGGTTGCTTAAACAGCGTTTGAATCATCACAGGCTCAAGAGGAGGTTGCTTAAACCATCACAGGCCCAAGAGGAGGTTGCTTAAACAGCGTTTCAAGCATCGCAGGCCCAAGAGGAGGTTGCTTAAACAGGTTGCTTAAACAGCGCTCCAAGCATCACCTGCCCAACAGGAGGTTGCTTAAACAGCGTTCCGAGCATCACCGGCCCAACAGGAGGTTGCTTAGACAGCGTTCCAAGCAGCACCAGCCCAACAGGAGGTTGCTTAAACAGCGTTTCAAACATCGCAGGCCCAACAGGAGGTTTGCTTAAACAGCGTTTCAATCATCACAGGCCCAAGAGGAGGTTGCGTTTCAATCATCACAGGCCCAAGAGGAGGTTGCTTAAACAGCGTTTCAAACATCGCAGGCCCAACATAAGTTTGCTTAAACAGCGTTCCGAGCATCACCGGCCCAACAGGAGGTTGCTTAAACAGGTTCCGAGCATCACCGGCCCAACATGATCAAACAGCATTCCAAGCATCACAGGCCCAACAGCAGGTTGCTTAAACAGCGTTCCAAGCATCACCGGCCCAACAGGAGGTTGCTTAAACAGCGTTTCAATCATCACAGGCCCAACAGGAGGTTGCTTAATCAGGGTTTCAATCATTGCAGGCCCAACAGGAGGTTGCTTAAACAGCGTTTCAATCATCACCGGCCCAACAGAAGTTTGCTTAAACAGCGTTCCGAGCATCACAGGCTCAAGAGGAGGTTGCTTAAACCATCACAGGCCCAAGAGGAGGTTGCTTAAACAGCGTTTCAAGCATCGCAGGCCCAAGAGGAGGTTGCTTAAACAGGTTGCTTACACAGCGTTCCGAGCATCACCGGCCCAACAGGAGGTTGCTTAAACAGGTTCCGAGCATCACCGGCCCAACAGGAGGTTGCTTAAACAGCGTTTCAATCATCACAGGCCCAACAGGAGGTTGCTTAATCAGGGTTTCAATCATTGCAGGCCCAACAGGAGGTTGCTTAAACAGCGTTTCAATCATCACCGGCCCAACAGAAGTTTGCTTAAACAGCGTTCCGAGCATCACCGGCCCAATAGGAGGTGGCTTAAACAGCGTTTCAATGATCACAGGCCCAACAGGAGGTTGCTTAGCATCACCGGCCCAACAGGAGGTTGTATTAAACAGCGTTTTAAACATCACAGGCCTAACAGGAGGTTGCTGAAACAGCGTTCCAAGCATTACCGGCCCAACAGCAGGTTGCTTAAACAGCGTTCCAAGCATTACAGGCCCAACAGGAGGTTGCTTAAACAGCGTTCCAAGCATTACCGGCCCAACAGGAGGTTGCTTAAACAGCGTTCCAAGCATCACAGGCCCAACAGGAGGTTGCTTAAACAGCGTTTTAATCATCACCGGCCCAACAGGAGGTTGCTTAAACAGCTTTTGAATCATCACAGGCCCAACAGGAGGTTGCTTAAACAATAGCGTTTCAATCCTCTTCAAAATGATTTTTAGCCCCACCCCTGCAAGGCAAGCTGCAAAAGAGCGCGGATGAGCACGCACAGAGATGCGTTCGATTTCTTGCGTCATTTGACAGCTGTTTTTTTTGTGATTGGCAACTGCCTCTTGTACACTTGTAGATATCAAGGCGCGTGGACGGCGGGGAATTTTCTGCAAGTGTACTGTTTTCAGGCACGAATGAGTAAAGTCGCCAATGCAGCAGATTGGCCAGCTGCAGGATTGAGACCTAAGACAAATTAGCTCTTGGTGAGAAAGACCTCGAGCTCCCCAGCACTCACGCGCCACACCTTTTGAGAGCATTGCTGATCCCTTAGTTTGTCTCCCTCGCTCAGAGGTGTAGATGCATGAATCAATTACTGGCCCACCAGCGGCCCACACTCTCAAATTCATTCCAACTGCGGGTGGCTCATACTGGGAGGCCCCCCCCCCCCAGATTGTTGGCTTCTTTTTGAGCTGTTCTTGATCACCATCCAAAAAGGGCTTCTTCAAAGCAGACGTACACAAACTATGCTGGTTTGGAGGTTGACTTTTGCATGCCTTTCGTGCGGCCTTTTGCGGGAGACGTTGCACATGGGACCCACCTTGCTGCGACGATGCCCTTGCACCTCGCACGTGGGTTCCACTTTCAACTGCCGACCCCCGCAGCTTGCGTTGGCAAGCGGCCAAAAGAGTACGCGAGGGTTGGGCTGAAGGATGATTGTCAACAGCCTGGGCGTTGGAACGCAAGGGAGCGCAAACCTGAAAAATCGTGGGCTTCTCACATTTCGGGAATACGTAGATAAGAGTTGTAGCACAGTCCCAAACCACATATTCCAAGTTGAGGAAACCAGGGCAATTTGGCACGGACCTGAAGATTCGCCCTGAAAAACTTCCATTCCCCTCACGAAGTGGAACGAAGCCCCTGATTGGTATGCTTCTCTGGATTATAGCTTCGCACTATCTTGACTCTGGTTCTGTTTTGCAGGGATACCCATATTTTCCAGTTGAGCCAGCTTCAACATCAGATGAACCCACTTTGGGTTGGGTCCCTCTTGGTGCCAGCATACTGAAGGGGAAATATCGGGAGCAGGTTTAGCAAAGCAAGAGCAGGCATCGGCTAGAAAGTTGTATAATCGGGCATGCTCAGGGCATATTCTTTGCTTTTCAAGGAATGCCCCAATGAGGAAATGGACTGAGGGCCTTCTTGTTTCCGCAGTTCCAGGCGGCACTGAATGTCTCACTTAAAGCTTTGCGGAGAAGCACATCTGCATCATTTCCGACTCCGCAAGGATTGGTCCGCTGGTGGGATAGCGACAATTTGGTCAGGGATATTTGAGCTCTTTTTGTGCTTGTGAAGCAACAGAGTAGATCAACCAGAGCAGCAGACCGGACGCGCAACCAGTTTTGGTGAAGGCCGGGGAGCTTTGCGTAGGCGCAGACACCGCATCCAAATGTAGCGCCCGATCTTTGTGAGGGTTGGATTTGGGTGGGTGCGGATGCCCATGAGCCCTTAATCGGTTTTGGCGGTTTGGATCAAAGATAGGAACCATGACAGCTTTGCTACTCAATAGTGTTTCACTTGTTCCGGCTTCGAGGGATGTGTCTCTAACGAGAGCCAGGAGCTGTTGTTCAAAACCATGAGTGTCCCTTTTTAGAATAGTTTGGTGAGAAATAGATGGCGCTGAGTTAGATTGGTTTTGTTCCATTTACTAGGGCCATCTATTTTACCAAAAGGACACCTAGGTTCAAACTCTTTCTGGCTCAGTGTATCTCGGCATCAGGAACTCTCACTCCCATGAACAGATTTCTCAAACACGCGTTTGTGCCACCTGAGCCTTCGGACTTGCGCAGGCTGCTGGGTGCGGCTGCAGAGGATGCCGCATGCCATCTGGCTGAAAGTCCAGCTGGTTCCCTGAGAGCGAGGGGAACCAGAGAGGATCAGGCATTTCCATCTTAAAGGGCATGTTGCCTGTGGCAAGAGTCTGTGACAACAACTGACAGGAGGCTTGTAAGAAACCCCTCCTGTTCTGGTGACCTGTGTGCGCGCCTGCATGCATGTGTGCGTGTGCGTTTGCGTGTGCGTGTGCGTGTGCGTGTGCATGTGCATGTGCATGTGCATGTGATGTGTGTGTGTGTGTTTGCATACGCTTGTGTGTCTGCATACGTTTGTGTGTGTGTGCGCACCGTGCTGGATCACTGCGCGAATGGCCGAGACTCTCTGAAGGCTCACTTCGTGGCTATGGGCTTCAGATTCCAAACAAGCAACACTTTCGCTGTTTTCTCGGCCCCAATGGCCGCCACGGAAACAGTGGCCCTCCAACTGCGGCATGGAATGATACGACGCTGCTGTGTGCTAGTGCCAGCCAAACTGTTGGGTTAAGGCACAGGCCAACGCCCAGTTTCTGGCGCGTGCAACAAAACAAGTCAGGCGAATGTATCTCTCAAACATGTAAAGTTCCGTGCCTCCTCTTGACATGACTCTCACAGAGACAACTCTACGATTAATCCTCTCAAACCTGCAACTCCCATGCTTGCAGCGCATTCTCACACGCAACTCTTGCGCAACTGTGGATGGAGAAACTCCTGCAGTCGGATTCATCGGTTTTCATCGGATTTTGCCCAGCGCACCTGAAGCCAACCCTCGCAGCTGAGGCGGCGCTGCCATCGCCTCGCTAGTAGGGTGCGGGGCCCATGGGAAATTCCAGCTGGGTCCATGTGGGTTCAATGGGCTTGGGTTTCCTTTGGCTCCCTTCACAATCCCAAAAAGTAGCCTCAACGAAATCGTTTGAGTGACACGAAGTCCAGCTGACCTTCCAAACCGTGGACATCCTCCCCCAATTCTGATGTTGCGAATGACGAACATCGCTTCGATCTACCAGGCCGGCCTCCTGCCAGTATAAGAACTTGAAACTAACCAGTTGGAGCTCCCAGTTTCATCTGCCGCCCGTACCATGGCCATTTGACACCCTGCCAATCTGGGGTTGCAGTGATGGTCATCACCTGGAATTTAGGTAACCATCGTAAAGGTTCCGTTTTTTTGAGGAAACTCTGGTCATACATTTGTTTTTCCTCCGGGGCCGCCTTGTCGACCCGTCAGATGAAAGCAAACCCAAGGGTAGATGCGGTCTTTTGAAGAAAGTCTATGCACTGCCATGTTTGTTGGCGCGAGCAAAGTTGCTGAATCCCGTTCACAAAGAATATCTCGGTTGGCAGCAGGTTTGTAAAGGTGGCGCACGGAATTCGTGCGCTTTCTGATTTTCACTGGTGACTGAGCTGAAGTACGCAATAGAAGACAAGTTGATGTTGGGGGGGTGCCAAGGATGGCCATCGGCGATGCGGTGGGGGCTCCCCTGGAGGCAGGGCTAGTTGGGTGCACCGACGTAACGTTGAGGGCTGACACGCGGTTTGACGTGTTTTATCGATCTCTGATTTGCACGTCGCACTTGAGAAAGACGCCCCGGATTATCACACGTGTCGTTGGGACGGTCCCAGACCTGTAGGGGTTTCGAGCGCGGCGTTTGGGTCCTTTCAAAGTCGATCTTTCCGGTACCCCTCCATGAACTTTGACAGGCTACTGGATTCCTCAATTTTCACTTTGCTGCAGCGGCGACGAAACGAGGCAGTTGAAATCAAAGCCGACGTGCCAGCTCAAAGAGTTGAATCCGTGCGAATGATTGGTTCTCACGAAATGAAACGGCATGGACATCTCATCCATTGGTGAAAAGACCTTGGGTCTGGGCAGTCGCCAAATCGTTGGCAATTACTTGGGCATCAAGTAGAGGTTCACGGGGGTTCAACTGTTGCCATTTTCACACCAATTCTGGGAGGGAAAGCCTTCAAATGGCCAAGCGCTTCCATATATGTTGTATTCACCCGTTAAGGGAATCGATTTCACTGCACAGATGTTTTTTTTTTTTGCCGGCGGCCCCTTTTCTGCAAATGGCGCCGAATTCTCGCAGAACCTGGGGGGCCGGGTTTGGCCATGGCCCATAGTAGGCGCTGATTGAATTGGCCAATGCCCAGTGCAGGTGTTGTGTGCCTTTTGTTTTTGCCCAAAGTATTTCATGGAACTGGACAATTTGTCGCCATCTTCAAAAAGTCTGCTTTTCTGGTCACTTATCTCGCCATTTTGGGAGGAGTCTGCCTTTTTCTTTTTCCCGGTGACCATATTTTTGGACAATGCGTCGATTTGCACAGGAGTCAGCGGCTGGTGTTTGTTCTCCGCAGGGTGGTAAAGGGAACGCCAGGAGATCTCCGACATCGGAGAGGGGGGGGGTTGAAGTTCCCTCATGTCGATCTGAGCACTCTTGGTGAGGTGACTCTGTTGCCCAGTGGTGCCCTTTTTCTTTTCTTTTGGGTAAGGGTTCCCCTTTCAATTTCAACCAACACAAAAAGGGGTGCCCTTTTTGTCCATGGCCACTAGGCATCTGAGGGAGGGGGCATCAACTACTCAAATACTCACAAAAGGAGGGGGAGTCTCGTTTCTTTCTGCTTCACTTGCATGCACCAGTCACAAGCGTTCCTGCAAAATGAGGAAGCCTGGAACCACCCCATACCCCCCCCTCTCTCCATTGTGATGCCGAAAGCAGAAAAGATGACCCCAATCTGAGAGGGTAGGTCTCCGCAGGTCCTTGGCTCGCCTCCTTTTTGGTTTCCAGTTTCAGTCATTTGGCTGGTCAAAAGCAATGGGCTCCCATCTTGGGGTAGGTGAATTCACCACCCATTCTAGAACCTATTTTTAGTGGTTGGATTGGGATGTTCACTGGGGGCTAGCCGGGGTTCTGCCCATTTTTCTCGCCTTCTTGTATCCGCCGATCGGCCGCCTTTCGGGCCCTCGGCTCCCAGTTTCTGCCGGTGAACCAGACTCCGTGCGACGAGCGGTGCGGAACTGAGGGCCTTTGGGGGGCCATCCCAACAGGACCCAGCGTGAAATCTGGGTATGGGTGAAAATTAAACCAGGATTCCAAAACCGGAGGTTTTGGGCCATGTTTCCATTTACCAGGCTTCGTGACTTTTGGGTTCCTATTTTTGACCCACAGCCATATCCTCGTGACTTTTGGGTTTATTCTTTCGGCCTTCAAGTTGGTTGGATGTGGTTTCCCTTTCGGCGCCCTTGTCAAACCCAGGGGCCCAAGGTTGGTCGTCGGAATGCTGTGGGAGTGCTTTGGGAAGCCCCTCCACAGTGCTTGGTGGACATCAATCCCTGTGCAAATGATGTTGACCAAAGGGCCCCCAATGAAGATTCGTGCCCATGGGTGGAAACAGCCAGCGTGAAACGACCCCCTTAAGGCTGTTGAAGCAACATGTTTACACTGGTTGGCCCAACCCCGATGCATTGACCTCAATCACCTGGATACTTGGGTTGCGTTCGCATTTTGTATTTTGCGTCTTTCTTTCGGCTACATGCGAAATGGGTCAAAAGGTGAAGTCGGCCGCCCCCCCAAAACATGGCTCCATGTAAAGAACACCTCCCGCCAAAAGCCTTTTATGTACACTCCACCCGCTTTGGACACCGTCCGGATGCTCTGAGATGCTTTGGTGTTGATGGAATTGGAGGGTACCCTTCCTCGATGCCGTTTAACAGTTGCTAGGATTCGTTCACCCCTAAACCTCTTGGTTTTAACCTGTTCATGAAGGGCGCCAGTCCAGAAGTTGAGAAGATGGCTTTCATAGGATTGGACCTTGGAGCAAAGCAGGTGGCTGTGGGTCAAAAATAGGTACCCAAAATGGAACCCTGGTAAGTGGCAACATGGACCAACACCTGTGGCCCCCTGGTGGTTTAATTTTGACCCACAGGTACCTTTCGGCCTAAAGGGAGGGTCCGGCCCAGGTGTCTGGATCCCCGGAGGCCCTAGCCCCGGGATCGACCCCGGGAGGCTTTTCCGGCTTTCAGAGGCAAGGCTAAAGCGACCAAAACCGCTTGTGGAGACGGCAGCAACCCCTTTTTTTTGGCAGCATGGGTCTACTTGTTTGCGACTTGCGGCGGTTTGTTTCTGTGCGGTGCTCGTTTCATTGGCCGTTGAGGTTTTAGGGAATCGAAGGGAATCAGAATTTTAGGACAAGGCCATGTTTGGAAAGGGTTTGTCACGAGTCATGGCCCTGTTGGGGATTCTCATTCCCGGTGGAATGGCAACTTGCGATCAATCTCTGCCAGATGGGCTTTCGATGTGAATCGATGTCTCTCAGAGTTTCTTGTGCTTCGACTTGAAAGGGCCCCAGAATCTGGGAGGGAGCCACAACATGAAGAGTTGCGACCACGGGGCATATTTGTTTTGAGGCTATTTTTAGGGTCAGGGAAGCCTCGCAGAAGACCCGGCTGGGCCTTTCAGCCCACTGGAAGCACAGGCCCTGCGTTCTTCCAGGCCCTCCAGGCCTTGTGCGGATCGGGCTTTCTTTGAGTTCTGGAAGGGTAAGGGTTCCGGGATGAGGGCTCTCGCCGGACATGGCGCAAAACGACAACAAGCAAACGTTTTCGCAAAAAGTCACAAAGTCAACAACTCTAAGTTTCTGAGGGGGGTTGAAGACACCTGGACCCAGGGCCAAGCTTCCAATGGGCATCTCTTCAATGCCACAAACAAATGGCACTTGAGACCCTCTCTAGGCGCAGAAGGGGGCCAAAAGAGCAAGGCAAGGGGGCAATGTGCAACAGTAATATCACAGTTTTTTTCATCCACGTGCGAACTCGACATCAGAAACAGACGATCCCCCTCATTTGCAACTCATTGATGGTGGATAGGAGGCCCTTCAAAACAGGATGCAGTGCAGGGCTTTGTTTTTTCTCCCTGCGCCTTGCAAAAGCAGTCTTTCTATCAGTCTTCATTCCTTTCGAACGCAAGAAATCCGAATCTCCGCATCTGCTTGGGGCATTGTAGATCACCAATGATGAAGGGCCCTTACTGGGGATTCCTTACTTCCAATTTGTGAATAGTAGTTTCGAGTTTCTAGTTTCTTGCTTGTATCTTCGGTTTGCGAACAGGACCTAGGATTGCCGATTTTGCTTCCTATTGCCAGTCTGGAGATTTCCTTATTTGGGTGTGGGTCAAAATTAAACCAGGAAAGGCCCGCAGGTTTCGGTCTACGTTTCCATGTACCAGGGTGCGTGACTTTTGGGTTACCGCTTCGGATTGTTGGGGAAATTCCCTTCGCAACAACATGCGAAAGAGTAGCAGCTCCAAGCAACAGGCACATCGAACCACGGGCTGTTCACCATAGAGTGGTGCCAGGAGCGGAGGGCGCGTTTTGCATCACCCGAAAGGCTAACAAAACGAAACCCGACGCCGAGCTCGGGCGCAGGCGGCCCGCTGAGCTATCGTCACGCGCCGAGCCGGCCTGTGTGGCCCAAATGAGATAAACAAATTTTCGGTTGGAACACCCTCACACATGGAAGGCAATTGATGCCCATGTCCACCAAAGGGTCCCTGAATTTTGAATTTCAGACCCAAAAATGACCAGATCTCATTTCTGGTGTCCTTCGCTCAGCGATGTGCCAGGTACAACCGCTTTCAGCTGAAGCCTGGGCAGTGGCACCTCAGTCGCAGAGTCCCAGCGTGAAAGGGAAGCCAAAAGGAAGCTGGGTCCCACCCAAAAAACATGTGTGTTTGTGTGTTTGTTTGTTTTTTGTTTGTGTTTTTGTGTGTTTTTGTCCCAGTGTTTGTGTTTTTGTTTGTTTGTCCCAGCACGGGTCCCCCATGCATTCTGAATACATTTTCGGACCAGCGGCCGGTAGTCGCCTCAACCCGTTGGGGTTTTGGAAGCTTGGGGGAGCCTTCCTTGGAAAAAGAGCTCCCGAAACATTTCGCGGAAGGCCGTGGGCTTTCAGGCTTAGCTGAATGGAGCTCAACGGGAGAGCACGAGAGGGGCGGTTTTGTTCAGGAACCAGGTGGGTGTCTTTCTTGAGGCTACCCCCGTGTTTGGTGGTTTTAAAGGGAATCTAAAGAGGAAGCACACATTTTGGGGTCCAACGACACACCCAGGTGACCACAGCATTTGCAGGAACTCGACTTGGCAGGGCTTGTTGTCAAAATAGAAACGGGTGTGTTTGGATTGCCTTGAAACCAACCTGGAAAAAACGATCTGAAAAGGGTAACAGGGACCGGCCCAAGAGGCGGATTAATTTCTTTTCGGCACCAGTTGAGGTGACTTGAAAGTCAAATGCGCCCAGCCTTGCAGCCTTGGGCTTGTTTGTTTTTGTATTCAAATTTCTCAAAGTCTCATGGTTTCAAGACTCAAGGAAGACACACACACACACACACCACGCAAGCGCACAAACAAGCAAGACCCACAAGCCCACACAACACACACACACACAAACACAACACAAACACACCCACCCACCCACACACCCACCCACCCACCCACCCACCCACGCACGCACGCACGCACGCACGCACGCACGCACGCACCCACGCACCCACGCACCCACGCACCCACGCACCCACGCACCCACGCACCCACGCACCCACGCACCCACGCACCCACGCACCCACGCACCCACGCACCCACGCACCCACGCACCCACGCACCCACGCACCCACGCACCCACGCACCCACGCACCCACGCACCCACGCACCCACGCACCCACGCACCCACGCACCCACGCACCCACGCACCCACGCACCCACGCACCCACGCACCCACGCACCCACGCACCCACGCACCCACGCACCCACGCACCCACGCACCCACGCACCCACGCACCCACGCACCCACGCACCCACGCACCCACGCACGCACGCACGCACGCACGCACGCACGCACGCACGCACGCACGCACGCACGCACGCACGCACGCACGCACGCACGCACGCACGCATGCACGCACGCACGCACGCACGCACGCACGCACGCACGCACGCACGCACGCACGCACGCACGCACGCGCACCCACACACACACACACACACAAGCACGTGCAAACACGCGCAAACACACACACACACAAACACACATAATGCTGGTAATTAGACACACAAGCACACAACCACAAACACACAACCACACAAGAAATACGCAGACACGCAAACACACGCAAACACACGCAAACGCACGCAAACACACACACACACAAACACACGCAAACACACGCAAACGCACTCAAACACACGCAAACACAAGCAAAAACACGCAAACACACGCAAACACACGCAAACACACGCAAACACGCACCCACCCATCCACGCACCCACCCACGCATGCACGCACGCACGCACGCGCGCGCGCGCACGCACGCGCGCACGCACGCAAGCGCACGCGCGCATGCGCGCACGCACAGACGCACAGACGCGCAGACGCGCAGACGCACGCAGAGACGCACAGATGCACGCACAGGCCGCACAGGCCGCACAGGCCGCACAGGCGCACAGACGCACAGACGCACGCACGCACAGAGGCATACGCGTACGCATGCACATACACATACACATACACATACGCATGCGCATACGCATACACATAATTACACATAATGTCCGCCTCTGATTGATTAATAGGGCCGCCCCCCCCTGAATGACCCTAAATAAGGTTCAGGGGAAAGAATTCAGGGTCGGGAAATGTTAAGAATGTGTTTAGTATTGGGCTCTGTTTTTGGTTTTCGATACTACTTTAGAATTGGGCCAATTCTAAAGTAGTATTGGGCACGCTGTTTTTCTTATTTTGCTGTGGGGGAATACTAGTTTAGAATTGGGCCAGTTCTAAAGTAGTATTGGGCCCAGAACTTTCGCATCAGTGGGAATCAGCTTAGCCTGTTTAGGGTCTGGGATTATTTAGTGCATGAGGCTTCATGGGGGGTAGCCTTGCTGGCAGGGTCAGGTTGTGATTGTTGAAGGTTTCCAGATAAAGAATTTGACGAAGGGAATCACTCAAGAATTTTGGGATCTGATGGAATTAGAATCAGTTTTGATGAGCCAGCTTGAATGGAAAGCTTGCCCCTGAATAAACATAAGGGATCAGAGAAATTTTTGGATCAGTGGGAATCAGCTTAGCTTTGTTTAGGGACTGGGATCATTTAGTGCATGAGGCTTCACGGGGGGGTAGCCTTGCTGGCAGGGCCAAGTTGTGTTTTTGAGGGCTTCTAGATAAAGAATTTGATGAAGGGAATCACTCAATAACTTTGGCCTGATGGAGTTGGAATCAAGATTTATGATGAGCCAGCTTGAATGGAAAGCTTGCCCCTGAAAAAAACAACGGATCAGAGCAATTTGGGGGGGGAACCCATTTAGCTTATTTAGGGGTAGTTTATTATTTGGTTTGGAGAAACGTAGCTTTGTTTAGGGGTAGTTTACTAATCGTAGGCGGACATTACATACACATACAGACACACACGCGCGCAAAGACAAGCACGCACACACATACATGTACACGTATACTTTCACATCCACAGACACATACCCACATACCCACATACACATACACGCGCACGCGCGCGCGCAAAGACACGCGCACAGACACACAGACACACAGACACACAGACACACAGACACACAGGCACACAGACACACAGACACACGGACGCACGGACGCACAGACACACACACACAGGCGCAAAGACTCGCAAAGACTCGCAAAGACGTGCAAAGACGCGCAAAGTCGCAAACGCGCAAACTCGCGCAACCACACGCAATGCACAGGCGCCACACACGCAACACACGAAGCCACACGCCAAAGGTGCCACAACGCAAACCCGAACACCCGCGCACAGGCACACACGCACACACGCAAGCAAGCGCGCAAGTACGCAAGCCGCGGGCAAGCCAGGCAAGCCAGGCAAGCCAGGCAAGCCACCAAGCCACACACCATGCAAGCCAGCCCCACAAGCAATCTGCGCAATTACAAGCCACGCGCCCGAGCTATGCGCGCAAGCCACTTACGAAAGCCACGCGCGAGGTCAACGCGCAGAAGCCACGCACGCAAGCCGCGCGCGCAAGCAACGCAGGCAGGACGTGCAGGCAAGTCACGCACGCAAGCATTGCATGCAAACAACGAACGCAAGGCGCGCGCGCAAGCCAAGCCACGCACGCACAAGAACGAACGCGGCGCACGCAAGCCGCGCCACGCACGCAAGCCACGCACGCGCGCCACGTGCGCAAGCCACGCGCGCAAGCCACGCGCGCAAGAACGCGCACAAACACACATACACACAACGCAACCACACAGAAACACTTACAGACACACACACACACACACACACACACACACACACACACACACACACACACACACACACACACACACACACACACACACACACACGCACACGCACGCACGCACGCACGCACGCACGCACGCACGCACGCACGCACGCACGCACGCACGCACGCACGCACGCACGCACGCACGCACGCACGCACGCACGCACGCACGCACGCACGCACGCACGCACGCACGCACGCACGCACGCACGCACGCACGCACGCACGCACGCACGCACGCACGCACGCACGCACGCACGCACGCACGCACGCACGCACGCACGCACGCACGCACGCACGCACGCACGCACGCACGCACGCACGCACGCACGCACGCACGCACGCACGCACGCACGCACGCACGCACGCACGCACGCACGCACGCACGCACGCACGCACGCACGCACGCACGCACGCACGCACGCACGCACGCACGCACGCACGCACGCACGCACGCACGCACGCACGCACGCACGCACGCACGCACGCACGCACGCACGCACGCACGCACGCACGCACGCACGCACGCACGCACGCACGCACGCACGCACGCACGCACACGCACACACGCCACACACACACAAACAAAGTCGCAAAGGCGCGCAGAAACGTACACAAACACAAACACACACACACACACACACACACACGCATAACACACATAACGCACATAACACACATAACACACATGACACACATAACTTAAACCAAAACTTAGCCTCTATAAATAGGGGGGTCTGTCGTTTTCGCCGTACCCGAAAATAAAAGCGTAAACAATCACGTAAATAAATCAAGCTTTCTGGTTGGCCTGGCCCTAAACAGGAAGAGTCCGTAAATAATATGGTAAATAGTGAGGTAAATTAATTGTAATTCATTTTCGCTTGCCCGATCTTGAGTGACCCTGCGTGAGCTGGACTTAGTGTCCCTCATGGACAGGGATGTGTATTGGCGAGAATCTTCCCCTTCGCGAATTTAACCTGCTCATATCACTGAAGGAAGGCAAAGCGTCATGAGTCATGAACCATTGGAAGAGCCGCGACAACTTTGACATGAATGTTCATGCGTACTGGTAGCTGCGAGCCACAGTTTTTGCTCGCGAGCATGTGTCGCGTTGGCAAAGCCAAAAAGCTCCGGACGCAAAAACGCGTGCGCCCATGCTTGCGCTTGGGTTGCGTTGCCATGCTAATAGGCAGCCAGAACTCCAACCAAGATACATGTCAATTTGTGTTTAGTGATCATGAGAAAGGAGATGTTGTAGGAACCGAGGACTAGGAACACTGCGTCTTGTCAAAGAACGTCCGGTATGTCCGGTCATTGGTTATGCCAGCTGCGTGAACAACATTAAGAATATTTTGAGGGCTCTTTCCAACAATCAAGACTTAGTCAGCTTTTTGTTGGGCGACCTTGCGAGGGCCAATCTTGAAGAACATCAAGATTAACGTCTATATTCCTAACATGCACCTGGCGCACAGACACACAGACACCACCCACACACACAAACACACATGCACACACGACTCTACGAGGTTGTCTCCGCGTGGCCGCTGATCCAACCAGTCAGGAGTTGCAAAGGACGATTTTAAGCCTTGCCTTCTTGCAGCTTTGCTTGCCGCGTTGTGGTACTGTCGCGCGTTGTTTTTTGTTTTTTCTCTTTGCCGCGGCTTCGCCTCGTTTGTCCGCAAGACCCAGGGAATCCAAGAACCGATTCCAGAAACCCAGTTGAGCAAAGGCCGGAAAAGAGGAGCGATCGACGCTGTCACATGTGCACGCCAGTTCTGCGGACGGACCTCCATGCTCAAAATGTGTCCCCTGAACGGTTCAGAACGGTTCAGCCAGCCTTTTTCTGCGTAAATGGTTGCGTAAATTTTCGCGTAAATTTCAGACAAGTCTTTGCCTTTTTATGCTTTGAGATTTCGGATCGCTTGCGATGTTCCGATGCCGGCCTGACCTTTTACCTAGGACTAGGAACCGCCAGCCGCGTGCTCGCGAACCGTTCCGAGGAACGGTGGCAACCAAACTGCATGCCCCTGAACCGTTCTGAACCGTTCCGAAAGCATTGGAACGCGTGCCCCTGAACCGTTCTGAACCGTTCCGGAGGCATTGGAACCCATGCCCCTGAACCGTTCTGAACCGTTCTGGAGCCCATCTAGCAAGCAGCGCACAGAGCAGGCGTATAGTTCAGAACCGTTCTGAACCGTTCTGAACCGTTCGTCACTCAAGCTTCCCAGGAACCGTTCTGAACCGTTCAGGAGGGATTGCAGCATCATACTATGAACCGTTCTGAACCGTTCAGCAGTCATGGCAGCAGCATACCCTGAACCGTTCTGAACCGTTCAGGAAGAATTGCAAGCAGCATGCCCTGAACCGTGCTGAACCGTTCAGGAGGGATTGCAACATCATACCCTGAACTGTTCTGAACCGTTCGGAGACATTGGAGCTGCGTACCTAGGAACCATTCCGAAGATTGCAACAGCATGCTCAGGAATTGCCCTTGCTTCTGCTCTCGCATGCTTAGGCTTACCAACCACGTGTTTAAGACCTAAGATGTTTGGCCTCCTAACATTCGCACGGTAGCTGCTAAGGATTTAACAAAGATCATTCAATCAACACCTTGGGCGCTTGTTATGGAGATGGGAGGGGAGCGTTGGAGCCTTACCTTCTTTTTGCCAATGTTTTTCCATGGGCTTGTCTGATTGTGCGCCTTTTATGTCTGTTCAGGCCTGTTACATGGCAAATGATGCAGCTTCCAGCTTCCAACACTGAGGCGCACATTGTTTACATGATATTTTTCGTGTTTCTTTAAGGCCTGTTTTTGTTTACATGAATACTTACATGAAGAGTGACGTGGTTTGTTACATGACTATTGGCCGGTTTTAACCTCCACAGAGATAGAGGCTAAGTTTTGGTCTAACGCATAACACACACACATAACACACATAACACACATAACGCACATAACACACATAACACACACACATAACACACACATACCACACATAACACGCATACCACACATAACACACATAACACACACACACACAGCGCACATAGCGCACATAACACACATAACACACACAACGCACATACCACACATAACACGCATAACACACATAATGCACATAACACACATAACACACATAACACACATAACACGCATAACACACATAGCACACATAACACACATAACACACATAACACACATAGCTCGCATAACACACATAACACACATAACACACATAACGCACACACACACACGCACCACCACGAACACACACACACACAAATAAAGTCGCAAACACACACGCAAGCGCGCACACACATGCACACATACACACAAACACGCACAAACGCAAACACACAAACACACACACACAAACAACCACACACACACACGAACACAAACACACACACAGACACACACACACACACACACAAACAACCACACACAAACGCACAACACACACACAAACAACCATACAGACACGCAAACACACAAACACACACGCACACACAAGCATGCACACACAGGCACAAACAGACACACACACACACGCAGACACACAGACAAACACAGGAACACACACACAAACACACGCACACAAGACACATACACAACCCACACAGAGACACCCCCACACACACACAAAGCCCACAAACACACACGCAAACACACACAAACATGCACACGCACAAACACAGACAAACACAGACAAGCACACACAAGCACAACCGCACACACGCACAAATACACAATTACGCAGACGAAAACACAAACACACACAAGCACACACACACACAAACACACACAAACACACTCAAAACTCAACCACAGACACACAGAAACGCGAACACACACACAAACACACACAAACACACACACACACAAACACACACACACACAGACGCAAACACCCACATACGCAAACACCCACACACACAGACACAAACGCCCGCCATCACAAACACACGGTCACACACAAGCGCAAGTGCATAAAGACAACACACGCAGAGGCCCACACAAACACACACACACACAAACACACACACACACAGACACACACAAACACACGCAAACAAACACTCACAAACACAACCACAAAGCGCACAAAGACACACACACACACACACGCACACACACACACACACACACTAGGGCACAAAGACAACATCTCAACCACAGACACAAACAAACACAAGCAGACACACACACACACACACGCACACACACACACAAGCACACACACACACGAGCACACACACACACACAGAAACAAGCACGCACAGAAACAAACACACAAACACGCACACACACACACACACGCACACACACACAACCATACACACAAACATACACACAAACAGGCACACAAACACAAACACGCGCACAAACACAGACACACACACACAACCACACACACAAACAAATCTCACCACAGACGCGCGCTCAAACACAAACACAGACGCACACTCAAGTACAAGCACAAAATCACACACACACACACACAAGCCCGCACAAACACACACACACACTCACACACCAACGCGCACACACAAACACACACACACACACATCCACACACACACACACGCACACCCACAATCCCACGCACCCATAACCCCCCACCCACTCCCCCACACACACCCACACCCACACCCACATGCGCAAGCACATGCGCACGCACACGCACATGCACACGCGCACGCGCACTCGCACACGCACGCGCACACGCACACGCGCACGCAAAACGACACGACACGACCCGACACGACAAAATACAACACAACACAACGCAACACAACAACACAACACAACACAAAACAACGCAACGCAACACAACACAACAACTCAACCACAGACACACACACAGACAGAAACACACGCACACACACACACAAGCGCACACACAAGCGCACACAAACACAAACACAAACACACGCACACACACACACAAGCGCACACACAAACCTACACACAGACACACAATCACACAAGCACACACACACACACAGATGTTGAAGTTTGTGACTTTGATCGCCTTCAGAGGCGTTGTTTTGAGCAGTTTTGGCTGTTGGTTCTCCGGGATGGGAAGAGTTTGGGATCTCAGGACCGACGACACCAGCATGGCTCTTTGCCTGCACCTCAGTGACTCCAGTCGGAGACGTGAAGGTAATTTGGCCATGAAGTTCGGTGGGTGTGGGGGGTGTGGCAGGGAATAATGCGCATAATGCGAACAAGCTCCTTGTAACGTCAATCTCTGATTGTTTATATTAAAGTAGTGACCATATTTTGCAATAAGTACTTGCAAGAATATGTTCAAACTTACTTTTCGCTTCCTTTCCACTTCTTGTCCATGTCCTTTTCATTCCCTTTATTTGTCATCCTTTCCATTCCTTTCTTGAATATTCCCATTGCCACGCAGTATATGTACATGTCCTTTCCATTTGTTCCAAGTTCCTTCCATTCTTTTCAATGTCATTACAACTCCACTTCTTTCCATTTCTTTGCAAGGCGTTCGATCTTATTCCAACTCCTTTCCATTTGTATACGTTCCTTGCGATTCTAGCTAGAAATGCCCAAGGACGGGCGGAGCCGAAAAAGTCTAGCTTCGCAATTTCACGCGTGAAGACACTATTTAATACCGCCATGTTTCCTTTCCATTATCTTTCCATTGCCATTTCCCTTTCATTTCTTGCCATTCCTTTGCATTCATTTGCATGGGGCTGAGAAAGCACTCATTTCGCAAATACGTGCGTAAAGAATTTGATGGTGTTCCCTCTTCATAGTTTGTCCATTCCTTCCCATTCCTAGCTAGAAATGCCCCAGGCCAGGCGCGGCCGAAGAAAGTCTAGTCTCGCAATTTCGCGTGTGAAGAAGTTAATAGCGCCAGGTGTCCTTTCCATATCTCTTTCGTTTCCTTTTCACTTCTTTGCGTTTCCCTTCTTTCTCCTTTGTGTTCATTCCCTCTCCAGTTTTTGATTCCTTCCATTCCTCTCCATGTTCTTTCAATTTCCTTTCCATCTCTTTCCAGGTCTCCCCAATATTTCCCTTCCATTTCCTTTCCGCTTCTCGCCGGAATGACAGCATGTAATTCTCGAATTTGGAAATTGCGTGTATCGTTCCAGTTCTGTTACCTTGCAATCAAGAGAACAGATTGCAAGCGAAAATAAGAGAACCCTATTTGATAAATCAAGATAAACATGATACAATAACAAAGAAACAGTTTACTACGCATAATACGATAATAAAATTTATAGTCTCAGAAACGAAGAAAGGCACAGATAGCAGTTGAAAAAGGAATTACACAAAAATCCAAAAAGTTAGATAATAATGTAATCCAATAGATAGATAAGAATGTTAAGATGTTCGTCAGAAATAAGTAAGTGGAAGTAAACATGAGGATGAAGGAAGAGAGACTCACCTATCCTTTCCATTCCTTTGCATTCCAAGCTAGAAGTGCCCAATGCCAGCTGGGGCCGAGAAGGTGCCTATTTCGCAATTTGCCGCCTATACACGGGGATCCTTTCCATTTCCTTTCCACTTCCATCGCCCTTTCGTTTTCTGTCCATTCCTTCCCATTCCTCGCTAGAAATGCCCAAGGCCAGGCGGGGCCGAACAACAATCTAATCTCGCAATTCCACGCGTGAAGAAGTTAGTAGTGCCGGGTTTCCTTTCCACGACTTTTCTGTTTCCTTTTCACTTCTTTGCATTTCCCTTCCTTTTCATTGTTTTACTCATTGCCTCTCCCTTCGATTCCAGCTTTTCTATTCCTTTCCATGTCTTTTCTATGTCCTTTCCATTCCCATTGCTTTCCATTGCTTTCCATTCCTTTCCATTCCTTTCCATTCCTTTCCATTCCTTTCCATTCCTTTCCATTCCTTTCCATTCCTTTCCATTCCTTTCCATTCCTTTCCATTCCTTTCCATTCCTTTCCATTCCTTTCCATTCCTTTCCATTCCTTTCCATATGTCCCTTCCATGTCCTTTTCGCGTTTTGCCAGAATGACAGCATATTTCTAGAATTTGGACATGATGTGTATTTGTCTATTTCGTTTTACCTTGCAATCAATAACTACTTGTGGGAGATACCAGATTAGAAACAAGACAATTATGCATGATGATCATAAGAGAAATAGATATAAGAATGCAATATTTAATAGAATAGAAAGAGGTAACATTATGAACATATATAACACAGACCGATAAATGCGATGGATATAACATATTATTAGTGACCAATAGCATGAAAATACTTCAGTCAGACAAAAGTTTATGCTTCTTGGCTTTTTGGAAAAGACACTACCCGGTCAGCCGCGGATCGAATTAACAAGCGAGGTTTGTGTAGCAGGCCGTTGACGGTCAAGTATCACACCGATAAAAGGCTTTCCGGGTCCGAAATTGTCCACGCGCACCTCCGTAGGTCTCTTCCTAGAAAAATCATAGGGGGAGAGGGTTGTAATAGCTCTGACCTTCAAGAAGCGCAACTTTTGTCTGGCCAGTGTATGTCTATAGTCTAAAAAATGAAGAGAGAGTCAGATAACAAAAGAGCAAGGAAAGGACAATTGATATTAATGGCAAGGCTTTCTTTAGAAAACAAGCAACTGGACATTGCAATGCCCCACATAAAGAGTCTCGCGGCTTGCCAGAATGACAGCATATAACTCTAGAATCTTGGACATGATGCGTATGTGTTCATTTCGTTTTACTTTGCAATGAACAATTACATATGGGAGATGACAGATTAAAAACAAGACAACATTCAATACTGGATGATGATAGTAAAGAGAAATTGATATAAGAAAGCATGATGGTGCGAAACTGATGATGATGATGATGATGATGATGATGATGATGATGATGATGATGATGATGATGATGACGACGATGATGACGACGATGATGATGATGATGGCTACATCAGGAGGACAACAGTTTAAGCCTTTTGCTGGTTTCTGCGAAGCCGTATGGATCGCCCGCGGGTTCCAATTCGGTTTTGTGTGGCAGGAATGGCACGCTTAACTATTATTGTCTTTCAAATTTAACATACTTCAAAGGTTTTGGAGTGTGAAAAGTCGACCGCGAATGACCCAGCATCACCTTGCAGGATTCTAGGGGGAAAGGGTTGTGTTTTCTGAGAAGGCCTAAGAGGCGCAACTTTTGTCCTGGCAGTGTATGAAACTGATGACGATGACAATGATTATGTAAATGATGACGTAAATGATGATGAACATGATCATGATCATGATGATGACGATGATGATGCTGCTGATGATGATGAAGAATAAAAATATGATGCTGATACAATTATTATTATGATGATGGTGAGAACATGATGATAAACAGATGATGATAAACTGATGATGATGATGATGATGATGATGATGATGATGATGATGATGATGATGATGATGATGATGATGATGATGATGATGATGATGATGATTATGTTTGTTCATGTTGATGTTGATGTTGATGTTGATGTTGATGTTGATGTTGATGTTGATGATGTTGATGATGATGATGATGATAAAACCGAACATGAACATTTTCACTCTACTGTACGGTGAGGACTAGGGAGGCTGCAAAACACTGCCAGTCACACGATACATACTGTACTATTCCCTCTTACGGGTGGGGGGTGGGGGTTGGGGGCCGGGGGTGGGGCGGTGAAATGAATCCCGTTTAAAAATGATGGCCACCAACAAGTCCCCAAACTCATTCCAAAAGGATTTGTTTTGAAGGCTTGAAGCCAGAGCTCAGAAATGAAGGCGAGCTATTTGGAAAGGCACGATGTGACCCCAACTGCAACCCCCCTGTCAAGACAGAAAACCTTGGGACATGCCGCAAGGAATACGCAGATTGCATCTCTTTGGATATTGGACCAAGGCACTGAGATGACAATCCATCGGGAGAGTAGATTCAAGCGTGCTGACCTTCGCAACTAACATCTACGTCGCTACACCACAGTGTCAAAACTAGGGACGCCATGTCACTTACATGTGTTCCGGGCTGAATGGCCCTAGCTTTTGAACGAGTGCAATGGCCTCCGGCATCCAAGTTGCAAATCAGGTTTGGGAGACCAGTCGCCACGATGGTTATCCTCAATTTCCATCCTTCGCTTTTACGACAGAGGCCGCCTCAGTTTTCAGTGTCCCAATGGAGATTGAGGGAGTTGGATTCGCCGGCTCTCTTTACCCGAAGCTCGCTACATGCAGCAGTATGCTAGCGGTCGATGTGTTTAACGACACTGGGCGCTTGGGCGTTTCTACCCCACTCCAGGGTTCCGTTTGATTCAACAGACTTTTTCCCAGGGTTGGTTGAGGGCATCCCCGGAACTGGATCCCGTTCGGCCCATGGCTCTGCATGTCGGGTTCCTGCATCCCGCAGGCCTTGCAGATTCCATGCTGGTGCACGGTGGCCTGGGTTCCAAGCTGCCGTCGGCTATTTGGGGTGCCAGTGGGGCAGGGGCAAAGAAGATGCGGCTTCAGTGAGGAGTGAAGTACACTCATGCAAGCAGATGGCGCAACTGCCGCAAAGTGTTTGTTTGATGACAATATTGGTGCATTGTACGGGTCCGCACAAGTTGTAGCGAGCTTGCCGATGCAAAACAAACTCACCTGCGATTGTAAGGTCCCTTTCTGCGGGGGCTTCCTTAGTTCGAATACCGAAACTAGTGTATACAGTTTGCTTTGGAAGAACTTCACCAAAGCAGGCCAATACATTCCGGACCAGGGTCCTTGCAAATGGATGGCTTCGTGGCCTGTCCAAATCAGCCAAAAGGAGTTCGTGCAGTGAGGCTTCCGTGCTGGTGCAAAACGAGTGCTTGTGCCTGTGTTTGCGTTTGTGTTTATGTCCGAGTATGGGTTTGTGTTTGTGTTTGTGTTTTGGGATTGATTTTGTGTGTGCGCTTTGTTTTGCGGGGGGGGGGGGGGGGGGTCTTCTTTGGGCAGTGTTAAAGGGAATTTAGAAGGAAACACTTTTTTTTTTTTTCTCGGGGATGATTCCCTATTCTTTTCAGCCATTGTTCTTTTCAAAAACTGGTCGTTTTCCGTAGGTTTCTTGAGGTTTTCTAGAAATACGGATCCCTGGAAAGAATGGGGAAGGTGCCCCTAGAATGTTGGGGGGTCCCACATGGAGTCTGAGTAAGTTGCTATAATTCATAAGGGGTTGATATTTAATTCATGTCTTTTGTTTTTGCACAATTTGTTGTTCCATTTCCTGTGTGAACAGGCAGCATTTTACAGCATTTTCAATCAAAATGCACAGGCACACAAACACAACCACAAACACCACAAAGCCACAGACTCAAACCGAATACACACAAACCCCAACACAAACACAGACACAAACACGCACACACACGCACACAAACGCAAGAACAACCCCCAACCCAAACACACACACACAAACGCCAACACACACACACACACACACCCACCCACCCACCCACCCACGCACCCACCCACCCACGCACGCACGCACGCACGCACGCACGCACGCACGC
>CAUJNA010000275.1:119611-237111 GCA_963377175.1 Effrenium voratum
TACGGGTGCGCTGGCACATGTGGCGCCGCGCTCGGAAATGCAGACACGAGATGAGTGGAAGCCGTCAAAGTTGGAGATGCTTTTGTTCGATATGTGCAAGAGTGCAAGCGCACAGATACGCATGTACACGGACAAATGCCATACTTTCATGCATACTGCTATGACCTCTCCAAACAAATGCCAGGATAAAGACATGTGCGAATCCTCAGAGCGGGTGCTTGATACATTTTCCATGTGCCCCGAGTCTGAGTTTTCCCAACCGCCCAAACCTGTTTTGTGGGATCCGGTTTGCGAAGGTGGTTCCAGGGCTACTGCAACGCCTTCCGCTATGACGACCGTCGCGTCGCACGCACGCCGGCGAGCTTGGTCAGTGCACTCGTTTTGCCCCGTTTTGGTTCTGCTCCAAAAGTGATCATTCCCACAAAAGTGCTCTCTCTAGGTCCTTTTTGGTTGTTTTGGTAGAAAATAGATGGTGATTCCTTGACCTGGTTTCCCTCCTCCAGGGAACTGCATCCATTTTTCAACCAGAAAGACACCTATGGCTCGTTCTCGCAGCCAGGCAGAAAAGGTGGCATGTTGGCCAGGGGCTACATTGGCGTATTTTTGAGGCTACCCCTTAAGGGGGTGGTTTCCACCCAGCCATTTTGGGGGTCCAAATTTCGAGACCCATGAGGCGAGTTTCGTGAGATCCTTGTCCCAAATCGGCCCTCGGCGTTGATTCATGCGAAGGAGGCACGCCCCAACAATCCTCAGATGTTCCTTGTACATCGCTTGGGAATGCTATGCAAGGACCTTTCCTTCCTCCAGCACCCTTGGACTTTTGGATGTTTCCAGTTTAGTCTTGGTTTGGCAGGATTTGTTTGGCATATCTCAGTCAGCAGGCTAAAACTTATCGCTTTCAGCATCCGCCGCTCGTTGGCAGACTCAGGTCGGTGGGCCTCGGTGGGAACGTGGCCAAGTCCCTGGCCGGCACCTGAGATCGATATGAGCCATGGCCCCTCGAGGTTTCCTCGGAGAAATCGGGGGGTTGATCAGAAGGCCCGTTTTTCTTTTTTTTGGATGACCATTGGTTGGAAACCCACGAACAATATTTGAGTTGTTTTACCACTAAATGGGAAAGTTGCCGTGCATCAAATGTAGCCATCGGAGGGTTCGAGAACGCCAAATTCTTTGTGGACAGAAATGGCAAATGGTCGAGCTTGATTGAGGTGTGTCCAATTTTCGGCAGCATCCTCTTTTTTTGAGATACACTCCCCTTCTGAATCTGCCTCGCCATAGGCTTTCACTTTTTGCTACCTGGGTTGAGCTCAGCCGGAGGGCGTTTTGTTTTACCCCTATCCTCAATCAGGGTTACCCGGCTGAAGCATTTCGTCGTTTTCCCCGACAAATATGTGTGTTTTTCCCCGACAAATATGTCAGCGGCTTGTGTGGCAGGCCATCAAGCCCAGTCCTGAGGCAGATGTCGAGCGCATCTGCGGCCGCAAGGAGAAAGTGCCGCACGTCTACGGCTCCGTCACCAATGACGCAGGCGGGGAAGTGTGGGTCAAGGCCCGTCAGGAGCAGGTCCCTCATGTGGGTAAGAGTGTTGCTGAACAGCTGAAAGCTATCGGTCTCTGCCCAGAAAGGTTCTGGAATGGTGCTGCTTGGAAGGTTTCGGCGTGGTGGGGAGCAAGGTCTGGAAGGTGTGTTCATGGAGCGGTTGCAGCGTAGGGTTAAGTGGAGGGTTGAGGAAGGTTCAGTAGGAGCGGGTTCTGAATGGTAGTGGAAGATTCGGGGAGGTTCCATGGAGCGGTTGCTGGATGGGAGAGTTCTGGGAGGTTCTGGAGGTTTTCATTGAGCGGTTGCTGGCGGTTGACTCTAGAACATGGTTTTTGCTGTTGGGGATATCGCCTGTGCTTATTCTTGATGTCCTTTTCAGGTTGGTTTCAAGAAAATCCGAAGGAGGACTCACCATTCTTGGGCTCCCCCTTTATTTTGGTGGTTTCGTGGTTGGTTGGTTGGTTGCCTGGCTGGCTGGTTGGTTGGCTGGCTGGCTGGCTGGCTAGCTGGTTGGTTTGTTGGTTGGTTGGTAATGCGCAGAGGACAAAAGAGCTTGTTTTGGGCTAGTGCGATACCCTGCGCGTCTCAGAATGGTGGATCTTCCTTCTGTTGTTGTTCTCGCTTTTCAAAAAGAAAAGCATACTCATCCGCAAGAGTTGCAACCTGCAAGTCCCTTCCCTATCAGAACACCGGGATTAGATTTGCCCGCAGGATGCATTGACCAATGTAGCTTGTCGCCAAAAGACAGCATCATCGAACAAACCCGTGCAACTTGCCAAGTCACGGAGCAGTTGTTGTTTGTGCCGTGCTTCTTTTTGCCTTTTGGTCAAGACGAGCTCGTATCTGATTCTTGCGTCTGCAATGCTGCTGGTGCAGAAGTCCTTCACTATGAACGATTCATGCCCTCTACTTCCGGGCGCATTTTGAAAGTGAGACGATCCAAAGGGAAATGGCTGACGGGGACGTGACCCAGAAAACTCTTGCGAGGCAAAGATTTGCACTTAGGGAAGACAGGTGGGTATGGGCCGGTCAAAAAATGCAGGTGTTCGTCCTTTCCATTTACCAATGCAATCCATTTCGGGTTTATAATCCATTTCGGGTTTAGCCTATTGATCCATAGGCGCCAGCGTGGCTTGCCATAGGTAACGGCTCCATCATGCGTTTGGCCCCGGTGCAGGGCCAAGGGCAAAAGGTCGGCTTCGGGCTTTCAGGGTCCGGATGCTGGACTCACTGAAACAGGGACTTGGAGTTCTGCTTGAGGGGACCTGGACCACAATTTGTTTTTTTCTTTTTGTTTGTGCACACCCTGGGACAGGACGACTCCATCTTTTGTTTTGCACACTTCACGCAAGTAAGCCATCACGTTTTGCCTAGTCATTTGGTATGCGTATATGCGTTTATTGCTTTCTCGTTTTTGCTTCATTGGATGCCCCTGAAAGAAATAATGATCTCTCGTGGGTTTCAGCTTCGGGCTCGTTGTTTTGCCCCCAAGAGAAGGAGGGGCTGGTTAGGTTGCAGGTTTCTGTGGGCATCTGCGCATCTGCCCACACCACAGCTGAGATCCTGACAGCCTCACTTGAGTCAAATGGGGGCCAAGTCTTAACTTACAATTTTCTCCTTTGCGAGGTCCTGCTTTTGCCACGCTCTCGCAAGCATTGGGTTCTCGCAGCAAATACATATCCCATCCACACCACAAACCCGAACAAGCTATTGTCAATCTTTATACACCATACGCTTGCTGTTGGCAGCGTCACTACTTTGGGCTGTATTCAACATGTCTAAGCACCCATGAGTAAGCAGCCTGTTGGTCCCCCTAAGAGGGCCAACATTGGGTTTGGACAAACTTTGCCTAACCCTGGTTACAAAAGATAAAGCATGTATTGTATTAAAAGCTAAACATGGTGAAGATAAAACATTAGATGTACTCCGATGAAGCAACTCCGCCGATCTGAACGCCCCACAAAATTTGAACCGCCAGGCCTGCCCTCCGTCGTCAGGACAAACAGAAAGGTTCCCGCCAGTGGAACTTCATCTACCATCAACGCCCACTGGTCTGGTTGATCGTCTCTGAATCCAACCCTTTCCTTCGTTTGAATCCTGAAGGATGAGACCTAGGCATGCGGAGTCATTGAAAGGACCCTGGAACCTGGGAAGTGATTATAGACTTGAAGGGCATGGGCGTCCTTTTTAGGTTAGCTTGGTGAAAAAAATATTCTAAATAGATGGCACTGGTTTAGATGGGCTTGGTTCCATTTGCCAGGGCCATCTATTTTTCTAAAAGGCCACCTATGTTGAAGGGTGATAATTGACCGTACCTGCCATGTGGATTGCACTTGTTAATTCATCGATCCGGGAGCGATCCGGTCTGTTGACAACGGGCAGGGTCTTTTGATGGGCAAGAAGCAAACACTTTTTGCTTGACTGAAGTATGGCAAGGAGGGGACAAGGCAGACCTCTGGTTTTGGGGCATCCGCCATATCTCCCCCGGCTTCAAGGTCCCCATTGCCTTCCACACGGACGTCAACGAGGCCCTCGCTCGCGACGTCAGAGTTCTGATTGCGTCATTGGGTATACTGATGCAAGGCTGTGCGGACCTGGGGCGGGAAAAAACAGAACAGGAGAGTCGCGCTTGATGGGAGCGCTGAAATAAGCTGCCCAAGCTACAAATAGGGGTACCACTTTCCTTTCTTGGCCCTGAAAAGTGCTCATTCAGGACTGTCACGAAGGGAACTGGCTCTTATTGGCTCTTATTGTAGTACCCAAGTGCACCATGAAGAAGAACCATCTCTTCTCACCAACAAACATTGTAGGAAATCTATACGAAGCAACGAACCCAAAGTTCTCCAAAGGCAATCCTTAATCCTTCCTTTGGGTTCTGTTCGGAGTTGTTTGTGGTGTCCCTCTATATGGCTGTGTCTTTTTTAGAGGACCCTCCAAAATGGATTTGGTGTTCCTTTTGGTTTTTGTTTCATGTACTTGTTCACGGGCACGTATCGTTGCCTGGACGACGGTGCGTGGAACCCTTGAGAAAACCACCGAACAAGAGGTGCCAACTCCGAAAGATGAGGCAGGTACCAACTCCAAAAAGAGATGAGGCACCTGGGAACCACGGCCCTGTGGGGGAAGATGGGCTTGGCCCAAAAGTTGGGCCAAAGATCGGCTTGAGGCCATGGAGAAGGCGATCCTGCAGAGCAGGGCCTCGCTGGGAATCCTTGCGGGGGGGGGGGGGGGAGGTGGAGGTGGGGAGGTGGGGAGGTGGGGAGGTGGGGAGGTGGAAGTATAGGACCACAAGCAGAATCTGCGGGACAATTTGGCGAGTCGCGAGTAAGTTGCGGGAGATCACAAGCAGGATTCGCCGGGTTTCAACCACGGGGTGGTGAATTGCGGAAATTCATCCAGAAACCGCGGGTAAGAAGCCGCGGGTGAATTGCGAGCCTTGCAACCAAAAAGCATATTGCAAGGTTTGCCAGCTTGTTTCTTGATGTTTCCGGGGCTCATCCGGACATGCGTGAATGTGGATGAGAGTGACAGATGTCCTGAACAGTCGAGTCGGGCCATCTTGGGAGATGGCTTTCAAGAGAAGCCATTTCAAGAAGGTTGGTTTCTCTTAGCGGGACCAACATGGAACTGTTGTCCAACTGGTTTTATACATTCCCATGTTTCATCATCCAGGGAGTCAACGTGGTTGGGACTCATCCTCCTCCTTTTCCCGGGCGATTTGTGCCTTGTTTTACATTTGCTGAGATGAAAGCAATAGCCATTGGATGTGGCACAACTTGACTCGCTCAGTAAGAGGGGCGGTTGGGGCGACGCTCATCATAGGGCCTTGATTCATCGGAAAGAAAAGGCAAGTTGAACCCAAGCAGTTGCTCATTGTGTTGAGCCTTTTCCCGCTCATCCCCTGTCGGCCATGTGCAGCTTGTGTTTCCTCGTCAGCAAGCCGGGCTTTCCGTTCATACCTGGTGACTTCACCCTTATGAAGGCAGAAAGACCCCAACAAAGGACAACTGTCTGGTGAGGAAAGGACGAATCTTCCCGACTAACACATACCAGCATTCGCTCATTAGCCGCTCATTGTTGGAAGACCAGTTGAGGTGGTTGGCCTCCAAACTTGTATCATCCACAGCTCTCAAACCAAAGAGAAAGCACATGAGGACTCACCCAACATGCGCGGGGCCTGGCTGAACAATGGTGATTGCAACAACCAGACCTGGGCCCCCTTTCAAAGCAAGCAGAAAATGATGTTCAAACAAACCAGGTTGAGACAAGCTCAATCCCATGCGGTCGGACTAGCTGGCCTCCAGACAAGCGTCATGACTTCCTCCCTGCCCCCTTCCTGTCCGGGTGCTGCCTGTAACATCACTGCCCAAAGCTCACCAAGCGGCCATGTCCTCCCCCGCGTTTCAGGCCAGACTAGGGGAACTTTCACTGTGGCCAAGTCACAATCAAAACCTGGGTAAAAAGAGATGAAGCTAAGTAATAGTCCCAACCATCAATGGGTGCGGCCTTGGTACTTCTTCTTGCGTCGACCATTTTCGTACCACTCGCTTTGGATTTCGCTCTCGGCTCGCTCTAAGAGCCAAAGCCGCACCTCGCTCCTTCGACCTCTTCGATCGAGGCATCCCAGCTGCGACGCGGCCGCCTGCTGCGCCTTTATGGCGTTCTTCATCGTGGAGGACCGGGGGGCGGGTGTGAGGGGCGGACCCATCCGAAAGCTGGGGGTTGGAGCGGTCAGGGAGCTGGGGGTATCACCAAACTTTCTTTTAAGGAGGGCGCCGTCGGAGCTACTGATCGGAGTTCTGGTTAGGGACATGCTAGCATGAAAAAGGAAAAGAAGTACCATGCAGTTCTCCGTTCTCGCAGCTTGCTTCGGAGCCGGAACCTGTAACCAACCTCCCGGCTTCGTATCAGTCCGTTTGACCGGACCATACTCCCAGTTTCTTTTCTATAACGAATGAGTGGCTGTAGTCGTTGCCATTATGTTGCAGGCGCAGCTGCGTCAGTACCAAGGCTCGTTTCCTTTTCGCCGACCTAAAGCACGCATGTGCGGGTTAGTTGGGTATTGTTGGCACGCAGTGGATGCTGCTTAATGACTTCTTTCGGCAAGACCATGCCGTGGCTGTAGTCGGCGGTCTCCTCTTACAAGTTCTGAGGTTTTCCGCAAGGCTGTACGGGGTTTGTCGCAGCAGGTAAATGTCCGGCGCATGGCTGTTCAACGCTTGAACAACGTGCCCTGCTTTCATGAGCGTGCTTTGCATGGAGTTGTTGGGAGATGAACGTTTCGGCCTCTTGTTCTTTGTAGACGACGTTGCCGCGCCGTATCCGGAGGGTGATTCTGTTGAGGCTGTGTTACACCAGGGCCTGGCCAGATCTATATACTGAAGTCGCTTCAATTTCGGTCCGCAGAAAAGCTGCTTCAATGCCCGTGTCACATCACACTCACACCTACAAGCTGTTGGGAGTTGAGGCCGGTAACCAACTCACTTTTGCCCAGCGGTTGGACCGCGTCGCAGTGGGCAAGGCTTTTGAGGAACTGTTCCACTTGGTTGAGAGCTCAGGGGTCTCAATTCCTACTGTGGATGGACGAAATTTGCACCACCTAAGAAACCCTGGAATGATGATTCCTGCTTTCAAAGTGGTGCAGGATTCTGTCCATTCACAGTATTGAAGCCGTGGAGGTCCCAGCCTGTTTCTCCCGCTTGCTGAGAGAGCTAAGGCTCGCCTCTCGCCAGACGCACGTTGGGCACAGGGCTGGCAGCGGCTGAGTGTGGCTGGAGGCTGCGGCTTGGTACCTTGATGAAGGCTGTCACCATGCCCCTCCCAGCCTCTCTCGCTGCGCGTTGACGTACCTGGCCGTAACCATGGCAAGTGGGCGAACTTTGACCGAGGAACTTGGCGAGGAAGCCACCGATGCTGCAACACGGGCGGAAGGTCCTGAAGCGGTCGCAGTGGCAGTAGCAGTCGCAGTACCAGTTGCAGTAGCAGTAGCAGTGGCAGTGGCAGTAGCAGTGGCAGAGCAACAATAGTAGAAGTAGTAGTGGTGGTGGTGGTGGTGGTGGTGGTGGTGGTGGTGGTGCTGGTGGTAGTAGTAGTGGTATAGTACTGTAGTACTAGTAATTTTGTACTATAGTACTAGTAAAAGCAATACCGCCAAATCTGGCTTTTTCGTTCCTGGTTTGTCTAGGCCACACCAAAAGGCAATCACATTGTTTGTCTCAAGACACGGGAACTGCTGAAATTCGTCGGTTTTGATTGGGTTTTCCACTTGAGCACTTCCTCCCCAAAACTCCCTCAACAAGACCCATGTGATTTCCGCTTCCTTGAGGCAAGCAAACCGTGCAAAGTCGGAAAAAACCATGCAAAGTCGGAACAATGGCAGGCAGGCAGTTTGAAATTACTGGGCCAGCAAACCAATGCAAAGTCGCGAAAAAGCAGGCAGGCACTTTGAAATCAGCTTGTCCCCTCAACAGGGAAGCCTCCAAACCGGATTTAGAAGGAGTTTGTTCTTAAATCTTCGTTGAGAACGGACCTTTGCGACTTCTGAGCTGGATCAGTTTGCGAGTTTGCTCAAGTCTCTGAACAATTTCCCTTTTTCCCGGAAAGAGGCGCTGGCAATTTGGGCGCTCCGTGGAGCCCTGTCTTCGGCCTTGCGACTCGCGACTCGCGCCTCGCGAGGCCATTGGGCGGCACCGTAGTGGGAAGCCTCCGGGGGCCGGGCGCCCACCTCCCGTCGTCTTGCTGTGCCTCCCACGAATCTGATGTCAGAAATGATACCTTTTGACGCAGGAGATCAAAAACACCCCTAGTTGATTTATAGGGTGTGTGTGTGTGTGTGTGTTTCTCCAGTTTACAGGGAAGCCTTTACTTGTGCGGCTCATTTGTGGAACTCCCTTGGTGGAAAGATCCATGTGCTCTGTGTCCGCGCGTGCATGTGCAGATATGCTGGGTTGCATTTGTTGGTTGCTCGAGGAAGCGACAGGCAGCTGATCTGGAGACATGTGGCAAAGAATCGTGTCATGGATTCTTTCATGAAGTCGTCACTCAGCTTGGACGGGCTGCGCCTTTGGTTGTGCGTCACTTTGGGAAATGGGTCAAAACAAAACCACCAGGAATTGGACCGCAGGTTTTAGTCTTTGGCAAGCCATGTACGCATTTTTTTTACCCACAGCTTGGGGAAATGCGACAGACCCGACAAGCGGCTGAACCTGAAGGCTTCCGGTTTTAGCAATCAGCGCCATGGCAGATGAGTCCCCGGGCGTGGAGTCCCCGGGCGTTGAGTCCCCGGGCGGCGATTCCCCGCGCTGGTCGAGAGAGACCTGGCAGAAGTAGCTGCTTTTTTCTTCTTCTTCTTTTTTGGTTTCCGGAGCCCCCGCAGATTTGATTCGACCATTGTCTGCGTTCAACCAACATGCCAAAAGGGTGTTTTTTTTTGTTAAGACGCATCCAGCTATTTTACTGCAAACCTTGCATTGCTTTGCTTTCCGGGCTTCCCCTAGCGCTCGAGCCTTCCTGTGGCGCAACAGGAAGAGAGCAGTGGCAGTACTAGCAGCTTTACCAGGACTAGCAAGAAAGCGGGGGTCAACGCAGACTTCATCCGTGAACACAGCATGACACAGGAAAGCGAGACGGCAACGCTCCAGGAGAAGATACGGAGGATTCTGAAAAGCTACGCGGTGGTAAACCTCATGGCCTTTGTTGTTGCGGCAGATAGCTTCCTTACATGCGCATCTGTGGATGCCAGGGCAGCTACAACCGAGCTTCCATACGGTTTCTTCTTCCTGTCCAAGCTGTGCCTTTCCCTGTACACCGCTGAACTCCTGCTTGCCTTTTGCGCTAACGGTCTCAATGTCTGCAAGGAATGGCTGGGGTTGATTGACACGCTCATAGTGGTCGGCGGCTGGGCGGAAGTCATTGTCGCAGCCGCCGTGCACGCAGAGATCGCAGTACCACTTGGCCTGCTGCGAATTTTCCGGCTGCTGCGCATTGTCCGGGCAGTGCAGCTTCTCAGGCGAGTGCGGATGTTTAGGGAGCTGTACAAGCTCATAACGATGATGCTTGGATTCGAAGGGAAGCCACCTTTTCATGGTTGTTGGGAATCATTTTACATGTTTGCTTGTTGTGGTTTAGTGGGAAATCCCTACTTACCTGCTAAAAACTAAAGTTTTGCTCCCCTTCCAACGTCCACCAAGTTTTGGCCTTTTGACCTTTGCATCTTCGATTGGTTGACTTTGAAAGGCGCGAAGAGGTGCCACTTTTACTTTTAGATCGTTCGGGCAAGTGAGGATGGCATCTGTTTTTCGCACCCTCTTGTGGTCCTTCCTTCTTTGCTTCATTGTGATGACGGCCTTTGCCATGCTGATCGTGGAGTTTGTGAACCCGATTGTTATCGATTTGAACGAGAATTTCGGCACTTTCGAGGACTGCAAAGAGTGCTTGGAATCAACGGCAACAGTCACATGGCTGTTGAATAGGTGTGTGGATCCATGTGGGCGTGCCATGTTTTTGGGCTCGATTCAAAGACGAAAGGGACACATCCCCATTTTGAGAGTTCCATATTTGAAGAACCCTTGCGAAGGGGAACAGCACGACCTCTGGCACTGAATGATTCTAGTCTTTTTAAAGGCAAGCCATCGAAAACATCCAGTCTCGATCACATGGTTTTTTTTCCTCCGCTGGCGCTGGCGCTGAGGTGATGGAGGCCAACCTGCTGCTTTTTCAGACGGTGATCGCCGGGGACAGCTGGGGCCAGATCGCCGTGCCGGTGATCCATGCAGCGCCCGCCACGGCCATGATCTTCGTGGGATCCCAGCTGACCCTCGTGTTTGGAGTGCTGAACCTCATTGTTGCTGCCACTTGCTGTGATTCTCAGGGTCCAGGGGAAGGAACTTTTCGAAATCAGAAACCTCGAACGTGTGAAATTCGGGGCCTGGGAATTCTAGCATGCATTCCCCCGGAGAGAAGGGGAACAAGCCTTGCCGCAGCCCCAAGCCAGCAGGCAGCCTTTACATGAGTTGCTGTCCCGCTGAGCACAGAAACGCGAGGATTTCTCAATGGGTTTCATTTTTTTTGATGAGACCCTGACGTGGGCAAGTTAGATATGCAAACAACATCTTGGCATTTCCAGGCAACGTCTGCTTATCTCGCTTTCGGAACGTGCCCAGGTTGTCGTGGACACCTTTGCTGAAGCGAGGCAAAGCGACGTGGAAGCTTTGGCGGAGGACCTGGAAAGCGACCTCCAGACTGACAGGCCCATGACAAAGCGTACCCAGAAAACTGGCGAGTGGTTTCTTTTGCGGGGATGTTTGTGACATGAGCAACTGACAATACCCACCAGCAACAAATCAATATCATCAAACCGATTGCAGCTTATCCAGGTTCGCAGCCTATTTTGCCTTGAAGAGATCTTGGCATTTATGTTTGGAGATGACAATTACACCATCCACTGCTAGTCGGGGGAAGAATTCAAGACCGGGTTGAACGCTTCGTGTGTACTTTGTGTTTTGCATCTTGGCAGCAAAGCTCGAACGCCAGCTGCTTTCCCATGTCTCAATAGGCACGCCCCCATTGCAGAAATTCACCAGCCACCTTGGGCCATTCCCCGGTGTCGCACAGGTTTTGCGGGAGGGCGGAGATGTGCCCGTTGGACTCCAAATTTGGTCGACCCAGGGTTCGCATGTAATTTTGAATGTGCCTCAAGTGTCCCTTGATGTCTTGCTACGTTTCAGTGGTTGCACATGGCCGAACTGCCTGATCCCCCCCCTTTTCCCGACCTGGGGCAAGCCTGGGTAGCAAATGGGAACCCCCGGCAAGATGTCTACCCGCAACAGGGAATCAAACGCCAACATGGTTGCCTTGTTATTGGAAATTCCACCGCTGCCTTGGAATGTTCACGGAGCGGCAGGGGGAACCAATTCTTGCGAACATGTCCTCAAGAAGGTCTCAAGCCGAAGTTAGGCTCAAGCCAAGCCGAACTTCAGCCCATCTAGCCCAAAGCGGCCCAATCAGAGCTTATACATATGGCTATCAGCACAGAACCTGTGTACATTGCAAAAGCTAACAGGACCTAGGCCACCTAGGCTCTGACCGGCTGGGCATTGCTTTTGCCTAACTTGGGCTTAGGTTTACCAAACTGGCCTTTTCAAGGATGTGTTCGCAAGAACTGTCCACCAAATGCCCGCTGGCCCGTTGCAACATAAGCTTCCTCCCAGGTTGCGATTCTGTTGCAACTCTGGGCACCTTCGGGGAATCCCATGCACTGTATCGTGACAAAGTAGTGGTTGAATCCATCTTGGTATCACAGACTTCTTGTTGGGAAGTCTCTGTTTGGGCGACCTTGCCCTACTTTTTGATTTCCCATTAAAACCACCGAAAGCGGTTTCACCAACCCCAAAGAGAACCCAGCGGCACCGGCAGAAACCGAAGCGCAGAAACCGAAGCGCAGGGAGAAGCTCCGAGAAGTCTTCCACCGTATCGACAAGTCCGGCACCGGAGAGCTGAGCCTCAGCGCGCCTCGGCCATGGGCTGCCTGAGGTCCTGGGGGTGTCCATTTGGATTTCAGGTGCCTTGCTCCTTGAAATCCCCGTGTTTTGCCATATTCTTGGGCAATTGGGTTTTGGAGCGACTAGTTTGAATCCCAGGTTTCGCCATATTCCCCTTTGATAATTAGAGGTGTCAGTCTTGCGTCCTGTTTTGAAGTATGCATCAGCCCCAGCAAGCAGCCGGGCAAGACGCTAGTCTCCTAGGCTTGCGCCGGAAAACCTCGAGTTGCACTCGGGGGTGTTTGGTTTGAACGCCCACCAATGCTTGGCAGGGAATGAGACGTGGAATGTCCCGTATAAACCATCCAACTGGTGGTTTCCTTTATTCGGGAATCCCCACACCATTCCCGCATTGACTGCTGCGCACCAGCAAGATTTTGAGCCCGCTTTGTTTGCTGAGGAATGAGGCAATGACCCCAAAGTGAACCTTTGGGTTCTTTAAGGGAATCAGGTTCAGAACTTTTGGGATTCCATCGAAACCTGGATAGGGGACAAGCGCAGCCATCAACAACCAACCACATCCTCGCACCGCCGCACCCTGGAAGCGCTCGCTCTTCCGCGCCGAGGAGTTGATCGCCGGCGCCAAGAACGACGCGGTCTTCCGAAGCCGGTTGAGGGTCATGGACATTGACGAGAATGATTTGCAGCAGTTGCTTGGCACATGGAGCTTAACTGTATGTATGTGTAATATATTATATTATACTATACTGTATTATGTCATGTTACATTATATCACATTACATTACATTGTATTGTCTTATATTATGTTATATTATATCATGTTATATTGTTTGTTATTATATCATATTATATCACATTATATTTTACTACATTACATTACATTACATTGCATTCTATTATATCATATCATATCATATTATATTGTGTTATGTTGTATCATTTCTAGTGTAGTATAGTATAACACAGTGTAGTACACACGATTTACTATCATTTCACTCCCGTGAACATTGAGTTGAACACCATGCACCGTGAACATTTTTTTTTTAAACGTGAAATCAAGATTGCAACTTGAAATAGCTATTGGGAACTTTTGTTTGCTTGATTGCTATTGGATCTGACTTTAGCTTTTTGGTTGACTTCCAAGGGTTTTCCTCATAGGTAGTTACAAGAAGGTAGCCACGTAAAATTCATCCAAAATTGACAGCCTTGTCATAGCCTTGTATTTTTTTGGTAATTGTTGTTTCCCTTACAATAAAAGTATTTTGTGTCTTGCCGGGGAGGTAAACAATTGCCTGGGCGCCGGCTTATGAGCTAAGGCTTTTTCAGATGATCGACATTGACGAGTCGGGTTCGTTGCAGGTGTCCGAGTTTATTGGCCCGCTCAGCCGATGGGCTCGCGACTCCAAGACGGAATCTTGGAGCAATGAGGGATGTGGGGATCATGTAAGCTCAACTGCTGTGCTAAGAGAGTGCCTGCATGGGCGAGCGCGGGTGGGTGAGAGAGAGAGAGAGAGAAAGACCGTTTGTGCACATCAGTGTAACATGTTGTGCACGCAGTGCAGCATGAGAGCCGACCTTTTCACAGGCACCGCGCTTCATCAAGTATAACTTGATGCAGTCAATGCAGATGCAAGAGGAGCGCCCCTGCGTTGTTCGCGTGGCATCTCAGACACACCGTACAAGGTGCTGCGGCAGGGGTCAGATTCATCCTTCACAATCTGGACTACCCTGGGTGTCATGTTCAAAGGGAGAATATGTGGGTGTGGGTCAAAATTAAACCACCGGAGGACCGCAGGTTTTAATCCTGGGTTCCATTGACCGGGGTTCCATTTTGGGTACCCATTTTTGACCCACAGCCATGTGACCCTGCGAAGGATTGCTCCGGGGCTTTTTTGGCCAAGACGAAAGAGGATTCGTTTGCAAACTTCCATTTCTGGTGTTTTCCCCCTATTTGAGGATTCGAGGTCGCAGCTATTGGGGTCAAAAATAGGTGCCCCAAATGGGTTGGTCCAGTAAATATGGGGTCATGGACTAAAACCTGCGGTCCATATCCTGATGCTTCAATGACCCATACCCATTTGGCGTTTCAGGGAACATCTCTTATCTTTGATCCTGCGATCCACATCGACAGCCAAACCGGAGCCCACCATAGGGGCGCTCATATGTCTGGCTTGTGTTGACACTGGCGGACTCAAACTTTTCCTTTAGGACCCTCTATTGGGAAGGTGTTTAAAGCCCGCAGGGAACCTGCTTGACCCCCCAATGTAGGAGAGTTGGAGAAAAAAGCATTGGGCCCCTGCAATTCATGTTGCACCCTTTGGAACCCGCGCAGGCTCTAGAAGCTTTCTTCGGGTTGTCACTGTGAGGGGCTCCCCTTGAAAGTGACACAGCATCTCATTTACATCGAAAATCTGGAAAACGAGGGTTTCCTAAAATAACTAGTTTTTCATTCGAGGGTTTCCTAAAATCTGAAAGCGAGGGTTTCCTAAACGAGGGTTTTTTCCATGTTCTAGGGCAGGGATGGGCAGGCCCACTCGCCCTTTGGCTCCGTCCCCAACACTTTCCCCTAAGGACGCTTGGGCGGCATGCTGACGCCATGCTAAGATCGAACGCCCAAGTTGGCATCACTAAAGGAACTCTTACCCAGAGGGTCCAAGTACCTTCTAGGGAGGTACTTAGAGCCCTTTTTACCCCCCAAAAGCCATCCTCAGGAGGTACTTGGACCCTCTGGGTTAGATTTGGCGAACATCCATTTTTCAGCGGCTTGCCTTTGGTTCCTTTGGTGTCTCCCATTTGGTTCAGCCCCAAAACTTGGGCCACTGGAGTTACGTTTTGGCCCATCGCGCCAGGACCTGCTGGAGCTGTCGGACCGACGCTTCACGCGCTTGAGCACGCAGCTGGAAACCTTGGCCAATCAGCTGTCAGCCGTCACCGGAGGCGAGAGCGAGCCGGAAGGCAGGGCTTGGCTGTTGGATGCACACTGTGGCCATGAACCTTGGTGGCTCCCAGCCATCCGGTTCTTTAGCTTTTTAGCCTTTTAGCTTTTAGTGGGGATGTCCATTTAACCCACTAAAAGTTAAACTTTTAGCGGCGGATCTGAGGGCAGCCCAGTTATGTTTTTCGAACCCACTTCTCAAGTGGATAGACATGAATCGGATTTCGGATGTCCAAAACGGTATGTACAGGCTCTGCACGCCAGCCTCCCATGTCCGCCAGGTCCCCAAACCCAGGAATCCCAGGAATCCACGTTTTGCGCAAGAACCCGGGTCCGCTACTGCGACGCAAGCACAAACAACAAGCAGCTTCAAGTTGCATACCACGCCGCTCTTCTCTGGAATGAGCTTGAGAAGAGCAAGCAGTCGGCGGGTTAAAATTGACCAACTCGAGCGTTTGGCTTCCTTGTCCTAAACCTCCGGTGCCAAATTTGTCTTCGCTGGAGCACTGCCGAGTGTCTAATCGCGATTGGAGTCAGAGGACTTGGCACGTGGCCGAAGCCAAGTACAACTTTGCGGATTGAACGTGTTTCCCCCGCAAAGGTTGAGAGCCCGTTGAAAGTAGAACCAGGGCTTGATTCATGGGTGAAGAGCTGATTTGTTTGGCTTGAGATGGACAGTGTCTCATGGGAAACGAAAACGAAGCCAGCGTGAGTTCGACTGACTTAGTGACTCCCCAGAAATTGTCTGTATTTCTAGGAGATTCCGCAAACACCATCCATGGGCAGTTCTTCTCCGTGTGGGACAACCCAAGCAACATGTATCTACCTTTTTCTGACTTGTTCTTTGGGGTGGGATGGGGAACGCCTGGTAGTTTGTGAGCTTTGGAACGATGGTAGCTTTTGACCTTAGCCATTATGCTGAGCTGGACAAGGTAAGCAGAAGCCACGGCGAAGGAACCACGAAGTTTGTTCTATGATACATGTGGGGCTGTGCTTTTTTGAGGGTGCCCCTTTTTGGATGGTTTTGCAGGGACACCAAAAGGAAAACCATCATTTGTTGTTGTCTTTTTGCTTGGGGGGGGAGGTCCCCCAAAAAAACATACCCATGTATCGGGCTGCCAGTTGTCCCCTTAGTTGCCTAAATTAGCCTAAAGCACCAGTGCACAATACCCGCGAACATTGCAGCTTCGCAAGGTCTGCTGATGCCTACTAGTAGTGGCGACGATTCCTTCAACACTACGGCTTCAAGCTCGCATGACCAGCCACCTGGCAGAACATCCCACAGAGACCTTGAATTCCCATGAAGAGGGATGTGGGCATTTTCCACTTTCAAGTTGCTGGTGCAATTGGTAGGGAATGAGAAATGGAATGACCCCGAGAGAAACCATCCAATTGGTTTCCCTGGTGGTTTCCCTCAAGACCAGTTCATTCCCACCACATTCCCAACCGCAGCGATCGCAAGCTGTCAGGATCTCAGCGCCGCATGCCAGCGGCCATCCAGAGCTCCTGGAGTCGAAGGATAGCTCCCATTTCGCGCTCGAGTCGCAAGCCTCTAAGCTGAGAATGGGGTGCTTTGGGTTTTGGGATGGAATTCTCCTCGCCTATTGGGCGCACAGTTTTTGCTTCAGATGCTTTTGCTTGAATGGCCCCATGCTTCATGTTCTTGGGCCCTTGGACCAACAGGCGAGCTTGCCAGTTGACATCGACGATCATGATTGTCACTCGCGCAGAGCACCCACACTTGCGCCGTGGCCAACATTATGTTTGGATGGGGAGTGCGGAACATTGCGAGGGTTTCAAGCTGTCAAACCAGGGGGAGTGATGTTTGAACATTACGAGTCTGAGGGTTGCTGGAAAACTGGAACAGCTCTCACTCCCCGATCTTCCAGGCAACCTGACTGCGAGCTAGCCCCGCCAGGTTGAAGCCAAATGCCAGATGTGTCAAACCAGGGGATCCACCCCCATAAAAGAGATGTTCCTCTTGAATTCCTTGTGAACCAAGTTTGAAAGGGTGAGAGAAAGGAATGATAAGGATGCATCCGGATTCTTACTCATGACTCAGAACCTATGGATCCATGAAGCTTCCGGATGCATTGTTATGCCTCCTCCGCCCTTATTATTGGTGATTATCTGGTGGCGGAGGAAGTCACAATAATGTTCTTTCCTTATTCTTCCAATTCCCTTACAAGATTAGGAATGGGGATGAAGATAAAAGATGGCTCTCAGATAACTCGCTCACAAACAGAGCGGAGAGAGGAGTGATAGAGTTATAACACACACGCTCAGGCATGATGGTGCAGATAGGTCGACACAAGTAACAGAAGCAGCTTTGTCGCTGGAGTTGTATTCAGTGTGCGGGGGAATTTGTGGGAAGTCGTTCCGAGATTGGATGTGCAGAACGTAATTTGGACAATACTGACAACAGACTGCACCCAACTGGGTTCCCACTTTTTGATTACCCCAAGATGAACTTAAACCCAGGGGTGGCAACCTTGATGTCCTCTAAAGGGAACCCCCGTCAATCTTGGGGAAGTCAAAAAGTGGAACCCTGTCACCCAATCTAGTGTTTTTGCTTTTAAGGTGTGATTGCAGCAGTTTTTCGCTCCGCAAGCACCTGTTGCGGCTGGGAATGTTGGTGATGTGTGTGGTGGTGCAGAGCGGGCGGGCTGGGGATGCCAGAGATGCTGGCTGGTAATGCAGGATATGCTGGCTGAGCTTTCCCTAGTTTTCCCTTGCTTTCCCTCGGTTTGGCTTGGTTGCCCTTGGTTTCCATTGCTTTGCCTTGGTGTTCCTTGGTTTTTCTTGGTTTCCATTGCCTTCCCTTGCTTCCCTTGCTTTCCCTCAGTTCAGGACAGTCGCTTTCCGTTGATGCCTTGCTGGCTTGCAATGTTTGCAGACCCATCAGGAGGGGCTTTGTGTCATTCTTTGACATTTGGGCGTTGCAGCTATGTAAACTCTTAGGGCGACGGTGGAGCCTTTGACAGGCCATTCACCCCATCCACGTTTGGTTTCTCACATCTTTACCTTCTACGAATATGATGCTACGGAAACCGCATGGAGTCGAACGATCCGGGAATAAGCCACTTGCCAAGGCAACTCACTCGTCGGAGATCAGCCGGAAGATCGAAGCCGCAATGGCGCACATCGACGCGAAGCTGGAGACCTTACTTCACCGAGAAGAGGAGAGGCACAGACAGCCGCAGAGATTGGCAGCCCGGCCCAGAGAAAGGGTGGGGGGCGAAGCGCATAGGTATGCATAGGTGTCCTTCTTGGTTGATTTGGTTTAAACATAGGGCCCTGGTTTACCTGGTGGTTCAATCAACTACCAGGGCCAGGCCATCTATTTTCCACAAAAAGGACACCTATGGCCTATGGCGCCTTTTCGCTGCGTCTCATGCGATTCGTGTCTTGGCTCTGTGTCGAGCTTCCCTGCCTTGGGGATCCGCGTGTCACCTTGCGACCTGGGCGAGTCAGATAAGCCTGGCCCGCCCAGCCGACCCCCGAAGATCACGTTGAGTTGAGCTCAAGGTCCGCAGTGGTAAGCTGGTAAGCGAGCGTCCGCTCACAAACGAGGCCACGCGGCTCGCCTGACTGGCAGGTAGATAGCACAAGGGTTGACAAGGGCTCTCATAAATGAAACGCAGAGTCAAAATTGCCAACTGGGTGTGGCTCAAAATTAAATAGAAGGGGTTACGCAGGTTTTGGTCCATGTTTCCACTTACCAGGGTTCCATTTTGGTACCGGTTTTTTGAGCCACAGCCAACTGTGCTCGAATTCTCAGCTTCAGAGGTTGGAATCCAAAAGCCTCGAGTACCGCACCTTCTCAAGACAGATTTTGTAAACACCTCCAACCGTCAGAGGGTCTCAGATACGCGCCAGAAGGCGGGACTCTTTCTGCGCTGCCTCGGACTGCACGTGAAAAGAACAGTGGGGCAGCTAGCACGCTTTCTCCCGTTGAACCATGCGTTGGCTTTTGTTCAACACCCCTTGGTGCCATTCTAGTTTGTACAAGTTCAGCTCTTGGAGAACTAGGAGATCCCACGAGTAGTGGACAGGAGTCGAGAAATTGAAGCCTCCCTGTCGCGAGGCACGAGGACACTCCAAAGACACGTTCCGCGTGATGTACATGGAGCAGCCATGGCACGTCAACGGGGGTGGCAGCTTAACTTGGAAATGCAGCAATTGGACTGGGCTGTTCAAGTCATCCTCGATCCTTGTGCCAGATGGTTGTGGTTTCATTGCTGTATTGGCCACTACCAATTACGTATAAGTCAGGGGATTCCTAACGGGCTCCAATAAACGGGTTCCAGCTTGCAGCAAAGAACGCCACTATAATTTGTCTAGGATTCTCCTCAGTCTCCACATCCCCGCAAGTTTCCCTTTCGGAAGTCCACAGGTATCCGAAGACATCCCAGTTTTCAGGGTCCTTTGCATGCTCGTTGCGTGATATTTTTCCGCCTAGGTCAAAGTCTAGGTCATTGCTTACAGCCATTTTGCGAGAAACAAAACAACACCTGGGGAACACATTGCACCAGTTTGGACCCAAGCTGACTGACTCGCGCAGCGCTTCTTGGCGTCCGGTTTTCGTCTGTCGTGTCGTTGCACCCCGAGGTAAGCCCCGCTCCAAGGATTCAGAGCGGACACTTGCGAACATTTGATGCGCAGGGACCGATGGACCAAGGGACCTGGGATCAAAGTCGACACCTTTGGACCTGGGATCAAAGTCCCGGTTTGGGCGACTTGACGCATTCTCGCAGCCCTTGGGCTGCCAATGCCATTCTTTTTCAACCGCGAGCCTGGCAAGCCTGAACAAGGTTTGCGATTCCACAGCGTTGGAACCAAAGGCCCGTTGGCAAGTCCCTTTTTTGGCTAGTCAAGCCACGCATTCCTGGCATGAAGCCCCAACGGCTCTCCGCTTGAGGTGCTGGATCCGCTTTAAGCGGATGGCTCATTTCTGCATTTGGATCGAGAACTTGGACCCTGGCAATTGTAGCGGCATCTTATACGTTGGTAATCTTTCGAGGAAGTCTTGGTCCTGATGAGCAGATGCGTATAAGGAAGCCTTGCTCTTGCCAGGGCCACAGCTCGCATTTATCCCTCGAGTGCATTTGCACCACACACCCCAAAGCCATCCCTTAAGGGGAAACCTTGCAAAGGCAAGGCCGTCCATTCCCTGGCCTTTTGGATTCCTAGGGATTTTGTTCAAAGGCACGTGCGATTTTGCGCGTGTGCAATTTTGCCCTTGGAATGTCAGGGCCGTGAATATTGTCCAGTGAGACATCGTGTGAAGATGAAATACGTGGTAAGACATGTATTTCTTGCATCTGTCATTCATTTGTCTGGCTGGCTAGTTGTCTTTCAATCTAGAGCTATCTGCTTGTCTGTGATCTGTCTCGCTATCTATCTGTCGAGTGACCCCACGAATGCAAGCAAGACGAGTTGTTGAAATGCGACCCGCCCAAGTGCAGCGGCCCGGCGTCCAACCCCCCCGAAGGAGGTGACTTCGCTCAGACCCAAGTTCACAGGGCAATGCTTTGCTGCTCTGGCCCAAACCTTGCGCGTTGTTCGCCAATTGTTTGCATGTGCGACGCAGAAATTCCAGAAAGACAGCACAGCCCAAATAGTTCCACCACGGAAGTTCTTGCCAATCTCCATTTGATAGGGATATTTGTAAGATAGAAATTGCTGGTTCAAACTTGTAGTGAAGTGCATGCAGCATATGTTCCGCCAAGACTCGACAGCACAGCTCAATTGTTTCCAGCATGGAAGTTCTTTGTATTATGTTTGTAAGATAGCAACTGCTGGTTCAAGCAGCTAGGCGCATAGTGCTATTGCTATACACATCGATTTGATAATCACGAGACACCCAGGACCACTGGCAGTTTCCCAGTTCCAATTGGGAAATGGGCGAGACAAGCGCACCTAGGCTTGACCAACGCATAGAAGATAAGGCCTGACCTACATGTGGGGCGCGGACTGACCCAAACAGCGCACAGCTTGTCTAGTTACCGAAAGCATGCAGTGCGCCTGAATGCATGTGCGCACGTGTATACATTCACAATGTGTGTGTGTGTGTGTGGGCGTGTGGGCGTGCGTGCGTGCGTGCCTGCGTGCCTGCGTGCCTGCGTGGCGTGCCTGCGTGCGTGCCTGCGTGCGTGCGTGCGTGCGTGCGTGGGTGGGTGGGTGGGTGGGTGGGTGTGTGTGTGTGTGTGTGTGTGTGTGTGTGTGTGTGTGTGTGTGTGTGTGTGTGTGTGTGTCTGTGTGTCTGTGTGTCTGTGTGTCTGTGTGTGTGTGTGTTTGCGTCGCGCGCGGTGTGTGTGTGTGTATACACATACATGTATGTGTGTGTTTGTGCGCTTGCGAGTGTGTATACAGGTGTATATATGTATATATATATATATATATATATATGTATGTGTGTCTATACAAATGAATAAGCAACTGTATGCAGACACATTCATAAGTAAATATACAAATAGAAAAGAAAGCAAAATGAATGAACAAACGCATGAGTACATGAACAAATGAATATAAAAAGAACACAATATCTAGACAAGTGAGTCGATGGATCATATGAATATATAAGCAGGTAGATAGCTAAAAAGAAATATATACCGGGCATTTTGCAAATTCATGGGCTTGCCAGCTGTATGTTCGCGGGCGTGTGGACGTGAGAGTGAACACGCAGATTGGCAAACGTTTGGTCGACCCGACTTGCTCTGCATTGCAGTATGCCACTTTGTATGCCAGACCGCCAGCTACCATGAAAGAACGTGAACATGGTTGGGTAACTGCCTGCATCCCTGCGACGGAAGGCTCCCGTATTTTCCGTCCTACCGCCCATACGGCGTGTGTTAAGATTGGGGGCACTCTTTGTTGGCCTTCAAAGGGAAAGACAAACCCTGCATCTATTTTTGGAAACACCCATATGGTGTGTTTGTGTGGGAGTGTGCTAGATACTCGGACTTATCGGGGTGTGCTTGCCGACGTGCTTTGGCAGTTGGCCGAGCTGCGGCAGGCTTGCACATTCTTAGGGCTTGTCTCGCTAGTGGTGCCGACTTTGCCTATCAACCAGAATAACTTGCTGGTGCTCAGCAGGGAATGTGGAAATGAACCTAGGGATTCCCTCAAAGGAAACCATAGCGGGGATGGTTTATAAGGGTCATTCTCTCATTCCCTGCTGAGCGCCAGAAAGACAACGTTTCACGAAGTTTCCCTGTGTATCATGATGTGTCGTGGTCGCTGACGATGAAGTTCTCTCGCTTTGTTGGACGATGGACTTCTGATTTGATTTGTGCGTGAGAGCTTGGGAAAGGAGGGACCCAGTGCTAAGGACACAGGACACGACATCCTGAAGAAGCACTGAAGGAAAGCATGAATTGCGATCACGAGCGGTCCATTTAAATCCTGTCGAGATTCACACGCGACACCCTGGGCGCGTGGATTTGGTCACAAAAGGTGTGTGTTGTTTATTGCAGGTACCTGTCCCCAGAGCTTCTCCTCGCACTTCCGGGCGCGTTCTCGCCGGCTCCGTGCCCAGTTTCGGGCGGCTCGGCTCGGCTCAGGTGGAGCCCCGGAGCTTCCTGGCGGAGATGGTGGCCAGCTTCCTGGGCAGAGGCTTCCAGGATCGCCTCGGATCGCGATCTTTCTTTTGGTTCCGGCGGGGAGCGGGGGTTGGGATCGTAGGGCCCAAAAGGAAGCGTTTTTTTTTTTTTGGGGGGGGTGCCCCGGGGACTCACTTCCTGAGTTCTTGGCCTTGAGTCACTTGGGTTTGGAACATTTTGGTGCTCAAAAAGTTTGGACGATTTCTTTTTGGCTGTGCACTTCAAAAGAGGCCCAATGTTTCAAAACGAACACGTGTTCGCAATGTCAACAAGTCCAGAATCTGCAGATGTAGGTGTGTTGTTAGGGGACCCCCCCATCCCCGGCCCAAAAAAGTTGTGGTTTTACTGTTTCCCTTAAAAACCATAGCATAGGGGTACCCCAAAGAACCCCCCCATGTTTTCCAGAACGGATCCCTGAAGGATGTCCTCAAAAATGAGACATCCATCAATCGACGAGGGGGCTTAGATTTTGTCCTGGGGTCCCCAACAGAGGAGAACTGGTGGGTTCATGGTGGGAAAGCAAGCAGAATGAGCGCTTCCCCAGTCCCAGTTTTTGTTTCATCTTATTTTTGTTTTTGCAAAAAACGACCAACCACTCAGAGACAAGAACTGACATCCATGTTCGGGGTGGGAAGTGTGACTCCTGTTTTAGGTCGATCAACTTGCCAGGTTTGACGATCGGAGTATGGGAGACAGATGGAGGGGCCCTGTCTTGGGTTTTGGGCCGATACGGGACCCCTAAAGACGTTTGGTTCCCTGTTCCTGTTGGTTTCCCCTTGCCTCGGAGCAAGGGCAATTGATCGTGGAGAATCGCAAAATGGAGGTATTTGACTGCGTGTTTCCAAAGCCGCGAAGCTCCAAAACATGTTTTTTTTTGGGGGGGTTCCCCTTTAGTTGCATTATTTTGAGCTCTCCCCGCGTTGGTCATCTTGCTTGGCTCGCAGTGCCCAATATGTTTAGTGAAGAGACACAAATGTGTCCATTCCTGCAAAGCTTTTGCAGTTATGAAGTACCCACATATTGTATTGTTGGAGGCATACCGCATGTCAGTGAGGGTTCGACTCCCCCACCTTGTGGCCAAAATGAAGTGACGTAGTTCCGACCTCATTGGAAGGGTGCCCTTTTGCCCGGTGTGGTGTCATGCGACCCCCGGAAATCTACGCATGTGAATCTTTGACTTGCATGTTAGGGCTTTGCGTAGCCCCGCTTTGGAGGCAACCTTGCATCAAGTGTTGCATTATGCTTCTACACATGGAACACATCCTCAAAGTTCATTGGACGTGGCTAGCGTCACTTACCAGGGTCCACCCAATTGACTCTTGACACTCTTTTTTTTTACTTGACGCACAGGGCGAAGTGCCACCCAGAAGCATTTTAACGCTTGCCTTGTTCTGATGTCAAGCCCGCCTTGAAAGTGCGACACCTCACCGCTGTTGGCTTCACCGATCCGATCCCCAGCTGTGCGCGGTGCGCGAAATGCCTTCAGAACCTGCCCGTGTTCAAAGACATGGAGGGCACCGGGCTCAGAGGGCTGGAAAGGGGAGCTTGGAGCTTGGAGTCTGACGCATCCAGAGGCCTCTGAGTGCAGTGATCTGGACTTCGCTTGTTGTTTGGAAGCACCGCTTCTGGATGGAGGGAACCCCAAAACAAGCCAACGTAACAAGCCAAGCCATGCATCCGAAACCTGCAAGCGCGCATGGTCATTCGAAACGGACAACCGGAATGAGGCTTCGGCCAAGTGGTGTGAACCATGGCAAAGTGTGTTGGACATACCATATCTTTAGTTCCACACATCTATCTTTGAAATTTGGTTCGTTTCTTTGTCTCTCCAAGGACCCATTTGGACCTGCTTTCGGCGCACACTCCCCCAACTCGTGCATCTCAAGGTTTGAGAATGATCCTTGCAAAAGGGGTTTAGCCCCCGCAACAAGGCATGAACCCGCTGGTCTCTCATCTCCAGCTTCTTTTTCTTTCCTGGTGCTTCCATGTATCGCTTTGCTTTTGCGGGACTCTGTGGACTTTCTTGAGCGCCAGAGCCTGACACGTGGCGGAGACAGCAGCACTCCGGGAGGAGATCTTTGTGAGTCTCAACCTTCATCCGACAAACGTACTTTTGGCCACGTTCTGGTGCGCCCCCTTCGCATCCTTTTGGGGGGGTCCCGGACCCCTAATGTGGGATACCACCACCTGAAGCATGGAGTTCAGCAAACCTGATGCAAATTCCACCGCTGAGTTTTTTTGAGCCGAGGCTGCGGCCGCGCGGACGCGGTGTTCCGCATCACCAGCCTCCTGAAGTGCGAGCCCCCAAGCCCCAAGGCTTCTGGGCTTCTGGGGGGGGGGGGCTCCGGAACGGGCGCTTCTCGAGGCGGGTGGCTGATGTATTTCACGACTTGTGTTGCGTTCATTTGGATTGACCGTTCAATTTGGATGATTGGACTAGTAGCTGGTTCTTGCTAGCACATTGGTGGCACTGAAGGGCGGGCCAAACTGGAAGAAGAGGGGTTGCTGGGGAGTGCAGGGCGGAGTTGAATGAGGCTCGCGAGGGTCTGCTAAGTTCTTGGCTGCATGGTGCAGTTGCATGACGTAGACGTGCTGGCAGCCTTCACAGAAAGAGCCGATGACACCCTGATTTCTCAATTAGGTTCAAGGCGGCAAATATGTGAGCACCGTACTCTCAAACAACCCAAGGGCTGACCTTCTTTGGCAACGCTTGACAAGAACACTAGCTCCAAAGTTTCGTCAGAACATCTACAAATGGGGAGAAAAAGGAGTGGACCCTGAAGCTCTGGCTAGCCTCGAGAGCCAAAGCCATGGTTGAGTGTGGCCCGTCACCAGGCTCCTGGAAAGGGCCCCCAGGGTTTATGTCAAACGGCTGAGATTGATCAAACAGAAGCGTCTTGCCCATCGGATGTCGCGGAAGCAGCTTCTCATTGTCCATTTGTCCACCTGAATTCGTCGGAGTGCTGCACATACTTTGGGGAGCGAGGGACCCCCGTTTCTGCCATGGCCCCATTTTTGTAGGCTGGGGCTACATGTTCCCTCCAGGTTGGTCTGATCGCACCCATCCTCCAGAATTGATCCTTAGTCTTAGAGCCAGCTGCCGAGAACTCAGGAGAGAGACATCGGGACTCTCCAAGATTTTCAGAACCCTTCGGTTAGAACTCTGAAGGTTCCTTGCGAACCTTTCCGGGAAATCCTATGGACAAGTGCGGTTTGCAGCCAAGAACGAACTGCCTGTAGTTGAACCCCGACGCTGCCCTAAAAGGAAGGTTGCCACATCGACCCGTGTCGGGAACATACGCTGACATGCGCCATGTTAAAACCCTCCTGGCCCCGTGCCTAAATTGGGAAGCCGTTCTGAGGTCCATGTTCTCTTTGGTTGAAGTATTCCGATGGATGCCACATTTGGCTCAAGACTTGAGTCGGGCTCATGGTCTTGCATGGACTTGCGTATACCTGTGTTCGATCCGAGTGAGAGGAAACAGGTGCGATCACGCTGCAGATCTCGAGCTTGTGTGGTTATTGAGGAACACCCTTACATATTTTCCACTGGTTTGGCTGTATCAGTTTAGCCGTATATCTTCACCACGTGATTGAGTACCATTCAGCTGGAAGCTTGGTGGACAGCGTCCCAAATGGAGCGTCATCAAAAGGATAAATGCAGAAATTGGTGCTTTTGCCAAGTTGTCGCGTATCGATCTGCTCCAAAATAGCACACTTGGGGAAAAACCTAGGATCAGTCATGGTTGGTCGACGTTGCTTACGTCCCCAGCTTTTGGAATATAGCAAGGAATGGTGTCGCATCCCCGCTCCAATGTCGTTTTGAAGGTCCTGTGATCCCCACGCGGATTGAAAGTAAGGTCCACACCGCCACATTGTAGCTAAACGGGGAAAGAAACGATAGAAATGTAGAGCTACACCATCAACCTGGTGGAGATGGCGGACACGGCTGAAGGGGGTGAGCTACAATGTGGCGGTGTGGACCTTACTTTCAATCCGTGTGGGGATCACAGGACCTTCAAAACGACATTGGAGCGGGGATGCGACACCTTTTGATGACGCTCCATTTGGCAGAATCGGCGATGTGAGCTCTGTGTTTGACACGCGAGATCAAGCTAACCAGCTGTCTCACGACCTTTGCAGGAACCTTCGCCACAAGATCGGCAATTGCCGAGGAAGCGCGTTCAAGTGTGACGAAGGTGGATGGGTCGATATAGACGCGATCATCGCGGATTATGAGGTGAACCTATTCCCACCGAACACTTCGAAACGCAAACGCTACATGGCCATCGTCGAAGTAATGAGGTGGCAGGATTCTGGATATAAGAAGTCGAGATTCCAGATTCTAGCAGCGAGATTTCCGAGCATCATGAATCCGAATGACACGAGGGCTGCCAAACAGGAATTGCTCAACATGGGTCACACTCAGGATGAAGTCAATGAGATATTCAGCAGATGAGTTGGGTGGTACAGGCCCTGGTCTATTCGGGCCACGACTGGCCACAGCGACTTCGGATTCATGAGTCCCTCCGCGCTTGCAAACAGGTATTCCGCGAGGATGGGTGACGTCCTCGGAGGTGCCTTCCACGTGACGTACGTGGAGAACCTGCCAAACATCTTTCGCCGCGAGCTAGTCCCCGGTGGTATTGGTGGAGGAAACCGATTGGCCCTGCATTTCGGGGCATTCGCTCCATGGGACAAGATGAACCTAGCGACGAAGACTTCGCTACGCAACCTGCGAGTCGGGGATCCGATTGCGATCATTTACGTTCCCAGTGCAACTCTTGCACGATACGGAGCTGGAGTCGCATTCAATGGGACGTTTATGGTATTCGACGTCGTTCCGTTTTACGAAATCAAGCCCATATGGATCGGGAAATGCAACGAAGGGAGATGCTTGGACATCGAGAACATCAAGCGGGCGTACTCGAAATGCTTTGAGAATGCAATCTGCCCTGGTTTCGTTGGTTCGTCTCAAGAATCGGCCCTGATGTTTCTCCAAAACGTCACTGGCGTCATCGAGGGGTCGTCGGAGACTGAGGCTGGCGCCGACAACCTCCACTACATCAAGGACATGGTGGATCGTGCCTGCACATTGTTTCGAGACGGCCAACATCAGGAATTGGAGATCCTGAGATCCTGACCAATGAAATCAGAGATGAGATCAGCAAAACCATCATCCTACACGACGAGAATTGGGAAGGTTTGAGGTGCCGGATCTGCCCATCCTGTGCGGCCACAATTCCTACATGTTTCTGCACTTGCCTGGAATGTGACGCCCAACTGATTCTTCTCACCGAGAGGTTCTACGTCAACGTCAACTCAGACGACGATGATGACGATCACGAACCCAGCGTGTCCGGGGATGCAAGGCGAGCACAGGAGGAAGCGAATGATAATACGGCAGCACAAGAGAGGGATGATGGAATGGAAGATGAACCCGACGATGATGAGATGGGCACGCAGGGGTACACGTCCGGTAATGCATCTGAGGAGGAAGAGACCGAAGAAGAGTACCGTGACAATGACATGACTGCGCGCGACATCATCAACTCCCAGCAGTTAGCAATCTGCTTGGATGAGCCAAGAGAGGCTCAATATATGGCGGGGTTTATTGCGCTGCAGATGTCAAGGATGTGGGGGATGTTCGAGGCTGGCGACAAACGAGCAATTGACGCCGCGCTTATGGGGGCTCCCGCATGTCCATACCACAATGACTTGTCGCGCTACCCCAACATCACTGGGCTTGATCGGGCTGGTATCGTCTTACCATCTACTGAGGAGGAGATTTCTCAATCTCAGAGTGTTCGATCAAGAACTTTCAAATCAATCGAGGACCGCAACCAATATATTCGCTTTTCGGCGACCAAATGCAAGGGGCTGTGCATCTACTACAAACTGTGGTGTGCGGCGACTATCCTCGATGTCACCAAGGAAGAAATGAAATCACTGGTCAGCGAACGCAAACATCCAGTGGGGGACATTGTCTACAGATGCTTCTCCCCGGCATTCAACTGCAAGTATATGTCATTCGCAAGGGCCGGGCTGAACCTTGGTAAACATGGGTATGAGGTCGACGTGAGCGCTATCATTGCAGCCACGGACCCGGGCAAGTGTGACGGACCGCTGCTTCACTGGTGCGTCCGGAAAGGCCATTGGCTTGCGGACGAGCACTACAAGAAGTATGTCCGAGCCCGGGACGCCCAACACAACTTGGACGAAGAATTCCGTCGTCGTATCACTAGACTGGCCATTGTGGACCGATCTACGTGATGCAGATGTGGATCATCGTTGCATTTTCGGCATGGTGCGGGCTGGACCCCATCTATTGCCAGCAACATGTTGATTTCATTACGATGGGATGGATTTCGATGTGAAACCAACTTCGCATGTCCGAGGCACATACCTATGTATATACATATTTCGACGACTATGGCTTCCCGGATATTCATGGATGGATGCTATTACCTCATGGATGCTTTTCATTTCCTTATACAAGTAAGGTCCGGCAGAGCCGGGGGGCGGAAGTTTCAAAGCAGTGAACAACTATAGTTTGGAGAACTGTCCTTGGCCCCTTGCTTCTCTCTCTCTCTCTTTTTCTCTCTTTCTCTCTTTCTCTCTTTCTCTTTCTCTTTCTCTTTCTCTTTCTGTTTCTCTGTCTCTTTCTCTCTCTCTCTCTCTCTCTTTCTCTCTCTCTCTCTCTCTCTCTTTCTCTCTCTCTCTCTCTCTCTATCTCTCTCTCTCTCTCTCTCTCTCTCTCTCTTTCTTCTCTTTCCCTTTCCAAAGCTCCCAACGAGCGCTTCAAGTTCAACTCTCCTCCCTCCCCCCCGAGAGCGCCTTTTCTTTGCGTCTGCCCAAGCCGTGCTGTAGTCTGGGCTGGAGCACGCGGCCCGAAACGGCACGCGTGTCAAGCGCAAAAGCTAGGCTTTTCTCTTCGTCTGCTTCAGCGGTGCAGCAGTCCGCGCGAGCGCGCGGCCCGACGCGGCACGCGCCGACACGAACGCGCGGCCCGAAACGGCACGCGCGTCATCAAGCACGAAAGCTGGGCGAGGTCAAAGCCTCTTTTACTCTGGCAACCTTAGTCAACGGAGTCATTGCCATGGCGTCTTCCTGAAGACGCTTGATCTCAAGGCTGGGCTGGGAGTCCAAGGAAAGCTGCCACGCCCGACGGCGGGCAAACGGCTCGATATCTCCGTCCGCAGCCGGAAACTGGAAGATCACCTGCCAGTGACGCAAGGAAGGCTCGCCGTCCGTGTCGAACAGAACATGAGGCTTTGCAACCACCCGCAACAGCGTGTCAGGCGATGGCCAAGCTGTCTCTGACGCTGACCACCCACATGAGGTCCGCGCGGATATCTGGCTGCGTGGCGTCTGCGCACTCGAAGATGATTCGCACTCCGCGCTCGGCTTCGTTGCACTCCTGCACAGGATCTTTGGCCGTCACTCGCAGTAAGAGCTCCGCGTACTGGACTGGCAGATCCTCACCTGCCGTAATCTGGCCGGTCATTAAGGACATGCTTTTTATGCCTTTTGTTGTGTGCTTTTTTTTGGACCGAAAACCTTGTTTTTTCGCGTGCGCGTTCTTTGTCAAAACAATCCGTTTTTCGAAAGTGTTTTTTTGCCGAAAATCTTGGGGAGGGAGGGGGGCCTTGATGTTTGGACAATCCGGTGGCTCAGAGAGTTGTTTTTGCTATGTCAGCTGGTAGTGAAACTTGGCGCACGTGCTGCCATGGACATTTACGGGGTTGACGCTGACGAGCTCGCGCATTGCGTGGCGCTGCATGTCATTGAAATGAAGATTGACGAGATTATTGTCAGGAAATGCAGCCGGGTCCTGCGGCGGTTGATCATGGAAAGAACTGGGCGAAGAGCCGCGATGTTTCCTTTCGCAGTCGTTCTTGCTGGTATGGAGCGCGCGCTGATTTCGCCATTGCCTTCTGATGATATGGCCAGGGAGCCTCTTGTGCTGCGGGATTTGTGCTCTCCAGGCTCTCCAGGACCAACGCAACTTCCACGCGTCACTGCTGAAGAGCGGGCTTTTGTGGAAGAGTCGACCCAGGTTCTGCACTTCTTGAACGAACTGGCCGACATTGACTGCCAGTTTACACCATTGGAGATGCTGTTGGACGATGCTTGTTTGACTTTGCGTGAGCTTGTCTGTTTACCCTTGAACTCTGACTGAACTTGCATCTAGAAAAGGCTGCGGAAACGCAGCCTTTCCCCTGAGAGCCCGGCTCAGCTTAGGTTTTTGCTTTGCCTGAGAAGTTTGGCAACTCCTGAGTTTTACAAAGCACAAGGAAAAGCGTGTCTGTTTTGCTGCCAGCGTTGCGTGCGGCTCATTGAGTTTTCGCCCGCCGCCCGCCCATTCGGTTCAACTGGCTCAGCTTCGGTTCGGCTTCAACTTGTTGAAATGTCCAGCTTTGTAACCAAAGCTGGCGAAGCCATGGCATCCAGGTACTTGGAGGAGGGCTCACCTGGCATTCTGCGGGGGCATTGCCTATACAAGTTGGCGGAAGACATCCAACGAATCACTTGCGGGCAACCAGACAAGATCCCTTTCTCGATGCTCATCAAGGTCTGCGAGACTCTGGGCCCTCTGTACAAAGACAACCGGATGAACTCCAAGATCATCAGCAAGTGCTGCGCCACATGCGCTGTGCTTGAACACTTCTTCCGCCACAAGACACCGGTGACTGATGTGCGCTACAATCTGGATGTTTGATGAGTACGAGATGCTGCGGCCGATGAAGGGGAAGCTGAACAAGGTTAAGCTTGACGAGCTGCGCACTCTCCATGACCAAATGTTGCAGGTGAGCGAGGCCCTGGATGTGTGGGGCGGTCTTGCCGCTGGCCACGACGCAGAGTGTGTGTTTCTGGCCATACTCTGGCCAGTCCATGTCCTGATACAGGACTTGCAGCCGGTGCTTCGAGAAGTCATATACGAACACACTGCGGCAACACAGTGAGTGTTTGGGCTGAGCTTGAGGGGCTGCTGCAGCCTGAGAAACGATGTGTTTGCTGCCGCATGCTTGTTTGCAGGCAAGAAAAAGAGCACCTGGGGCAATATTTGTCAATTTGACATGATTTTTGTGCAATTTACTTTGAGCGCTCTGGTCCAAACTGGCCTTTTTTTAGGGGAGCCATGATGGAACAGTCAGACTGGTGTATGCACAACAGCGTGCCTGACGACACGCCGCCGGCACCCCCAGCATCGATGCCGCAGCCGCTTTGGGGGAGCACTTATTTTCTCACGCCCGCAGCGGCCGAAGCTTTATGGCCTTTCCTTACCCTCGGCGAGCGAGCATCGCTACAAGCTGCCGAGTGGTGGGCGCATGCAGACTTGCGGTGGTATATACGTGGCATGGCCGCATTGCCCGATTTGCTTTGTGACTCCTCCAGCAGTGCATCTGAACAGGAGGCCCTTCGCACCCGCCGCCCCAGGCGCGCCGGGTGACGCATGCCTGGCTCACTCGCCTCGCACCCGTGCTGGTAAACGAAGATAGTCAGAATGCCCTTGGTCCCATGTTTATACTGCCGGAGTTCCACGCAGCGCTGCTGCCGCGAAAACCAACTGCGTGCCCGCAGTTGGTTCTTGTTAATGGCCAACACCTCTGCAAATTCCAACAGTAGCTTAGTCTTGACTTTACACGTTTCGGGCGCAAGGTCGGAACAAGAAAAAGACCCTCTTACGCAAGGCTAATGGTGGTAGAGCTGCAGTCTTCGATTCGTGCCTGTGTTTGCTCGGGCGCGCCTGTGAACAGTTTGAAACATGTGTCAGGGATGCTGTGTTCATGTCGTGATGGTTGAATTGCCCGCCGCAGCTGTTAAGGAACATCTGTGGAACATCTGCGGAAACGCAGCTGTCAGTCAGACAATGCCGTGGAATTCTGACTGGCAGGCCGTGTGCGATGTCTGCGGATGGAAATGCAAGACCCCGTTGTTCAAGAAGAAGGCCTTCAAAGACAGCGGTGTGATGGTTTGCGGTTGGAACTTTGAGGTGATTTGCTGCGTGTGCCTGCTGGAGGGAAAGGCTGAGGCTGGCCTGCAGCACAGCTGGCGCTACACCAGGGATGAGGCCTTCAAAGTTCGGTCCGAAAATTGCGAACCGCCGATGTGTACTAACTGGGTGGGCGCCGTGTATGATCGCTTGCCGCCATCATCGCAGGCATCCTCGGCGTGGACCAGCACCTCCCCGCCGCCGCCGTGGCTGAGTCCGCCGCCGCTCCCGCCCGAGGAAGTGCTTAAGGATATCTTGGACGAGCTGACAGGGGCGCAAGGCCGTGTCAACAAGATAGAGATGATGATTATTGGGCTGCTGAATCAGAAGAATGAGTCCAAGGAGACAATCAAGCATTGCTAGACACAGACAGCCCAAGGAGACAGTCTTCGAGCATCGCTAGACGCAAACTGCGGCCACGCAGTCTTGCCAGTGTTTCACTTGAATTGCTGCCGCAACAGTCTCTTCGCACATTTTGCAGCCAGAAAAAAAACGCAGCGCAATGCTTTGTCAATCCATGAGCAAGGGCCCGCCCTGGGTTGGCTGTGCAGCTCTTCGAGTAGGGTATGCAGGCATCTGGTAACACTGCACGACTTTGTTTTTTCGGTTGTGTTGTCGTTGGCGACAGCAGGAATTGCCCTTCGCCTCTTCAACATAAAGCTTCCGCAACTCCATGCGCACCACATTGTTGACAAAACTGCATCTAGAACCAGCTCTGCACCCGCAGTTGAACAGTTGCTGTCGAATGATCTATTTGTTGGAGCTCCTTGCCTTGGTTGTTCAAACTTACTTACTCAGGCTGCTAGTGGAAAAAAACAGCTCTCAAATGTTGTTGCCGTTCAGTGATCATGAAACACAACTGCATCTCACACTGCTTGCGCGCCAGCCTTGGCTTCAAGCAAGGGCAAGGCAGATTGAACACTGCTTTGGCAACACAGCAGGACATGCCGCGACATTCCGACGAGTATGGCAGTTTGGCGCTATACTTGTTCATGAATGTCAATTTCGACTGGCATGTCTTGGCGCACCGAAGGTGCAGCGGGTTTCTTGCTACACCTGCTGGAAGCATAGTTCCAGCAGATCTTGTCTACAGGCATGGTGGAAACTGGCAGGAAGATGCGGCCAAGAATGCCGCCTTAAGGGAACTGGTAGAAGAGGCTGGGTTGCAGCTGGACTCCAGCGTCGCGGGCCACTTTTTCACGCTGGCAAAAGACACGACGCTGATAAACCAGAAATTTCAGGACAGGTTTGGGAAAGTGCATGGGGTTGGGGCGTGTGAAAAGCTGCATGTCCCTGTACGTTTGTTCTAACTATTGCAAACACTGTTCAAGCAATGCCCCTGCAGGAAAACAAGCGGAGAAACGTAAACCACATCAATTTCGGCTTCGTCTTGCCGTCTTTCTGCCACGATACACTAGAGGTCCATGGCCCTCAACGCATTGGCAAACCCGAGCTCCTGCCACACGGGATGGCCAATGTGGATGGGGTCTCAACAAAGCCGCTCGACCAGAATTCCGGGCACAAGTGGGTGAAGGTCAACACGATGCTGAGTCATCGCGACCTCTATGACCTTTGCAGGACTCCGCTTGCAGACTTCCTGGACAGAGTGAACCAAGCCGCTGTGGCAACACAGCGGCCATCACACAGGGCACTGGAAAGCATTGAACGACTGCCGCTGAAGTCGGTCCTCATCGCGAGCGAGATGCTGGCGAATCTCCTGAAGCTGTCGCATGTGGCTGGCACAAAGTCATTGGAGTTGGCCACTCCATTGGTGCAAGCCCCGTATGATGTCCTGAGGAACAACATCGGGAGATTGACCAAGCGTCCAAAGTGGGAAAAACAGGGGAGGAGCCAGAGCAACCACCCCCTTGCAAAGGACCCAGCATTGGTGGAGATGATGGTGCGGCACTGGGCGCACGTCCACGGAGTCTGCGACTCTCTGGGCCAATGCCGCCATTTCCCCCAGGAGACCTCGAAAAGCTCTGGCCACATCGAGTTCGATTACTTGCAGTCGGACAGACTGCACTCTGCGCAGTGGCAGCGTCGTATTCAAGACATCTGCGGAAACGCAGATGGCATCCACTTGCACTCGGTGGTTCACGGCACGTACTGGGAATGTGCCCCGGCAATCCTGAGACAGGGAAAGCTGACTGCGTCAGATAACGACGCCGGGCTGGGGGCACGCGAGTATCACGGCCGAGGAGGCCGTGGAGTCGGAGTGCGCCTTGCCAAGAAATTTGTGTTTGGTAATGATTCCTGAATGTTTAGTCCTTGGTTGTTGTAGTCTTGCCTGTTCGTGCCTTGCCGACCTTGTGCGCCAAGGTACACAGCAGAAGACTGGGAGCACGTCTTCGACCACTACGCGTGGAAGACAAATGTCTTCGGCAACAATGTCTTTTACGCTTTGGGCTTCCAGCTTCTGGGCCACACCCCCAGCACGATTTTTAACATGCATCGTGGCACTGAATTGGTGTGGAATGCGGAGGATCTCGTGATAGTGAAGGTGATCGTGAGGTATAACATGCGGGTCCAGCAGGGCAAGGCGTGCTCGCGGAATTTCCAGCCGCAATGCCGCCTGCTGCCGAAAGAGTTGCAGGGGCGCCACGTGGAGGTGCCCGTATACGAAAAGATTGCAGCAAGCAGGTGGCACGACTGTGCCCACACCCCTCACTGGGAAGAAGACTCTGTCCCACGCAAGGAGTGGTTCCTTCACATGGACTATGACAAGGTGAAGAATCTCACACCCTTGAGCTGCTGCTTCCCCTGGGCTCCTCAGCCCACCAACGTGAAGGCAAGAGCTGCTGCGTTCACCGCTTGCCGGTCACGCAGCCCGCGAGGCGGATCCCCAAGCAGCCTTGCGCCGACGCCAACTGTGGTGCCGAGCATGGAGCAGGAAACTCCAACTCTGCAGCCGGAGGAGCCCACTGTCACTCAGCTGCCGGAGGAGGAGTGCCAGCAGGAGCCGGCAAGCCCAACTCCGTTTTTGCCCATGCCAAAATCAGCTGCGGCGACGCAGCTTGACACTGACATGGACAAGGAGCAGGAAGAAGTTCCGGCCTGGTTCAACTGTTCGCCAACGTCGCCGGCTGACGACATGCAGGAGGATGATGATGACGACGGGCTGCAGCAACAACTCCAGCGTGCGGAGCACCTGACAATGACCCTTGAGCGTGTCAATGTTCGTGATTCTGACTCTGAGCTGAGCGGAATCTCAGATGATGAGGAGGAGCCGGATGACAAAATGTCACAGAAGGACGAGGACCAAGATGAGCACCCGGACCAAGATGAGTGGCGGTGGATGCCGCTTGAGTCAGGTCGATGGCAAGGAGCACAATTGCTGCGATTGGAGAGGCAGTGGCAGGACGCCGGGTTCCCAAAGCTCGGCACTGAGGCAGGCGATTGGTTCCACACACAAATTACAGCAGCGGAGACGGCCTATGTCACTGCGACAAGCATCTATGACAACATGCCTGACCCGGATGGTGGAATTGCGGCGGGGCTATCCAGGACTCGACAACAGAAGACGCGGTCGCGCGTGAGAACCAGATTCAAGAGATCCCGAGTGATTGGGCTGCCCTTCAGAACTCGGGAAGCCAGAAAGCGACAAAGAGACTCGCGCCGGTGCATAGGATGCATTCCAGCGGCACCTACACCTATACACAATGGGTCGCTGCTGGATATATTGCCGCGCAGTTCCGCCGGCTGCCACGGGCGCCAAAATTCCCCACGGGCCAACGCTGGTACAATTACCGGGGACAATGGCTGAAAGTGACCTTCAACGACGGCATTGAGTGGTGGACTGATGATCCCTGCACAAACTGACGTAAAGGAATGGTTCCTGGGCCTCGAAAAGGTCAAAAACTGAACTGCGTCGCCGCAGTCAGGTTTTTGGAATCATTGCTTGCGAAGCCTTTGTACAGCTGACGGCTTCGGAAGCGGTCGCACTTCAAGCACACAGTCCCGCAGAGGTAAAAAGGGCTCGTCCGTTTTGCCTGAGTGATTCTGTCGTGGCACAGTTCATGTTGCGGCATCGTTAATCGTTGATCACGCCTGTCGAAACATGCTCAAGTTGTAGGGCAGCTGCTGCACCGACTGCGGCAACGCAGTTCGGATGGCGCCATGCCTTCTTCCAAATGCGTGATTAAGTGGGGAAGACTGTTCAAGTGGGCAAAACTGACTGAGTCGAATGTGCAGTGCCGGTACTGCAAGTGCTTCAGCCGCTCAGTGGAAGGATTGCGAGCAACGCAATTGAAACAACATGAGCGTGGAGTACTGCATCGGTTCCGACGAGCGACAGCGCTTGGCTGCAGCCCAAATCTGCCAGGCACCCCGTCAATGGACACCTTTCTGGGTGTTGTGGAGCGCCGCTTGAAAGGAGAATCGCTTCGAAAATCTCCTCTTGGCCGCTACAAGGAAAAGAACATTTCATGGTGCTTGATTGAGGCTATGTTGGACATGGAGCGGAAGAAACTTGGGAAGTGCCAGGTAGCTCTGATTTCGCAAGATGCGCAAGGGCCGATGCTTTCTGTCAGATTTGCCTGTGTGTCAAACCGCGCTGCGAAACCGCAGCGCGGTCAACTTGAACTGCATCAAGGCCTCTTGGGGCTCTTCCACGGCCAAATTTGCGGCGCCCGAAGGATTGCCAGGACAACGCTGCGAGTTGCAAAAACTATGTTTCAGGCTGGAAGAAAACCTCCGTCTGGGTGGTGCGGGAAGGCGCCGACATTTTACAAAAAGGCCTGGCAGCATTTTCGCAGAAGGGTGGAACCTAGGCGGCAAAGCTTTGCTTGCTCCATGTTTCAAAACAAAATGCTTCTCCCTGACGCTGACGCTGCTGAGGAAATGTTTGCTTCGGATGCGGCCGCTGATGAACTGAGAGCCAGCCGTTTACTCTCACTTCGGGACCACTTTCCTGCCGAGACTTTTCCAGCTATGAAGATTCGACTGCGCGACAGCGCGCATGCTGTCCAGCGGCAACTCAGCGCAGTCCTCACGTGTTGCATTCCCAGTAAACAGCCCTGCGCGGAACGGACAACTAACAGACAGCTGCCTTGCTGGCTAAGGTTGCAAAGAAATGGCATCTTGACGAGACGCTTCAGGAATACATGCAGCAATTCATATCTGGAAAGGAGTCTATGACTGCGCTGATTTGGCATTCGCCAGATTTGAAGGTGATGTTTGCGAAGCATGTTGCTAGGCTCAAAAGTGGACATGTTTTAACACACATGCCGCAAGTGTGGCCATAGTGTCTCGTCGCGCTAAGGTTCGGCACATGGACGCCGAATTTCTGCGACACAGTGGCATGAGAGACTTGCAGTCGGCCAAGCATCGTCATTCTTCTCTGCAGAAGCCGATGGGGCGATTTATCCTTCTTGCGGATGCGTTCTTGGCCACAGCTCACGAGAGACTTAGTAGGCATCAGGCTTGCTTGAGTATGTCGCCATTTCAAAGAAAAACTGTGTTGCAAATCTAAGGATATTGCGAGTAAAGACCAACGCGAAACCCCGAAGGGTTGCCAAGAAGTTCCTGGAGTCTATATCCACAGAGGTGTACCTGCAAATGGCTATGATGGCTGACGCTGCTGATGAGGAGATCAGAATTTTACGCAGATTTGACAAGAGCCAGATGGACATGAGTGCAGCGCAAACCTGCTTGACAACCTTTGCTCAAAGGCTGCATGTGCTCTTCGTGCAGAAAACAGCCACCTCCAGTGGTTACACACAGCACGCTTCTAGACAGCACTGAGTCGCGAAGCCCGTGATAAGATTTCAGAGCTTCAAAGACTTGATCTGACTGCCAGGTGCTGAAGTGGCTGGAAAGACCTCGTTTGATTCAACTGGGCGCTGGGCACAGGAGTGTGGGAGGCAGCGTTTCGCCGATCGTTTTCAACAGGTGCTTTGCAAGGATGGCTGCATGGCTCGCCCTTGTCTCGCAGACCTTCAAGACAGAGTTTCCTGATGAACTGATCCACAACTTGTCAGCCTTTTCGCTCAGCGGCCCCCAAAAGAGCGGTGCGAAAACACAGCGCTGTCTTCTGCGGCTCTCCCAGATGTTCGACGCGAACTCTAAGCAGCTCTATGAACAGTTCCAAGACTTAAAGCCTACTGCCCAACGCCACCGACCGGTTCTGAGTTTGTTTAACGGTGCATATTGCTTGTCCTGCTTTGCTTGTCGCTTTCCAAAGCTCTGCCCAGGAAAACAACTGTCCAAGTCGGAAGAGTTGGGTGATTTGCAAGCCTGGACCTTGGCAGAGTCAAGTTTCAGCGGCCGCTGCCCGGACATGTCTAAAACACTTGCCCGTGTCTTGCTGGCATCGGCGGCTGGAACTGCGCAGAGCGAGCGTGACTTTGCAGATATCAAGTGCCACACTGCACGCGACAGGGCTTTCTTAGGCCCTTACTTCAAGGCGTTCGAGAGGCGGCTTCGCCAGTGGGACAAGAACAGTCTTCGTGGTGCAGTTGCTATGCTTGCCCAAAAGATTTGGCAGGAAGGCTTCGGCTCTGAAAGATCATCTGGGTCCGCTCGCAAACCTAAGTTTGTTTCCGGTCTTCGACTAGAAGCAAGCCGGCAGGACGCTTGGCGGCACATAGCTTTTTTTAACTTGCCGGAGTTCGCTTTGCACACCTTGCCGGCCAAGGCACGAACAAGAAATCCTGTTTCGGAAGCCGCGGGGATAGCTCGACGCCGGAAGAGTGTGAAGCGATGCTTAAAGCTGAACGATGCCCCTCGGGACATGCTGCGGCTGAGCAAAAGTTCCCGCAAGGCAGCTGGAAATGCAATTACCACCAAGCACGAGGAAGCGACCAAAAAGTTGTCGGAGCTGAAGAAAAGACGGTGCTTTCAAGCTCAGCAAGACGACCTGCTGCTGCGGCAAGAGCAGCTTCGTCCAGCAGAGCACAGCCAATGCTTGGAGCGTAGGAGGAAAGCTGACCACCAAGCTCAGCTCGAAAGCTCGCTGCGGAAACGCAGGCGGAGTCAGCCTGAACTTCCAGCTCTGGCCAATATGCGCCTTGGCGTTTGAATTTGCTTTTGCGCCTTTGTTCTTGCAAGTTTTCTTAGGCGATTGCTCGCGAAAGAGGAGGCAGACTCTACTGACTTGCACCAGAAACTCCACACTTTGGGTGCCCTGGTGGTCAATGATTATCTCTTGGCTGAAGGCGTTGTGGTGAACAATGTCGCAAAACCTGGCTCTCGAGCTTCATGGCTAATGCGACTCTCTGGTGGTCTTATCGTAAGCCAAGCTGCGATCAAGACCGGGTTTGGGCCTTGGGTTAAATACAAAGGGCCAGCCAAGGGCACCCAAAGACATATGCTCATTACGCCATCATTTCGCAAACGTCATCCGCGATTCGCTGTCTTGGCACAAACACGCATGCAAGAGCTCAACTGGAAAGTGTACGTGCGGGCCTTGGCTGGCTGTGGCACACTTGTCGTCCTGTCCGTGTCCCGTTTGCCTTGTTTGGAGCGGCGCGCCCTGGTAACAGAACTGAGGACAAGGCTGCCACCTGGGTGAACGCAGCCAAAGCTGCCAAGACCAAGAAGAACTATGTGAGTGTAGGACTTGTGCAGGAAAAGTCCGCTGACATCCACAAAGATGTTCAACGCCCACATTTGTACAGTGGGGAGCTCTTGGGGCAATAGAGCGATTCTGCCTGGGTCACAGCCGCCAATGACGAGCATTGGTCGCTGCACAGAATCTGCCCTCTTCACTGGGGAAGAGGGCTGCCACTGCCTCGCGTCATAACAGAGAGAAACACGTCTATGCGATGGCTCGCTGTCTGATGACGGAAAGTGCTTCTTGAAGCGCTGGGAGTTAAACAGTGTACAAAGCCGTGGGGGGGTGGGGGGAACCTTGTCCCGGCGGATGCGCGGGTCCGGTCAGCCGAAAAATCCTCCATTTTGTGGGAGTTTTGTTTGAGCGCTTTCTGCCACGCAAGCCTGGTTTTTGGTGTTGCTCCCTGTGTCTGCCAAATGAACAATTCTGATGCATCAGAATTTTGGGCCCCTGCGAGTTCTGATGCACTAGATCTTGGGTCCCTGCGAGTTCTGATGCGCTAGATTTTGGGCCCCTGCGAGTTTTGATGCACTAGATTTTTGAGTCTAAGTCGTTTATGCTTTTTCAAACGGGTCCTCGGGCTCTTTTGAGCCCGACAGCCCGAGTGCCGGGGGGTTCCGAACCCCCTGGCACTGCGAGTTCTGATGCATCAGAACTTGCAGTGCCGGGGGTTACCCCCCCATTTCGAGCCGGGGGGTTCCGAACCCTCTGGCGCTCGGGACTCGAAAATGGGGGGTAACCCCTGGTACTGCGAGTTCTGATGCATCAGAACTTGCAGCGCCAGGGGGTACGGAACCCCCTGGCACTGCGGCTCAAAATCGGGCTGACCTGCTATTTGTTTTGGGGGGTATGTGCAATTAAGCCCCAAGCCGAGACTACTACGTCTTGTTGTCTGTTGTCTGGTGTGCTCATGTGTTCTGTCTGCCCGTCAAGCCGCTTCACGCTTCGCCCCGCAGCCAGCTTTCCTCCAGTTGCTTCTTCAGCTGACTTGCTGGTGAAGCATGGGGAAGACATCCTTGAAGGTGAAGAAAACTGGCATCAAGAAGCCTCCTCGCGTGGAGAAGGTGGAGTCACATTGCCAGCGCAAGTGGCCAATCATGCTTGGGAGCGACTGCAGCGGCATGGGAACTGATGTTGTGGCAGCGAAGCAACTGGGGATTGAGTTCATGGTTCAGTTTGCCACCGATGTGGGCCCAGATTGCCGAAAGGTGATTCTTTCCCACAAAAAGGGACCGAGGAGTCTTGGATATGCTCTTGGAAATGTTTGCGAGAAGTGTGACTTGTACACAGCTGGGTTTCCGTGCCAACCATACAGCAGACTGCCAGAACAAGTAGCTGTTTTCAACCGAGTTTGGGTTACTTTCTGTTTTTTTGCACACAGGTCTTTGCTTAGTCTGCTCCTTCCAAGGTACGGCGGGCGTCGGGCAGGGGAAATGCGACCAACGTGATTTATCAAAGGCTGTGGTGGACTACATCTGCCGCATGCAACCGCGTGGATTTGTGCTGACGGGCATCCGGAATAAGAAGCACAGGAAGCACTTCAACAAACTTCTGCGGCAGCTCAAGGAATGTCGGCTTCCTGGGTCGCAGAAGCGGGCCTATGCTGTGAGCTGGCGAATGGTGAACAGCCGCAGTTTCGGGCTTCCGCAAAACCGGAAGAGGATCTACATCATGGGCGCCAGGAGGTCCACGCGCAAGGGTGTGAAAACCAGAAAACCAAATATGGTCCACTCGCTGCCTGAAAGCAAGTTCGCTTGCCTGGACGACTTCTTGGAGAAGGGGCTTCCCAAGGTGGACATCAAGAAGCTTTGCAAAACCCAGCGGAACAACATTTTGGCAGGAAGGAAGAAGCTCAAGGCGAAGGGTGTTTGGAATCTGGACAGGGACATCATCGACGCAGGAGCCGGGAAAAACTTCCGGTAGGTCACCTCGGGCTATGTTCCCACAATCACATGCGCACGAGCCTCCGGCGACAACTTCTGGCTCGACAACGATTCTTGTCCAAACCAGATTTAGCGAGTGCAAATAATCAAGTGTGGCGAGTTGCGCAGCCCGCAGCCCGCTTACAGCCTGTGCTAAGGAAAGTCGCTTTCTCAGCCTCAAGGAGCTGGCGGCTTTGCAGGGATTCCACAACTTCCGCTGGCCCAAAAGTGTGTCCGCGCCAAGAGAGGCAAAATGGTGGGCAACGCCATGTCGGTTCCTGTCCTGAGGGAGGCAATGAGGGCGGTGCTCACGGCAGCTAGGTTGATCCGCTGGGCCTAGTAACTGTGGAGCCACAGTTATTAAGACAAGAGCTGCTCCTGTTTAATTTGCTGGGACGCTGGCCCTGCTTTGGGTTGGTGCTCCGCGACTGCAACAATTGACCGGGGTAAACAAAAAAGGATCAAATTCGACTTTTCACAGAGCGTGGCCCGTGCTTTCAGATTAAGGCTCATCCGCAGTTTTCAGATTAAGGTTCATCCGCAGTGTTGTTTATTTGAGGCCCCCGGTGCCAGCTGCGTAACCGCAGCGAGGTGCAGACTGCTATGGTTCAATCAACATCCTCGGCAAGCTCAACCCCGGTGCAATGCCGGAACATAAGCGCTTCCCACTACGATGACGTGAGGAAGGCTTGGGAAATCATTGTGGGGCGCGGGCCTCAGTAATAGAGATGCCATCAGTCGGTACTGCGCTGCTGCTCAGGACGGATCTTTTCAGTCACCTTGAGTCAATGAAGCCCTTAACGATCGAGGAGGGCCTTCGACAATCGCAAGTTGCAGTCCATGATGGAGGCCTTGAAGGAGGGAGATTCCACTACTGACCAGTACATTGCAGGCGGCAATGTAGCGGGGGTTAGCTGGTCATGGTCTTCGACTGCAAGTGTGCCAGTGTACAAGAGCAGCGTAAAGTGGATCATGCGCGCCACGTACAAGACGCCCCAGCCTATAAATTTGGCGGTGGCAGTGGATGACTTGTTTATGGACCAGAAAAATGGGCAAATGAAGAGGATCAGTCCGGAGGAGGACCATCACGCCTTCATCTTGGCCACAGCGAGGGACTTGCAGCAAGACAAGTTCCAGGAGGCCGGCGCCGTCGCTGTCTTGGCCCCTAAACACATTACTAGCCAAGCATTGAGTTGCCAGCGCAGGAATGGAGAAGGGCGTGGCTGTCTTCCACGATCGATTGCCGCTTCAAGCCCGGGCTGAATTTGTTCTGGGGAGCGGCCAAGCAAAGGGAGGATGTTGGGACCAGCTACGAGACCATGTACTACAGCCCTGTGCAACGCATCTTTCAAATAGTGTCCTTCAAGCAGAATCACGAATCAGCTTCCAAGACCAAGCTGACGACTAAGAAGCTTTTCGAGATCTTGTCTGCCAACTTGACGGTGACATCGGGGGAGGCAGTGACGCAGTCCTACCTCGAAGTCTTGATGGCTCTGTGGAATTCCTTGCTGAGCGACACTTCTTTCCAAGAGGAAGTCCTGCTTTCTGAGGAGCTCTTCGGAAAGCGAAGTCCCATCAAGTCCATATATGTTTTGCGAGACCTTGCCACTGCTTGCAAGAAGCAACCGCCTTGCGTGAAGTGGGTGTTCGATGCCCTCATGGATGCGGCGTTGAACAAAATCTTCAAGCAAGGCGAGCTCAACCCCCAGGCGTTGGCCAGCAAGAACACCCGTGGGAAGAATTCCAAAGGGCCTGACTCCTAGCACTGCTGCTTTTTGCTTAGGCTTTGCCTTGATTGATGGGGGCGCACTGCTTCTGAGGCTGTTCCATATGTGGGCGTGGAAGTATGTCCTGAAAGATGAGATCCTGGACATGCTGTTGGCTCACAAGAGCCTGCCATGTGAGGACGCAAAACGCATCCGGGAGAAACTCTCCACTCAGGAGACGTGGCGCAAGGCAATGGCTGGTGGCCTTCTCTTCTCGCGGGGGACGCTCGACAATATCCCTGACAATGAACTTGACCCTAGCATTTTCACTGCAATTGGTGATTCAAGTGTCGCCCATGACATTGTAATGATCTGGACATGGCGCAGAGGCAAATCCGTGAAAGTCGTGGCCAACAAATCGTGGCTGGGGCGCTGCAGCCAGCCAGTCAAGAGGCTGCGGAATTTCTGGCAGATCTCATTTACACCAAGAAGTACGACGAGAAGGTGAAGAGCGTGTTGCACACCAACTTTGACGTGAATGCCCTCTCGAGCGCGAGGCGCTCAAGCCCATCTGGGACAAGCTAACCAAGAAAGCCGACAAAACGGCTGCGGCAACGCAGGCGGAGTCAGCGGACGAAGGTGCGCCGCCCTTGTGAAAGCCGCCATCCGCCTTTCAGAGCCCAATGAAGCCAAGGCAACCGAGGCTGTCCATGCAATTGAAGGAGTTTCTGCTAGAAACTGAGAGACCTTGTCAATTCCCTTTTGCAGGTCGCGGTGGCTGACCAAGAGATTGACAAACTCATCCTTGCTTGGTCGAAGGTGGAATTCCTAAAGACGCGAAGCCAGGAGGGTTCCCAACTTTTCATTTGGGACGTTGAGCAGGCAGGAGAGCATAAAACCGACGCTCGGAGGTCACCCCCTCTGTTTCAGAAAGAACACTTCGAGAAAGTGGTCAAGGGCGTGCTTTTTGCACGAAACAGGCAATCCACTTTGACCTTTGACGACTCGGACGGGCCGCCTCCCCCAGACGCTTCGGATGTGTTGCCTAGCTTATTAGATAAACACAGGATGCGTGCGCTGTCCATGCGTTGCTCATCTTAGGTTCTTGTTCTTTGACGGAGGCCGGTCAGGCCTGCATTCTCATTGGAACAACCTGTTCAAGGGCAGCGGCGTGACTAAGATGTGGAATTTTATCCACAGTGAGGCCTCGACAACTGCGAACAGGAAGGCCAGGAATCTGTCAGGGACGGCGATTGAGCGTGGGGCCAGGGCCTCAGCGTTTTAATATGATTTCCTCGGAGGCGCGGGGGCTGATAATGAGGTCAACGTGGTTAACTTGGCAGAAAAGGTCTTGGTGACCGCCACGGATGTGCAAAAGCTGCAAGCTATCACGGGAAGCCGGAAGAACCTACATTTTGAGGGGACCGTGTGTTCAGATGCTGCGCCTTGGATAAACCAAACAGTGCGCGGTTGTTTGGCGCGCTCAGCTTGCGCCCCTTGTTTGCGTGCGAGTTTCTGAGGTCTACGGGGTCCCCCGGCATGATTTGGCAGGGCTGACAAGGCTGGCACCTGTGTTCAAGCACGAGTTGCTTGGAAGCTTCCGCGTGGCTGGTGCACCGAACAACCAACAGCGAACAAATGCAAGTGCAAAGGACAACGTGGCAGGAGAACCGACCACTTGGAATCCAAGAAATTCGCACATGATCGAGGAATTGTTGCACAGGTATCGGCCACGGGCTGTCACACTCATGACAGCAGCAGAGCCTGCGACAGCCAGCGTGATTTTGACAAAAAGAATTCCAGTGACAGCAATTTGCTCCTTGGCTGCCTCGCAGTTTGATGTCCTTTTGCTCGAGTTTGGTTCTGGTGCCCAAGAAGAGCACGCCAGGCTTCTCACAAAAGCACGCCAAGTGGTTCAAGGCCCAGGTCTGCACACAGCTCCTCGCGGCGATGACTGACCCTGCCAACGACAAGATTTTCAACGCAAAGCTGGGAAAACTTTTGCACCTTCCGCACGCGCAGAGCAGCAGCACCCCTGAGCCTTCCACGTCCACGGTGACAGGCAAGAAGCGAAAGTCGCGGGGAGGTGCCAATGCAAAGCCGAAGCCAAAGAAGGCTGTAAAGATGAAGGCGGCTCCGAAGAAGAAGTCGGAGAAGGATCTGATTGCAGAAGACGAAGAAGACGAAGAAATTGAAGATGAAGAGGACGTCGAGGAGGAGAATCTGAGTGAAGACTCTGTGGGTGATGACTAAACAAACTGTGGTGCCACAGTTTGTGCATTCTTTTGTTTAGCCAGCGCATGACAATAATGATGATAGCGGGACATGTCTGTTGGCAGCGAAGCAATCACAGACCCAGGGCAGATTGCAGTTCGGAGCGCTGCGAGGAAAATGGGATAAACACGCTGCTGCAATTGTGAGTGTCCTGTCTTTTGAACTGACAGTGCACGGAGAACCATTTGCAGTCCACGACCTGTGCTCTTGAGAGCCCAACCATGAGCCCCTCAAGCCAGTAAGTAGCATTGCCATTCATGAGCGGCGGCATTGAAGAAGGCAACTTTTTCCCGAGCCTGAGGAAGAACGACAATTGCGATGAGCCTGACTCTGGCAACGAGGAGGCTCAGCCTCCCATCGAGCAGCTCTTCGGCGAGGCGGGGGGATGGGATGATTCTGATGAGCCGGAGGACGAGAACGAAGATATGAATGAAGAAGAAGAAGCAGAAGAAGAAGCAGACAAAGACGCAGGAGAAGATCCTCCATGTCCAGTAGCGAAGGCCAAAGCCAAGGCCAAAGCCAAGGCCAAGGCCGAAGCCAAGGCCAAGAAAGAGCCCAAAGCGAAGGCCAAGGTCAAAGCCAAGGCCAAAGCCAAGGCCAAAGGCAAGGCCACAGCCAAGGGCGCGTCAAAGAAAACCACAAAGTATGACAATACCCGAAAAGCTTTCTTTGACAACGCTGCCAAGAACGTCCTGGATAGTAATGCTGCCCGGAACGCCTGGCTTGAGAGCACAGAGAGGAAGAATGCGATAGCTTCAATGCCAAGTCCTGAGAGAAGGCAACGCAAATTAGTGAAACCTCCTCCCGCTGATGATGTAAACTAGACCTTGTGGCAATGTCTGCTGCGGGCGCGCAGCAGACCATGGCACCGCGTGATGGGCAAAGAAACAAAAGAGCAAGCAGTGCGTGTTGGACCTTGCAAGTTGCGACTGTCCTTGAAAGTTGCGATGTTGTTGATTGATGTTATTGCCCTGCAGCTGTTTTCGCTTCACATCTAGAAAACTGCGCGTCAGTCCCACTTCCCACAGACATTACTGTGCTACCACAGTAATTATCTCGTCATGGTTGGACGGCATGGGCCGTCAGGAGGCACGCTTGCTTGGTGACGTGGAAGTCCAGCTTCTTCCCGCTCTATCAGCTTCATTCGGAGATACTGGAAAAGTTGGAGCAAGCCATCGTGTTTCGCAAAGGGAGCCCCATCTGCATGGAGGAGTTCAGGGATCTGCGAGTGTTCATTCATGTGAACAGCGACGATTATCTGGAAAGACATTACACAGAGGAAACTGCAGACTGGTGCAATCACGAAACTCAGTGCAGCAGTGGATCGAGCATCGGCCTTGGGTTCAGCTGGTGCAAGGGCCCACGAAGAACCTGATATGTGCCATCAACGAGTACAAGTGGAAGCATTATCAGTTGCGGTGTGTGGTGTATGACATTCAACGTGCCCCTTATGGTGGAAATTATGGGCCCTTTCCCATGCTTCCTGGGAGAAGCGCTTCTTGATTTGGGGCTGGCAGGACGAGCTCGATCGCGTGCCTGACCTGGTTGAGTGGTCCCAGGACTATTCCTCGATACTTTGCCTGCCAATCAGTGACCCCGTGCCAAAACCACGGGTGATGCTGAAGGCCCTTCACAGCCGAGACGTTGACATGATTCGCAGGTTCATGCCACTTTCTCTCTTTCCTGGCAACGCCATCTGGCATTCTGATGACATCGAGCAGATCACTGCAGCACAGCAATCTGATGCAGAAGGAAAGGACGCTGACATGCAGGTTGAGGATCCGGAGTTTCTATTGGTCGACACCGCCGACCAGGTCCCTGGCACCGAGTGCGATCAAATTGGCCGTGTCCAAGTTGGACCCATCATCAACAATTCGCCATGGCACCAAGATCAGCGCGCAAAGCAGCGTGCTGCCGCCAGCTGCGGAAACGCAGCTGCTGGAACTTCAAAACCAGCCACTGTGTTCTCCTCTGAGTAGAGACTGAGACAGGCCCGCCGCCAGCCACAACGCACAGTGTTTTTGAGGCTGAAGTTGTGTGGCCTTGGATTGAAAAAAATGCATCGAGCCACGGAGTGTGGTGTTCGCATGTGCATGAGCACTGCTAGGCTTTGTTGTGGTGTGAGTGCACGGGCATCGCTGCTGCTTGTCGTCCTGCCCTTGACTGGCATCGCCGCAGTCATTAAGGCCCGAGTTTTGCCGAAGGTTTCCAAACATGTCGTCTGAACACAAGAGCACGGTGATTTTCGGCAGTCGGGCTGACCTTCGCGCAGAGCGGAAACGCAAGCGTGATGAGTCGGGGGACTGGGACATGCTTAGCCACCCAGACTTGCGGAGCATTCTGCAGCAGAAGGAGCGACATTTTGATGAAGTATTACCCCACGCTCCTCCATTTACCTGCGGATGCCATGCCTGAGACACCGCCTGTTGGCAACCATTCCTACACGGTCAAGCCTGCAGCATGCTGCAAGATTATGGTTAAACTGGACAACTCAAGCTTTGTGGTGAAAGGCCTTGGACAATCACAGAAGTTTGGCTTCGGGGTGAAGTTCTATGTGGGGAGTGCCGACGATTTGCCACTGAGTGAGCGAGTTATGCCAGGGCTTGTCGCAGTGGCTTGGGCAGAGGCCCAGGTCCTGGCAAGGAAGTGGCAGCAGAAGAAAGATTCCGAGCAACCTGATGTCTCGCCCAGCTGCGATGCAACAACTGAGCCATCCCCCAAGGATGCCTCTTCCGGAAGCGAAACAACACTGGCTTGGGGGCAGTTCAGCCCTGATCGACTTTGACTCCAGTACAGATTGGATCAGGTGTTCAAACAACTGCGCCCCTGCAGTTGGATGCCTTGCTGTTTTCCCAAACGGTGGTTTTTGCAAGCTGCAATTGCTGCTTGCTTCTTAGCAGCAACATGGTCGGGGAGACATGCAATTGACATGTCGCGGGGAAAGCTGAGAGTCTGAAAAAGGAGTCCGCGTGAGTTTCAACAGCCACTGCGTGGCCATGTTGAAGCCCCCCGAGTCACTCTGCGCAAAAGATGAGGGGGTCACTCTGCGCAAAAGAATAGGGCAGGCGGGATTTCAACCCGCGACCTCCCCACCAACCCGTGCGTCCACAGGTTGGTCCGGGCACGCTGCCATTGCGCCACCGCCCCTTGCTCCCTCTGTGGCAACTTCGGGGTCTGAACCCGGCCCAAATTTTGAACAAGTCTTCGGAGCCAACACGGAGAGTTTTTCCAGCTTGAAAACAATTTAGAGCCTGAACCCGGGGCCCAAATGGAACAGCTTTTCGGGGCCCGAATCCGGGACCCGAATGGAACAGCTTTTCGGGGCCCGAATCGGGGCCCGAATCAAACAACTTTTCGGGGCCCGAATCCGGGACCCAAAAGGAACAGCTTTTCGGGGCCCGAATCGGGGCCCGAATCGAACAACTTTTCGTGGCCCGGGCTCTTGGCTGTGGATGTTTGTGGCGGCTCTTTGGAGGCCACCGTTCTGCACATTTGTGTCCACCAGCCATCTTTTCGGGGCTCGAATGGTATACGACTTTTCGGGGCCCGAATCCGGGACCCGAATGGAACAGCTTTTCGGGGCCCGAATCGGGGCCCGAATCGAACAACTTTTCGGGGCCGGGGCTCTTGGCTGTGGATGTTTCTCCAGGGACTCTTTGGATGCCACTGTTTCAACTTGGTACTACCCAGGTCCACCAGCCTTAAAGAGTTCAAACATACCAGAGTCAGACCCGAAACTGGCTGTTTTCTCGCAATCAAGAAGTCTGGAACAGCTTTTCGGGGCCCGAATCGGGGCCCGAATCGAACAACTTTTCGTGGCCCGGGCTCTTGGCTGTGGATGTTTGTGGCGGCTCTTTGGAGGCCACCGTTCTGCACATTTGTGTCCACCAGCCATCTTTTCGGGGCTCGAATGGTATACGACTTTTCGGGGCCCGAATCCGGGACCCGAATGGAACAGCTTTTCGGGGCCCGAATCGGGGCCCGAATCGAACCAGGACTCTTTGGATGCCACTGTTTCAATCTGCACATTTGTGTCCACCAGCCATCTTTTCGGAGCCCGAATGGTATACGACTTTTCGGGGCCCGAATCCGGGACCCGAATCCGGGACCCGAATGGAACAGCTTTTCGGGGCCCGAATCCAGGACCCGAATCGAACGACTTTTCGGCCCGGGGCTCTTGGCTTTGGATAATGTTTTTCCAGGGGCTCTTTGGAGGCCACCGTTTCAATCTGCACATTTGTGTCCACCAGCCATCTTTTCGGGGCTCGAATGGTAAACGACTTTTCGGGGCCCGAATCCGGGACCCGAATGGAACAGCTTTTCGGGGCCCGAATCGGGGCCCGAATCGAACAACTTTTCGGGGCCCGGGGCTCTTGGCTGTGGATGTTCCTCCAGGGTCTCTTTGGAGGCCACCGTTTCAATCTGCACATTTGTGTTCACCAGCCATCTTTTCGGGGCCCGAATGGAATGACTTTTTGGGGCCCGAGCCCAGTGCCCGAATGGAACGGTTCTTCGAGGCCCGAATGGGTAGTTTTTTCTTGTGGTGCTTGAATACTTTGTGCAAGTTGGACTTTTTTGTTTTTTGGGGATCTAAAGCTTGACTTGCCGGTAGTTGAACCTTTCGACCATAGACAAACTCTTATGGGCCAGCATTGAAAAGATCTGGGCAGGGGGTGGACTCTCGCTACTTTCTTTGTCAAGCTCCAGCCGCCTGACTTCACGTCGCCGTTGCCAAAGGGGGCGTGCCATGGTTGTGATAAAGAGCGAGCTGGGGGAGATGAAGAACACCAAGAAGCTGCAGGCCGACCCCGTGAATGTCAAAACTGCAACTAAGAGACGGCAGCTTGGAATAACCGTTCAGTCAATAATTGTAGTATGTGTTTATTATCTCTTCAACTGTGTTCTTGAGCCTGCCCAAAACATCTTTGCAAACTGCACTGGGCCAGGTACGAGAACAGCCGGCGCTGCAACATCCGTGTGCGACTCACCAAGGAAGAACTATTGAACCTCCAAAACCATGATGAGTTGCTTGCTGAAGTAGATCGGCTGCGGCTGGACAATGACTCCATGAAGAAAGAATTAGATTTCTGGACCAAAAGCACTACCATGGGTGCACGGGACTGGCGTGACCGTCTCCGCCAGGCTGAGCAGAAATTCCGTGAAGCAGCTGAAAAGAACGCGCGGCTTGAAGAGGCCCTGCGTGATTTAAACAGCAAGTTGGACCAGCTTGCCCTTATGACAAACTGCGCTCGCGCAGTTTGATTTGAGGCGAAAGCAGCCAGCGCCAGTGCCTGAGGCAAACCTGGCAGCTGCCATATGACGGGGTCTTTTCCATTGGCATGGGGCAATGCCGGAAAAAAAAAAGAGAGCAGCTGCGCGTTCACGGCCTTTTTCTTCTTGCTTATCGGCTGCTAAGGTGGCCAACGATTGTAACCAGTAGGCTGCCAAGTTCCCCTGCTGCATGTTTCTGCCCAAGCGGATCCCGCCCCTTCCCTCTTGACTTTCTTCTTTGGGGTCCTTACATGCAGCAACGCAAGTCAAGTTCAAGCCACCTCGGAGTAAGAGCGCATCCCAAAATTCTTCCCCCCCCCCTCCCTCCCCAAGATTTTCGGCAAAAGAAACACTTCCGAAAAACGGATTGTTTTGACAAAGAACGCGCACGCGAAAAAACAAGGTTTTCGGTCCAAAAAAAGCACCAAACAAAAAGGCATAAAAAGCATGTCCTTAATGACCGGCCAGACTTTGCTGGAACCTTCCTCAGGGCTGCCCCATAGCTTTTGCAGAATTTGGTGGAAACCTTCTGACCTCATAGCCCTCGCAGCCTCGTGGAATTCTTGGAACCCAAAGCCCACCAAGCAGCAATGCCAAGCATTTGCTCTGCTGCACCGTGAGTTCCGCAGGGACGTGATCTGATTTGCCACAAAGCCAACATTTGCCTGAGCAAGTGAGCAAGTCACAAAACAGTGAAAGTTTGCTAAAAACCATTGATTTCGGTTTTGCTTAGTGTTCCTCCCATGAGCAAAGCGATCTTGATCCGATGGCTTTTCAGACGACGGGCGCACGACACACCCTTGGTGGAGCATTGTGGAGCCTTGTGGAACCCGTGTGGAATCCTTAGAGCTTTGTGGAACCCTGTGAAACCTCAGGGCCCACAGCCCTCGCAGAATCTTGTGGAACCCTGAAACCCTCATACAACCTTACCTCAAACCACCACGGACCACCCCGCAGCCCTCGCAGAACCTCGTGGGACCCTGCTAGAACCGTGCTGGAATGGAACCTTACCTTGCAAAACATGGTGGAATTCTGGTGGAATTCTCATGGAACATTACCTCGACCGCTGGTGGAACCCTGGTGAAACCTTGGTGGAACCCTCGTGAAACCTTCCGCGGACCACGCCGCACCCTCGAAGAAATTGGTGGAACCCTGGTGGAACCCTCGTCCGGAGCACGACGGGCTGGTGGACCCTCGTGGAACCTGACCACCCAGAAATTGCTGGAACCCTGGTGGAACCCTCGTGGAACCTTACCTCAAACCCCTTGAACCACCCTGCAGCCCTTGCAGAACCTGGTGAAACCCTGGCAGAATTCTGGTGGAACCCTGGTGGAACCCTCGTCCGGAGCACGACGGGCTGGTGGAACCCTGGTGGAACCCTGGTGGAACCTTACCTCAAACCACCCCGGACCACCCTGCAGCCTTGGTGGAATTTTCGTGGCACCTTACCTCAAACCACCCAGACCACCTCGTGGAACCTTACCTCCAGACGCCCTTGCAGAACCCTGGTGGTGGAACCCTGGTGGAAGCCTGGTGGAACCGTGGAAGCTGTGGAACCCTGGTGAACCCTGGTGGAACCTTAGCTCAGGGTCGCCCCGAACCACCCCGGAGCCTATCTGGGCTGAGACCCCAAAGCTTTCAGCTGTTGGGGAAAAACACCTTTGGAAACTCCGGGAAGCGCAGGATTATTCGACGGAGTTCGGCCACGTCCTGTGGCATTGCTTGACATTGCATCTCTCATTTGAACAAGCCTCTTTCGTTCCAAATGGTTCCTGGCAGCTTCAATCAAGAATTGATACGACTTCTTTTCGGTTCCCTCCTCAGCTCGATCATAGTCATTGAGGTCCTGGGAAAAAGAGCGATACTTCTTGATCTGCCTATGGAATAGTGCCTGAAGGGTTTTGTCATTCTGTTCATTGCCCATCCCTGCGATCACAGAATCCCATCGAGTAAGGAAATTTCACAAGCATTCATTGAAAAGCTGAACAGACAACAAATCCTCAAAGTCGTAGATTGCGCCGTGCTTAATGTTCGTGCTGAAATGCTTATGACTCATCAATAGAATCTGGCGCCCCCTGACGTATCGCTTCGCTTTGGCTTCCTGCTCCTGGAAAATAGCGATCTAGCGAGCGAGGTCACCCTCAAGGATGTTCGTCAATGCTGAATCAAGGTGCACAAATAAGCCTGAATCGCAAAGTGCCTCAACCGTTTGGTCAGGGATTGAAAAGCCTTCTCGGGTTTATCAGAAGTAGCAACAACAACATCCCCAACTTTGATCCTCCAATTACGGTATTGCTCGGGCTTCGGACAACGGGGAATATGAATTCGATGGTGTGACTTGCTTCAGGAATTTTCGCCGACAAGATTCATCCGACTCAGAAGACAACGAAGACGATGATGAGGATGGAGATGGGGAAGGGTCACGGCGCCTGCGGCGGCTCCGATCCTTCTTACTCTCTTTCTTTTTCGTCTTTCTTCTCCTTCTCATCTTCATCGCGGTCACCATAATCTCCAGGCTCTCCGTTTCCAGGAGCTACATCTCCAGCGGTCCCGGCGGGAACGGATCCTATTTTGCCATAGGGATCGCTTCCGACCTTTGACCACCCACTAAGGCTCGGAATAGAAAGGCCGGGTGGAGATGCAACGTTGATCAGGCGGGACAGGAACGTGTTAGCGCGTCGTTGGGCATTCAACTGAATCTCAGATCGGTTCTGAAGTCCGGCGATGATCTCGCTGTGTCGGGCTTCGGCAACCTGGGCAACAAGAGGACCAGTGTCCTCGTTAACGTACTGGTTGAACTGGGCGTTGTTCTGAGTTGCCTTGATCTGCTGGTAATTGTTCATTTCGTTACGCACATCCAGCGAAGTATCATGATGCATACTCGCACTGTTCTGGTTGTACTGGTTCAAGGACGGTGGCACAGGGGTTCCCCTTGCGAGATCGGTGTGAGGGTCGTACATGACGATGTCCCCATGCTGATGCCTATCTCGATCGACAGGTGATGGAGACCTGGCACCAGGACGATCAGGCCGTTCTCGGTCGCTTCTTAAACCTAGCGACGCGGGGCTGTGGCTGCTCATAGCTTGCTCCTTCCTGATGAGCTCTCTGGCCACTTCTGAGTTCGCGCGACTTGTCGGATCATATAGCGGGTGATCCACACTCGATGATCTCGGTAGGGGAGTATCCAGGATCATCTGACATGCCGTACAAACCTGTACAAAGCGCCGCTTACTGCTGATAACCTATAGACTAGGCAAATCAAGCTAGAAGGGTCACCTTTCGACCCGACACAGAATGTAAGCGCGCTTATTGCTTGAGCCAGGCATGATGGTCGGAATGTACATCATGCAAGTGAGACATCCATGCACTTAGGGTTATTGGGTGCAAATCTAGTTGATGGAATAAAATTATTGAAGCTATAATATTTGATCGCTTCTTGGCTACTTAAATGGCAACCGGAAAATTGGCCCCCACGCAGTGTTGGCCGATCAATTGCTTCAGCGTCAGGATCGCCGGAGTGGCTTTCTGATTCTGCCCGATTCACAATTTCCTGGTGATGTACCCAGCTTTGGCAGTGAAAGCGCAATCTGCCGAAGTGTGCAACTATCATCTTATCCCAAATTCCATAACCTAGCCCATTTGGCCGGTTATGTCCGAGAAAGTAAACGAAATCCGCGATTCGACCATTGTTATTCTGACGAGGGGCTGATGGGATTTGTGTCCAAGCTCGCCTCTGCAACCCATGCTTCAACCATGGATCGGAGGGTCCTCGAAAGATACAGGGTCCAGTTGGATGTGGTACACAGTTTGCTCAACCAGCAGCAGCAGGCATCCCATCGATGCGGCGGGCCGTCAAGGTGTCCCTTTTTAGCACAAGACATTTGCTTGATCAAGGGTTTTTCCTAGGACATCCGATTACGCTTTGAGCTTCTCTCAGAAATTCGAGGAAAACCACAGACGGAAGCGCCATGCGCTGGTGTTCAAATCTGGCCCAGGACTGATGGGTTGAAGGCAAACGCAAGGCGCCTTTTGTTTTCTACTTGGCTCTAAAAGGAAATCCACTCCAAAGAAACGCGCAAAAGGTCCAGAAATCAATTTGGTTGATCATTTCTCAATCAATTAGCGATCCGGTTGCCTTTTGTAGGCTTATTTAGCTGCAGGGATTTCCGGGAAAGAGCAGGAGTGTGGGACGCCGTGCTGATGGCTCACGCCACGTCAATTGTCTTCAGAACAAGACTGTTCGCTGACTGCCATCCACGACTCAATTGTTCCCTTTTGAGCCAGAACAATCGAAGACCATTCAAATGTTTAGCCGGATCCCACCGGCTCGCTTTGCAACTTGAGCAACAGGCGCCATCTCTTTTCGGCGCACCGGGCTCCAGCCTTAAAGGATTTGGCCCGCAAACTAGTACGAATTATGATTGGGGACCTGTGGGAGGTCTTGTTTAAATAATCTCTGTTTGTGTCCACGACCAACTTTTCCGGGGGGTCCCTCTTGAAATTCGTAGCTGCAGGGACACGTGCCCCCCCCCCCCCAACAGAAAAAAAAAAAAGGTGGATTGGCGCATTCCCGATTCTCGCTCGCGAACGCCGCACCGAAGAATCAAGAATGCGCCCATCCAGCTGAAGGGGTCACCCCCCCCACAGAAAAAAAAAAACGGATTGGCGCATTCCCGATTCTCGCTCGCGAACGCCGCACCGGAGAATCAAGAATGCGCCCATCCAGCTGAAGGGGTCACCCCCCTCCCCCGCAGAAAAAAAAAGAAAAGTGGATTGGCGCATTCCCGATTCTCGCTCGCGAACGCCGCACCGGAGAATCAAGAATGCGCCCATCCAGCTGAAGGGGTAACCCCCCCCCCCCCACAGAAAAAAAAAAGGTGGATTGGCGCATTCCCGATTCTCGCTCGCGAACGCCGCACCGGAGAATCAAGAATGCGCCCATCCAGCTGAAGGGGTAACCCCCCCCCCCCCACAGAAAAAAAAAGGTGGATTGGCGCATTCCCGATTCTCGCGCGCGAACGCCGCACCGGAGAATCAAGAATGCGCCCATCCAACTGAGGGGGTCTCCCCCCCCCCCCAAGAAAAAAAAAGGTGGATTGGCGCATTCCCGATTCTCGCTCGCGAACGCCGCACCGGAGAATCAAGAATGCGCCCATCCAGCTGAAAGGGTCCCCCCCCCAAGAAAAAAAATGGATTGGCGCATTCCCGATTCTCGCTCGCGAACGCCGCACCGGAGAATCAAGAATGCGCCCATCCAGCTGAAAGGCTCCCCCCCCCCACAGGAAAAAATGTATTGGCGCACTCCCGATTCTCGCTCGCGAACGCCGCACCGGAGAATCAAGAATGCGCCCATCCAACTGAAGGGGTCGGCGGCACTGGGCGGCAGCCCTTAAATATGACACAGCCGAATGCCGCGTGCCTGTGCGCAGGTTGCAACGTTGGATTGATCGTAGGAAGCAACGTTGGATGCAAGGCATGGAGTGACACCGCTGTTGGCCTTCTCTTCCATGGCACCGAAGCGATCCATTGCCCGCCCAAACTCCTCCAAATCGCGCAGCCCTTTTGGGAAAGAAGCTCTCTCTGTCTCCCTCTCTCGGTCTCAGGCGCACGCACAAAAAACACACACACAGACGCAGTCGCTCCTCGCAGGTGAGCATGGCACCTAACTTCTTGTGCAGTCGCTGCCGCACCCGTCGCTTCAACGCTCGGTTGGGTGCCTCGGCGCTCGCCTCCGCGCAAGAGGCGCCCATGCGGGGATGTATGTCTGGGCCGATCCAGGATCATCAGGGGCGCCCTTTGAGTGAACACCTCTCTGCTTGATCTATTTTGTGCTTGGGCCAACCATTCAGCTGCAAGTTGTAAGCAAATCAAGCAAGGTTGTATAAAGCCCTCCCAAATCGTTGATGGACTCCGTTGAGCTATGTGTGTGTGTGCGGGTGCGTGCTTCTAACTTTCTGTTGTACAGTGTGCTTTTTGTGACACTGGAAATTCTAGAAAGCTCAAGTGGTCTGCTTTTTGCTTGGCTTACCGTACCCCGGGCAAGCAAACCGAAGTAAACAGCTTGAAATCCGATATAATATATTCGTTGGAGCGATACTGTGTCAGCCCACGAAGTTGAGGACGAAGAGACGATGTGTCAACTGAAAGTGCCATTGCCAAGAGAGACCCAAGCAGGAATTGTTGTGCGAAATCGGGGGATATTATCGCGTTGTGAGGACACGGAGCAGTTGTAAATACAAAGGTCCGCCAAATACTAAATGGTTTTTTATATAAACTCAAGTACCCCCAGACACCAAGCTTGACACAGGGCAACGTGTTGCAACAGTGAACCCTTGTGAGTCTGCAGAGGGCTGCGCAAGTCCGCACAAGTCTGCACAAGTCGACATAAGGGGCTCGCGCCTGGACAGCCTGGTTCAAGATGTCGTCCACAACAGCCTGGTCCACCGTGTTCTTCTTCTGTTTCCGCACGGGGAGGGTCTGGGCATACTGCTGGCACATGGCTTGGGCTGCAAAGGAAGCACCCGCTCGGTCTCAGATGGGAGTCTTAAACCAGCGTCTGAACAGCTGCGGCGCACATAACCTGGATTCAAGCCACAAGGTGCCTCCGCACAGCGCAACGACACCAACGGACCAATGCCCAGCAGCGTTGAAGTTAGCCAGCGAAAACCACGCACTGCACACCCCTGGGCCCGACTCCTCGAGCAATGTTTAAGGCTGAAGAAAGCGCATGTAAGGAATGCAAAAGGTTGCTTTAGTTGCTGCCATATTCTTCTGCAAGAGCATGACCAGGGCCGGCGCCAACCCTTTGCGCTCGTAGTACTTGTAGCCGCGCTCCCTACAGGGCGAGGAATTCATACGTGGGGTTGTGAAAAAAACCGTGTCAATTGAGTTGTCCCCCAAACGTGCTATCGTTATTTTTTACTCTCATCGTTTTGCAGGGGTTTCACTCTGTAGCATGAGTCTAGTACGCGAAGTACTTCCGCAGCTATCGCAACTTTGTAGTACAAATCTAGTACGCGAACTACACTAGCGCAGCTCCAGCTCGAGAAGCGCAACATTCTAGTACAGGTCTAGTACGCGAAGTACACTTCAGCAGCTCCAGTTAGGAAATGGCAACTTTGTGGTACAAATCTAGTACGCGAAGTACACTTCCGTAGTTTTAGTTCGGAAATCGTGACTTTGTAGCGCGTGTCTAGTACGCGAAGTATATTTTCGCAGCTCCAGCTCGGAAATCGCGACTTTGTAGTACAAATCGAGTACTACACCTCCACAGCTCCAGCTCGGAAATCGCAACTTTGTAGCACAAGTCTAGTCCGCGACTTGCACACCTCTGCAGCTCCAGCTCGGAGATCGTGACTTTGTAGCACACGTCTATTACGCGAAGCACACTTCCAAAGCTCCAGCTCTGAAATCGCAACTTTGTAGTAAAGGTCTGGTACGCGAACTACACTTCCGCAGCTCCAGCAGTACGCGAAGCACACCTCCGCAGCTCCAGCTCGGAAATCGCAACTTTGCAGTACAAGTCTAATACGCGAAGTACACTTCCGCAGCTCCAGCTCAGAAATCGAAACTTCCCAGCATGCGCTTGTCCGAGTTTTCTTTGGGCGGAGCTTGTTACTAGTAAAACTTGGGCTCGACCATGTGTTACTCAAAGCCTATGTTTTACTGGCAGCGCATTGTTGCTCAAGCTGCCAAACATCGGCTTTCATACTATTGCGTTCCCCCTTCCCTTCCCCCCTCCCCCCGTCATCTACGCTCTCCAGAAAGACAGCCAAACGTGCCCCCGCACTTTTCCACCCAAAAGGAGGTTTCTCCTTCCCCTCCGCCCTCTACTGCAGTATACCCTGCCCTTTAGTTTTCGAGTTTTCGGGCAAGAGTTTCATGCCCCAATTTTAGGGTATGAGCTTCACATCCTCCCAAACGACTTTGTTTCCCCGTGGTTGTGGGCGGGACTGTTCAATAATAATAATAACCGGTGAAACACAAGGAGAACCACGGTAAATACCGCGAAGCCCTGTGCAAACTCCATATTCACCCCGAGCGAACAGCGTGAGAACCGCGCGAACACTGAGTACCGCCAATAGTCCGTGAGAACTCCGTGAAAACACCGTGAGAATAATATTCATGGCCGCTAACTCCATTCCAAGCACCAACTCAATGATTTTGGCCAGCTACAGGAGTGACAGCCGCAATACGAGTGTTTGTACAAGCAGCCTGTTTCAGCTGCTGTTGGGCGTCAATGCGCAGATGTTCAGACGCCAGTTCTGACTGCAGTTGATACGCGCGCTGTGATCTGGCCTAAGCCATACGCTGGTTGGCTGACGTTCTAAATGTCAGGCGTGAGCATTGCTTGGATCATGCAAGTTAATGAGCCAAAGACGGGTGGACAGTTCAACACGTTCTTGGCTGGAAGGATTCCAAAACATGGCATCATTGAATTTGCTATCGGAGTCAGCACTAAACAATTGCAAGGATGGCGCAGCGCGAACCCCGTGGGCTGCTGGTGTGCGCAGTACGTTTCCACTGCCCAACGCTTAGGAGATCCTAAGTGTGAAAATTGGGTCGCGCATTTAGCAGAGGTAGGTTCTGACTTTACTTACGCGACTAAAAAAAACAGTAGGTTTTTGGAAGTATCGGGCTTTGTAGCACAAGTCTAGCACGGGAAGTACACTTCCGCAGCTCCAGCTCGGAAATCGCAACTTTGTAGCATATGTTTAGTACGCGAAGTATATTTTGGTAGTATAGATTGGAAATCGCAACTTTGTCGCACAAGTCTAGTACGCGACTTGCACACCTCCGCAGCTCCAGCTCGGAGATCGCACAAGTCCAGCACGCGAAGTACACCTCCGCAGCTCCAGCTCGGAAATCGCGACTTTGTAGAACAAGTCTAGTACGCGAACTGCACTTCCACAGCTCCAGCTCGGGAATGTACAAGTCTAGTACGCGAATTGCACCTCCGCAGCTCCAGCTCGGAAATCGCAACTTTGTAGTGATTGTAGTGCAAGTCGAATACGAGAAGTACACTTCCGCAGCTCCAGCTCGGAAATCGCAACTTTGTAGTACAAGTCGAATACGCGAAGTACACTTCCGCAGCTCCAGCTCGGAAATCGCAACTTTGTAGTACAAGTCTAGTACGCGAAGTACACTTCCAACTCCATCTCGGAAATCGCAACTTTGTAGTAGTCTAGTCTAGTACGTGAAGTACACTTCCGCAACTTGGAAATCGCAACTTTGTAGTACATGTCTAGTACGCGAATTACATTTTTGTAGCTCCAGCTCAAGAATCGCAACTTTGCACAGCTGCAGCTTGGAAATCCGCCGACAACAGACGGCGTGTTGGACACAAAAAATGCTCCTTGTCCACGTACCACGCGGTGATTCGCCAAATCTGTTCGTTGTGCGGGCTTGCGCAACTCAGTTTGTCAAAAACATTGGGGTGTTCGATTCCCCCCGTGTGCGCTTTCGCATCCTTAGCAGCTCCAGCGGCACATCGCCAGCATCACCTGCATCATCCGCATCAGCGCCTGCCAAGGATGCGGATGATGCAAGTGATGCTGGGGATGTTGCCCATGCTGGTGAAGGAAATGAAGGGGGGAAAGCGGGAAAGAATCTCAACAGTGAAAGGGGGGGAAACATCTCAGGGAGGAAAGGGAGAAGATCTGGGGAAAAAATGCCTTAAGGGGGAAAGGGGGGGAAAGATCTTTGGGAGAAAAAGGGAAATCTTTCTTGGGGGGAACAGGCCCTAAGGGGCAATGGGGGGACAGGATCTCAAACGAAAGGGGGAAAAAGACTTTGGGTCTTGGGGGGAAAAGGCCTTAGGGGGGAAACGGGGGAAAGGATCTTAAGCGGGAAAGGGGGGAAAAGATCTTAGGGAGGCAAAGGGAGAGGAACTCAGGGTGCGAAAAGGCCTTCGGGGGGACAGGGGGGAAAGGAGCTCAATAAAGAAAGGTGTGAAAAGCTCTAACTAAGGAAAAGGGAGAAGATCTCAGAAGGGAAAGGCCTTAGGGGGGAAAGGGAAAGGATCTCAACAGGGAATGGCGGGAAAACATCTTAGGGAGGAAAAAGGAGGAAAAGGGATATGATCCCAGGGGGGGGAAAAGGCCTTGGGGGGGAAAGGGGGGGAAAGGGAAGAAAAGCGAGAAGATCTCAGGGGGGGAAAAGGCTCAAAAAAGGCCTTAGGGGGGAAAGGGCGAAAGGATCTCAACACGGAAAGGTGGCAAATGATCTTAGGGAGGAAAAGGGAGAAGATCTGAAAGGGCCTTCGGGGGGAAAGGGGGGGAAAGGATCTCAACAGGGACAAGGAGAAAAGATCCTAGGGAGGAAAAGGGAGAAGATCTCGAGGGGAAAGGGGGAAAGGATGTCAACCGGGCGAAAAGATCTTGGGCAGGCAAAGGGAGAAGGCCTTAGGGGGGAAAGGGGGGAAAGCAGGGAAAGGGGGGAAAACATCTTAGGGAGGAAAAGGGAGAAGATCTTGGGGGGAAAAGGCCTTAGGGAGGAAAGGGGGGGAAAGGATCTCAACAAGGAAAGGGGGGGGAGAAAACAGGGCCTTAGAAAAAAAAGGGGGAAACTCTCCAGGAAAAGGTGGCAAAAGATCTCAAGGGAAAAGGACTTAGGGAGGAAAGGGGGGGAAAGATCTTTGGGATAAAAATGGAGAAGAACTGAGGGTGGGAAAAGGCCTTAGAAGGAAAAGGGGGGAAATAAATGATCTCAACACGGAACTGGGGGGGGAAAGATCCTAGGGAGGAAAGGCAGAAGATCTGGGGCAAAAAGGCCTTAGAGTGGAAAGGCGAGAAATGATCTCAACAAGGAAAGGTGGAAAAGATCTTAGGGAGGAAAGGGAGAAGATCTGGGGAAAAAAGGCCAACAGGGAAAGGGGGGAAAAGATGGGGGGGAAAGGATCTCAACAGGGAAAGGGTGGGAAAGATCTTAGGGAGGAAAGGGGGGGGAAGATCTTAGGGAGGAAAGGGAGAAGATCTGGGAGAAAAGGATTTAGGGGGGAAAGCCCAACAGGGAAAGGGTGGAAAAGATCTTAGGAAGGAAAAGGGAGAAGCTCTCGGGGGGGGAAAGGCCTTAGGTGGGAAAGGGGGAAAAGGATCTCAGCAGGGAAAGGGGGGGGGGAAAGATCTTAGGGAGGAAAGGGAGAAGATCTGGGGACAAAGGCTTTAGGGGGGAAGGGGAGAAATGATCTCAACAGGGAAAGGGGTGGAAAAGATCTTAGGGAGGAAAGGGAGAAGATCTGGTGGAAGAAAAGCCAACAGGGAAAGGTGGGAAAGATCTAAGGAAGGAAAAGGGAGAAGCTCTCAGGGGGGGAAAGGCCTTAGGCGGGAAAGGGTGGGAAGGATCTCAACAGGGAAAGAGGGGAAACAATCTTAGGAAGGAAAAGGGAGAAGATCTGGAAAGGCCTTAAAGGGAAGGGGGGAAAGGATCTCAACGGGGAAAGGGGGCAAAGGATCTTAAGGAGGAATAGGGAGAAGATCTCAGCGGGGGGAAAGGCCTTAGGAAGGAAAGGAGGGAAAGGATCTCAACAGGGAAAGGGGGGGAAAGATCTCAGTGAGGAAAGGGAAAAGATCCCAGGCAGGGAAAAGGCCTTAGGGGGGAAAGGGGGTAAGGATCTGAATAGGGAAAGGGGGCAAAGGATGTTAGGGAGGAAAAGGGAGAAGATCTGAAAAGGCCTTAGGGGGAAAAGGGGGAAACGAGCTCAACAGGGAAAGGTGGGAGAAGATCCTAGGGAGGAAAAGGGAGAAGATCTTGGGGGGAAAGGGGGAAAGGATCTCAACCAAGGGAAAAGATCTTGGGGGGGACAAGGGAGAAGATCTCAGGGGGGGAAAGGCCTTAGGGGGGAAAGGGGGGAAAGGATCAACAGGGAAAGGGGGCAAAGGATCTTAGGGAAGAAAAAGAGAAGATCTTGGGGGGGAAAACGCCTTAGGGGGGAAAGGGCGGGAAAGGACCTCAACAAGGAAAGGGGGGAAAAGATCTTAGGAAGGAAAAGGGGGAAGATCGCGGGGAAAAAAGGCCTTAGGGTGGAAAGGAGGGAAAGGATCTCAACAGGGAGAGGGGGGAAAACATCGCAGGGAGGAAAAGGGAAAATTTGGGGGGAAAGGGGGAATGGATCTCAACAGGGAAAGGTGGCAAAAGATCTTAGGGCAGGAAAAGGGAGAAGATCTCAGGGGGGGAAAGGCCTTTGGGGGGGAAAGGGAAAGGATCTGAGCAGGGAAAGGGGGGGGAAAGATCTTAGAGAGGAAAGGGAGAAGATCTGGGGGCAAAGGCCTGGGGGAAAGGGGAGAAATGATCTCAACAGGGAAAGTGGTGGAAAAGATCTTAGGAGGCAAGGAAGATCTGGGAAAAAAAGGCCAACAGGGAAAGGTGGGAAAGATCTAAGGAAGGAAAAGGGAGAAGCTCTCAGGGGGGGAAAGGCCTGAGGGGGGAAAGGGTGGGAAGGATCTCAACAGGGAAAGAGGGGAAACAATCTTAGGAAGGAAAGGGGGGGGAAGATCTTAGGGAGGAAAGGGAGAAGATCTGGGAGAAAAGGACGTAGGGGGGAATAGGAAGGAAAAGGGAGAAGCTCTCAGGGGGGGGGAAAGGCCTTGGGAAAGGATCTCAACAGGGAAAGGGTTGGAAAGATGTTAGGGAGGGAGGAAGGGGGGGGGGGAAGATCTTAGGGGGAAGATCTGGGAGAAAAGGACTTAGGGGGGAAAGCCCAACAGGGAAAGGGGGGGAAAAGATCTTAGGAAGGAAAAGGGAGAAGCTCTCAGGGGGTGGGAAAGGCCTCAGGGAGGAAAGGGGGAAAAGGATCTCAGCAGGGAAAGGGGGGGGGGGAAAGATCTTAGGGAGGAAAGGGAGAAGATCTCGAAAAAAAGGCCTTAGGGAAAAAAGCGGAGAAATGATCTCAACAGGGAAAGGGGTGGAAAAGATCTTAGGGAGGAAAGGGAGAAGATCTGGGGGAAAAAAGGTCAACAGGGAAAGGGTGGAAAGATCTAAGGAAGGAAAAGGGAGAAGCTCTCAGGGGGGGAAAGGCCTGAGGGCGGAAAGGGTGGAAAGGCTCTCAACAGGGAAAGGTGGCAAAAGATCTTAGGGGAGGAAAAGGGAGAAGATCTCAAGGGAAAAGGACTTAGGGGGGAAAGATCTTTGGGAGGAAAATGGAGAAGAACTGAGGGTGGGAAAAGGCCTTAGAAGGAAAAGGGTGGAAATAAATGATCTCAACACGGAACTGGGGGGGGGGGGAAGATCTTAGGGAGGAAAGGCAGAAGATCTGGTGCAAAAAGGCCTTAGGGTGGAAAGGTGAGAAATGATCTCAACAGGGAAAGGGGTGGAAAAGATCTTAGGGAGGAAAGGGAGAAGATCTGACAGGGAAAGGGGGGAAAGATCTAAGGAAGGAAAAGGGAGAAGCTCTCAGGGAAAGGGTGGGAAGGATCTCAACAGGGAAAGGAAAGAAACAATCTTAGGAAGGAAAAGGGAGAAGATCTGGAAAGGCCTTAAAGGGAAGGGGGGAATCTCAACGGGGAAAGGGGGCAAAGGATCTTAAGGAGGAATAGGGAGAAGATGTCAGAGCGGGGAAAGGCCTTAGGAAGGAAAGGAGGGGAAGGATCTCAACAGGGAAAGGGCGGGAAACATCTCAGTGAGGAAAGGGAAAAGATCCCAGGCAGGGAAAAGGCCTTAGGGGGGAAAGGGGGAAAGGATCTCAACAGGGAAAGGGGGCAAAGGATCTTCGGGAGGAAAAGGGAGAAGATCTGAAAATGCCTTAGGGGGAAAAGGGGGAAAGGAGCTCAACAGGGAAAGGTGGGAGAAGATCCTAGGGAGGAAAAGGGAGAAGATCTTGGGGGGAAAGGGGGAAAGGATCTCAACCAAGGGAAAAGATCTTGGGGAGGACAAGGGAGAAGATCTCAGGGGGGGGAAGGCCTTAGGGGGGAAAGGGGGGAAAGGATGTCAACAGGGAAAGGGGGCAAAGGATCTTAGGGAGGAAAAGGGGGAAGATCTTGGGGGGGAAAACGCCTTAGGGGGGAAAGGGCGGGAAAGGATCTCAACAAGGAAAGGGGGGAAAAGATCTTAGGAAGGAAAAGGGGGAAGATCGAGGGGGGAAAAAAGGCCTTAGGGGGGAAAGGAGGGAAAGGATCTCAACAGGGAGAAGGGGGAAAACATCGTAGGGAGGAAAAGGGAAAAACTCAGAGGGAGAAAGGGCCTTAGGGGAGAAAGGGGGACTGGATCTCAACAGGGAAAGGTGGCAAAGGATCTTAGGGAGGAAAAGGGAGAAGATCTCAGGGGGGGAAAGGCCTTAGGGGGGAAAGGGGGGAAAGGATCTGAGCAGGGAAAGGGGCGGAAAAGATCTTAGGGAGGAAAGGGAGAAGATCTGGGGGCAAAGGCCTTAGGGGGGAAAGGGGAGAAATGATCTCAACAGGGAAAGGGGTGGAAAAGATCTTAGGGAGGAAAGGGGGAAGATCTGGGGGAAAAAAGGTCAACAGGGAAAGACCGACGACACGTTAATTATTTTCCATCAGGCAGTAATGTTTATAATCCAAATGCAGGAAACAAAAATATTAGATTTCATATAACAGGTGAAGACAACACATATATTGATTTATCTTCTATTCGTTTATTTGCTAATCTTCAAAACACTGACGGAACACGAAGTCATTTTTTACGACCGTTAGGTAATTTATCATCCTTCTTCAGTCGTTATAGATGCACTGTAGGCGGGCAACAAGTTCAAGATATTATTGAATACAATAGGCACTGTGAATTGTATAATTCCTTTAAAAGTCAAGATGCTAGAGATATGGACGATTTAGAAAGTAGCGCTAATCCTCGCTGGGATGATGACTGGCGACACACATATGCTACTGGATTAGCAGAATTTATTGATGCTAATAATGAACGAGGAACTACTGGAACAGCACCAGATGGTGCGTTAGTCGCCGCGGGAGATCATAATAATTGGGGCGATTTAACAGCACGATATACCCGCCATTCAGTTGCAGGAATACCCGGCGCTAATGGTTATATGAGATTAGGACATAAACCGGTATGTGGACTGTTAGAAAGCAATTATTATTTACCTTTACGATATGCTCCGCTTGGACTGGAATTTACAATTGTATCGGATGAGCACGTACCAGTAATTACACCATTTGCTACTCGTGATGCAGCGGGGGATTTAATCAACAACACATATACTGACAAATACGGCTACTATTTCACAACCGGCGATACTTCAACGCAGTGGGAATTGAATAACGTAATTATAAGAGCCGAGGTAATTCAATTAGACAATACGGTCAATAATAACATAGTGAAACATTTGTTAGAGGGTCAAAGTTTGAAATTAGTTTTTCCAATGTGTCACACTATGACACAATCATTCAACGCGGCAGGAAATGAAATTAATATGAATATTGTTAAATCCGCTTCTAAATTGAATGGTTGTTTCATTACACTATATCGCCCACCAAGAGCAGGAACTGACCCACAAAATACTGATTATTACAGACAAGACAACTACATTTACAAGCGATGGAATTATTTTTACAATCCGATGATTAATTCTCGTATTTTTGATGGTCCTGATCCAGATGGAGCTGATCGCGCGACATACCAAGGAAAGGGCTTTCAAAATTCAGATTTAAACTTAACGTGGCAATTACAAATTAATAATAAAAAATATCCAGAGTTTGAATGTCAATCAATGGCAGAAACTGCATATTATTTAAGACGAACATTACACTATTTGAACCCTGACCAAGATGCCTTTAGCATTTCATATAAACGCTACAGAAACGACAAATTCGTTATTGGGATTTCGTTCGAGAAAATGGCAGACACTAATTTTACTGGACAGAATACAAAGATGGGTGGTCTGTTAGTATTCAAACTGAAAGGAAGTAATAGAGCACTAACAACTGATGAAGATGTGCGCGAGGTGTTTGTGCATATGATTTCGGAGTCTGTTCTGGAATTACGCGAATCCGGAAGTCTGCTCTATGATTAAAATTAAAATCTATGATAAATATATAATGTATAAATTCCACAAAATAAATAATAAGAAAAATAAAGGTAAAGTATTTTTACAATCCTCACAAATTAAGTATAGTCCATTTGATCTAAAAGATACAGAGTATCTAAAACACCTACATGAACAAATGAAACTAAGAAATTCACAAGAAGCATCAGTAGCATTAAGGAAAAAGATTGACGAAGGAAACAAGACTATGTAAATGAGCTGGATAGAATGATGGGCGAATTATATCGTCCTAACTTACCACACGCAACAAAAGAACATTTAAATAAATGGTATGAAGATACAAAAAAGTTAATATTTACTTAAAATATATTGATATAGATTAATAATAGGTTTCACAAAAATATTATTAACAATTAAATCTTATTATTAATAACATTTTTCACAAAATATCAATATAATATTTTCTAATTAATATTATATCAATATGACAACAACCCAAAGTTTAGAATTAATAAATCCATATGCAAAATTTGGATTGAAACGACGACCTACTTATGAAGAAATCGCTAATTTAATAGGCGAAAATGATTTAATAACGGGAAAACTACCTAACAGAGATGCTACCTTTTTTAAAGCAAGTCCTCAAGGCAGTTTTTTTGATGGAAGCGACCACCTAGAATTATTGAAAGACCAAGAGATGAGAATATTAGACAGACAAATGAGAGAGGCAATGATGAAACAAGAAGCACGCAGAAACGGGCATACTTATGCAGTTCACAAAATGAATGCAGAAACACCAGTCCAAGCAAACGACCAAGCAATAGCAGACGAATATGATTTTTCAACACCACAACAAACGACAAGACAACACGAGGCAATGGTAGATACACAATTACAAGATATAGCAACTGCAACAAAGCGGAAAGCGGAAGAAGTAGGCAGAGCGATGGCATCAAATTTAAGAGAGATGGGCGGGACACTATTTCATTCAATGGTGACAAACAAACAATCAGCACCAACAGAACCACGTCAAGCGCCAGCAGGTGGAGCAGTAGCAGACGACCAGCAAACAATGCACGTAGAAGATGTTGAACAATCATCTCAAGCAGTAGATGACAATTTTGACGCGACACCAGTTCAACAAGCAACAGGAGCATCAAGTTCAACAACCCAACAACCACCACCATTGCCAATGACGCCATTGTTTAAAACAACAATAGATAATACTATTAGTCCCGCTTACTGGAAAGACAACCCTAATTTAACAGTAAATGATATTAAATTTCAGTTTTATTTAAGAGGAATTCAAGTGCCAGAAGAAAGCGAAATACAAGAAGAATTGAAACAAAAGGGAAGAGGCAAGGCGAGAACATACAAAGAATATTTAGTGGATATGATTTTAGACACTATTGATAACGGCGGTTGGATAGCAAATTTAAGCAAAGGTAGAATAGAAGAACTCAAGGCAAGTTTTAAGGGTAAAGGTAAGAAATAAAAATATAAATAATAATAATGATAATATTAACTAAAAATATACTGAAAAGAAAGAAGCAGAAGTTCAATGATAATTATGATCACGACGACAGTTTTTCAATACATAACCTAACAAAACCAAACACACCAACAACAATACAACCACCGAAAATGATGAAAAAAGGCATACCGAGAGAATTTATTGACATTGCAACCAATACAGATACAATCGCCACAGAAACCAGAGAGACACAAGAAAAGTTATATAATGATGCAAATCAACAATTAAATATGACATTTGAAGCGTTTAAGGTAAAGGAAAACCAAGACAATATGTTTAAAATAATGCTTAAAAACTTTTGGCACAACACATACAAAAGACATGAACCAACAAGAACGCAAGCAACACAAACACTGAAAAACCAACGCGACACAATGGTGTCAGCCTTTACTAAAATGCTCGACAACAACAAACCACCAGAACCACCGCCAAAGAAACCACCAGACGAGGAGGACAGCGACGAAGAAGAAAAAAGATTCAAACTGACAAAAATGATACAAATAATGCTACACAACGGCGCTACAGTAGCAGATGTAATATTAAACTTATCACATAGCGCAATTGCAACAACAATAAATATCGCAGATTTAGTTAATCAAATAACAGCAGGAAATGCACAAAGTAGCAGTAGCAATTCATCAAATGAAGCTATTAGTGTTCATAGTTCGCCACCTATTACTGTTCATAGTTCTTCATCTGAAAGTCCAACAGAAATACCAGCACCAACTGAAGACGAAGAAGAAGAAGACGGAGAAGAAAAACAAAAATATAATTTTGAAAAATTAAAATCTAAATAATATTATATATAATGGGTTCAAGTAAATCAAAACCAGTAGAAATTGATGATGAAGAGGCTATTAAAGTAATAAAAGATATAGATGTAAATACGATAAGTGAAATGTCAAGAATTGATATTCTACAAATAAATTCATTGAAAGCAATAATAAATAAATTAGAAAAAGTTAATGAATGTAAAAAAGATAAAACATATTATAAATTTCCTGCCTTAAATTTATGTAGCTATTCTTTATTCTAAATTGATAATATTAACATACATTAATATTATTAATTACTATCATAATCTGTCATTTCACTTTCGGGTAATTTTGTTGAGGCGTTGCTACACATATCATCTATTAAATCTTCTTCATCAACAAAATTATTTTGAAATCTTAATAATTCCTCGTCTGTTGGTCGTCTTTTTAACACTTTATAAAGTTTATGTATCCAAGAATTAGTATGAAAATTGTAATTACCTCTACGATAAAATCCACCACATCTACATAGTTTCATTGGCATATTATTATATTATATTAAATTAGAATATCTTTATTCATCATTTGTAATTTGAAATGCCTGTTCAAAACGGAGAAAAACATGTCATTCACATTCTTAGCATTCATATTCACGTAGAAGAAACTATAAGGTGCGTCATTCACTGCTTGATGATACATATCTAATAATTGCTGTTTGTCAACAATGGCGCTATTTTCTTCAATAAAACTCATTAATTCACTGGCATTTTTCAACCTAAAAATATATAATGAACTGGCATTTAAACGAATGATAGGCGCCAACACATTATATTTCTGTGTTGAACAAATTACGCTTACTGCATCGTGCCTACCTCTTGTAAATAATCCATGTAATAATTTACTATATCTAACAAATTTAGGATCGTCGGCATGATCGTCTATAACGATTAATATTGAATGTAGTTTCTTTATCTTTTTAGATTTCATATAATTAATTATTTTCTTCTGTCTTTCAATTACATTTTCTAAATCACTTGGATTATAATTATCAAAGTAAATTTGTTCTTTTTCATCATCCACGTGCAATTCATCCCTGATATATTTTTTAACTTCTGTAAAGGTTGGGTCATTATGAACACTGGGGGAAAATATAAATATTCTTGCAAATGAATTTCTATAAACATTTAAGATAAGGTTCTGAACCAAGACTGTTTTGCCACCTGTCGAACTCGCAACTATAATACTTCTAAATGGTAATTTTGGCACGTGCTCATATTTAGATTGTTTGAATTCATATTCAGTTATGTTTATTGGCTTTATTATTGGAACATCTGACACAATAAAAAAATATTAAAGTTATTTAGAAAATATTTTATATTGATTATTTTATATGAATAGAAGCTATTCAGATTGTATTGATAAAATAGATGAAGTAGAGAATATAGAACAAGTTGTTATAACTGATAATAGATGTAAAAAAATATGTTATTTTATTTTAGAATTAATTAAGTTTGTGATACAATATATCAAAAATAAAAATGTAAATATTAATATAAATGGGAAGAAAGAAAAAGAATAAGACTGAACCAGTTGTTTCTTCAACTGATGAAGAAAAAGAAGAAGTTGTTAAAGAAACATCAGTTATTGAGTTTGCTTGTCCGATGTGTAAAAAGATCTTAGAAATGAAAAATGAATTAGAAATAAAAAATAATAAAAATTGCAAATGCTCGTGTATACCAACAAGTTTCAAATTGAGTAAAAACGATAAACGAATAAATATCGATAAAACTAAAGACAGTATCAATTTAGAAACAGATGTTCATAATATAACTGTTAAATGGGGTCGGCAAGCATCACCATCCGATAGTGGCGATAAGGAAACTCAGGAAACTGTTAAACAAATGATGAAAAATTAGTATTTAAAGAGTAGATTTAACATAATTTAAACATTTAGTTTTAAAAGTTTATTTTATATTATAATATATATATATGTTTACATGGATGAAGGATTAGAAAAGATGGTTAAAAAACTGAACAAGGTTTTAGAACAGAATAAGAATATTTTAGAAATCTTACAAGAAATGGAAAAGAAGAAACCATTAACAAACAGTTATCAAAGTAAAGAAGTAGATAGAACCAATGGTGAATACAAAAATAAAAGAAATATTTATTTAAACAAACTTAATAACAAAGAAATTAAAGAACCGAAGGCTTCAACTATGACATTTTATCAAATTGACTATGATGAAGATACAGGGGTTTATTCTTGATTGAAAACATTTTTCTCTGAAAATCCGTTTAAAGACATATTGGCATAACTAATATTATGAGTTCTACAGATGACGAAGAAGAAACAGGATACACAATGGTTTATCCTTGCAGTAAATGCGACGAAGCAAAGCCAAGAAAGGATTTTCACAAAATGTGTGATAGAATTAAAATGGAAGAGATATTTTACAAAACATGTAAGGAATGCAGAGACAAAGTAAAAGCAACAAAAGAGTTAAGGAAGGAACAGAAGAAACGAATACAACCCATGGAAATACATAGATTAAAGCCTTTGATACCATAGTTTTGCTATACTTACAACATGTAAGATCTTATATGTTGTAATTATAATTCGCTTGATTTAAAAGTTTCCCTGAAAAAGTGCTTAAAGAAATATTACCTTAATACATTAAGTAAAGTATGTGCGACATTAATAATCTACCATTGGAAATTAGATTGAAAATTATGTCATATCACTGTTATGATATATGTCCTTACAGGTTTAATGATATTCTTAAAAACCATTTTCCAACTTGGGAAAGAGCAAAAAGAAACCCATTCTGGGCAATGACTTTAACGGAAGCATTGGATGATACCAAATCTGATTATGAAATATATTTAGAATTGAAAGCGTTCTATAATTATTCCTACATATATGATATTGAAAATAAATTTAAACAGCTCTGGTTCATTGATAGTATTGATGACAAAAGAAAACACTTGAGAATGGGTTATTACGATGCAATGAGAGCACTGTTGGAAATGATGCCATTCAGAACAGAGGCAGAATGGCATATCCGATTTTATCATATATTAAGCACGGAAGACTTCTATGACGAGGATGAAGAATTTAGTGATAATGAAAGCGCGGCTAGCTATTATTGAAATGAATGTTTCAGTTCTTGATTATACTATAGTTACAACATATAAGATCTTATATGTTGTAATTTTAGTTTAATTTTCCCGTATAAGCCGTGGGGGTGCTTTCCTACATAGGCCTTTCCCGATCCGCATTTTGCCATCCATATTTTACTGGGATTGTTTTCAAGATTTGGGTTAACGGTTTTAATTCTCCCTTTTCCATTGGTTAACCATTTTTCGGGGCGAACATAGGGTTCTTTTCTAGACTGTTCGTATTTGTTGGAACTGGGAAAGGGTCTCAAGTTGGATCAAGGGAGAAATTATTGAGATCTTGGGGTTGCGATCTTGGGAATGAAAAAATGTTGGTATGTAGCTTGGATTTTGTTGGTGGGATTTGTTGAGGTGGTATGTAGTTATGATTGTTGTTATTGAATGAGTGTAAGGGTGATGTTGAGATGGGGTAAGAAATGAAGAGGGGTGTGTGAATATGTGTTTTTTGGTGTTGGATTGGTTGGGTGATTGAATTTGAATGTTGAAAATGGGCTGTTTTAGTGGGTGTATTCAGAATGTGCCCAAAAGTGTGGGGGGGACCCTAGGACCGGATGGCAAAATGCGGACGGGAGAGGCCACCACTAACTAAAAGATGGGGGGGAAAGGATCTCAACAGGGAAAGGGTGGGAAAGATCTAAGGAAGGAAAAGGGAGAAGCTCTCAGGGGGGGAAAGGCCTTAGGCGGGAAAGGGTGGGAAGGATCTCAACAGGGAAAGGGGGGAACAATCTTAGGAAGGAAAAGGGAGAAGATCTGGAAAGACCTTAAAGGGAAGGGGGGAAAGGATCTCAAGGGGGCAAAGGATCTTAAGGAGGAATAGGGAGAAGATCTCAGCGGGGGGAAAGGCCTTAGGAAGGAAAGGAGGGAAAGGATCTCAACAGGGAAAGGGGGGGAAAGATCTCAGTGAGGAAAGGGAAAAGATCCCAGGCAGGGAAAAGGCCTTAGGGGGGAAAGGGGGAAAGGATCTCAACAGGGAAAGGGGGCAAAGGATCTTAGGGAGGAAAAGGGAGAAGATCTGAAAAGGCCTTACGGGGAAAAGGGGGAAAGGAGCTCAACAGGGAAAGGTGGGAGAAGATCCTAGGGAGAAAAAAAGGGAGAAGATCTCGGGGGGAAAGGGGGAAAGGATCTCAACCAAGGGAAAAGATCTTGGGGAGGACAAGGGAGAAGATCTCAGGGGGGGAAAGGCCTTAGGGGGGAAAGGGGGGAAAGGATCTCAACAGGGAAAGGGGGCAAAGGATCTTAGGGAGGAAAAGGGAGAAGATCTTGGGGGGGAAAACGCCTTAGGGGGGAAAGGGCGGGAAAGGATCTCAACAAGGAAAGGGGGGAAAAGATCTTAGGAAGGAAAAGGGGGAAGATCGCGGGGGGAAAAAAGGCCTTAGGGGGGAAAGGAGGGAAAGGATCTCAACAGGGAGAGGGGGGAAAACATCGCAGGGAGGAAAAGGGAAAAACTCAGAGGGAGAAAGGGCCTCAGGGGGGAAAGGGGGAATGGATCTCAACAGGGAAAGGTGGCAAACGATCTTAGGGCAGGAAAAGGGAGAAGATCTCAGGGGGGGAAAGGCCTTAGGGGGGAAAGGGGGGAAAGGATCTGAGCAGGGAAAGGGGGGGAAAGATCTTAGGGAGGAAAGGGGGAAGATCTGGGGGCAAAGGCCTTAGGGGGGAAAGGGGAGAAATGATCTCAACAGGGAAAGGGGTGGAAAAGATCTTAGGGAGGCAAGGGGGAAGATCTGGGGGAAAAGAGGCCAACAGGGAAAGGTGGGAAAGATCTAAGGAAGGAAAAGGGAGAAGCTCTCAGGGGGGGAAAGGCCTGAGGGGGAAAAGGGTGGGAAGGATCTCAACAGGGAAAGAAGGGAAACAATCTTAGGAAGGAAAGGGGGGGGGGGGAAGATCTTAGGGAGGAAAGGGAGAAGATCTGGGAGAAAAGGACTTAGGGGGGAAAGCCCAACAGGGAAAGGAGGGAAAAGATCTTAGGAAGGAAAAGGGAGAAGCTCTCAGGCGGGGGAAAGGCCTTGGGAGGGAAAGGGGGGAAAGGATCTCAACAGGGAAAGGGTGGGAAAGATCTTAGGGAGGAAAGGGGTGGGGGAAGATCTTAGGGAGGAAACGGAGAAGATCTGGGAGAAAAGGACTTAGGGGGGAAAGGGGAGAAGATCTTAGGGAGGAAAGGGAGAAGATCTGGGGGAAAAAAGGTCAACAGGGAAAGGGGGGAAAAGATCTTAGGAAGGAAAAGGGAGAAGATCTCAGGGGGGGAAAGGCCTTAGGGGGGAAAGGGGGGAAAGGATCTGAGCAGGGAAAGGGGCGGAAAAGATCTTAGGGAGGAAAGGGAGAAGATCTGGGGGCAAAGGCCTTAGGGGGGAAAGGGGAGAAATGATCTCAACAGGGAAAGGGGTGGAAAAGATCTTAGGGAGGAAAGGGAGAAGATCTGGGGGAAAAAAGGTCAACAGGGAAAGGGGGGAAAAGATCTTAGGAAGGAAAAGGGAGAAGCTCTCAGGGGGTGGGAAAGGCCTTAGGGGGGAAAGGGGGAAAAGGATCTCAGCAGGGAAAGGGGGGGGGGGGGAAAGATCTTAGGGAGGAAAGGGGGAAGATCTCGGGACAAAGGCCTTAGGGAAAAAAGGGGAGAAATGATCTCAACAGGGAAAGGGGTGGAAAAGATCTTAGGGAGGAAAGGGAGAAGATCTGGGGGACGAAAAGCCAACAGGGAAAGGGGGGAAAGATCTAAGGAAGGAAAAGGGAGAAGCTCTCAGGGAAAGGGTGGGAAGGATCTCAACAGGGAAAGGGGGGAAGGAAAAGGGAGAAGATCTGGAAAGGCCTTAAAGGGAAGGGGGGAAAGGATCTCAACGGGGAAAGGGGGCAAAGGATCTTAAGGAGGAATAGGGAGAAGATCTCAGCGCGGGGAAATGCCTTAGGAAGGAAAGGAGGGGAAGGATCTCAACAGGGAAAGGGCGGGAAACATCTCAGTGAGGAAAGGGAAAAGATCCCAGGCAGGGAAAAGGCCTTAGGGGGGAAAGGGGGAAAGGATCTCAACAGGGAAAGGGGGCAAAGGATCTTCGGGAGGAAAAGGGAGAAGATCTGAAAAGGCCTTAGGGGGAAAAGGGGGAAAGGAGCTCAACAGGGAAAGGTGGGAGAAGATCCTAGGGAGGAAAAGGGAGAAGATCTTGGGGGGAAAGGGGGAAAGGATCTCAACCAAGGGAAAAGATCTTGGGGAGGACAAGGGAGAAGATCTCAGGGGGGGAAAGGCCTTAGGGGGGAAAGGGGGGAAAGGATCTCAACAGGGAAAGGGGGCAAAGGATCTTAGGGAGGAAAAGGGAGAAGATCTTGGGGGGGAAACGCCTTAGGGGGGAAAGGGCGGGAAAGGATCTCAACAAGGAAAGGGGGGAAAAGATCTTAGGAAGGAAAAGGGGGAAGATCGCGGGGGGAAAAAAGGCCTTAGGGGGGAAAGGAGGGAAAGGATCTCAACAGGGAGAGGGGGGAAAACATCGTAGGGAGGAAAAGGGAAAAACTCAGAGGGAGAAAGGGCCTTAGGGGGGAAAGGGGGAATGGATCTCAACAGGGAAAGGTGGCAAAAGATCTTAGGGAGGAAAAGGGAGAAGATCTCAGGGGGGGAAAGGCCTTAGGGGGGAAAGGGGGGAAAGGATCTGAGCAGGGAAAGGGGCGGAAAAGATCTTAGGGAGGAAAGGGAGAAGATCTGGGGGCAAAGGCCTTAGGGGGGAAAGGGGAGAAATGATCTCAACAGGGAAAGGGGTGGAAAAGATCTTAGAGGAGGAAAGGGAGAAGATCTGGGGGAAAAAGGCCAACAGGGAAAGGGGGGAAAGATCTAAGGAAGGAAAAGGGAGAAGCTCTCAGGGGGGGAAAGGCCTGAGGGGGGAAAGGGTGGGAAGGATCTCAACAGGGAAAGGGGGGAAACAATCTTAGGAAGGAAAAGGGAGAAGATCTGGAAAGGCCTTAAAGGGAAGGGGGGAAAGGATCTCAACAGGGAAAGGGGGCAAAGGATCTTAAGGAGGAACAGGGAGAAGATCTCAGCGGGGGGAAAGGCCGTAGGGGGGAAAGGGGGGAAAGGATCTCAACATGGAGAGGGGGGGGAAGATCTCAGGGAGGAAAGGGAAAAGATCCCAGGGAGGAAAAGGCCGTAGGGGGGAAAGTGGGGGAAAGGGAGGAAAAGGGAGAAGATCTCAGGGGGGAAAAGGCCTTAGGGGGGAAAGGGGGGAAAGGATCTCAACAGGGAGAGGGGGGAAAACATCTTAGGGAGGAAAAGGGAAAAATCAGAGGAAGACAAGGCCTTAGGGCGGAAAGGGGGAATGGATCTCAACAAAGAAAGGGGGGCAAAAATCTCAGAGGGGAAGGGGGCAAGGGGACAATTCCAAAGGGACGCAAATAAGAAAGCAGGCCTGTAATGTCGGCGGCCTGAGCCGGAGGCGTTAAAATCGTGACTAACGCCCTTTCATCGTTCTTTTTTACTCTTGTCGGTTTGCAAGGTTTTGGAAGCAAGCACAATTCAGGCGCGGGGTTATTTCACAATCCCACGTCTTTTTTAGCTGCAGGGAGCCATGCTTGAAGCTTGGCCAGCTGATTTCAACAATGAGTCAGCTTAAATCACATTAAAAGGAGTTCGAGGTAATTTTCAGATGCACGCGACAAGTGCCTCATCAAGTCACTCTCTGGGCTCTTCTCGGAGATGTCAAAGCCAGGCAGCTCGTAGTTCCTGTGCAAAGAAGCGAGCTTCAGAGAAATCATAAGACACAAAGAATGAACAAACAGTGCATGATAACTCAATAATCATGGATGGTCTTCTTGGGCGAAACATCTGCATCAAATCAGTCCGCCATCTGGCGGCGTGGGGGACTCTTCCAGCTAACAGCTTCTTGGGCGAGCCGTGCGTGGGGATTTGCCGGGGTCGGTCGCTGTGAACCTAGCAACAGGCAAAGGGCGTTCGAATGGCCCCAAGCCCAAGCCTGCTGAGGATTCGGTCTCCATCTTAAAACACAAGCACGCTGGCTTACCCTTCTCCCCAATGTACGAATATGTAGGAGGGAGCCCTCCATACCGCGTGTTGACTTGGCCACCTTCTCTATGAAGAATGTTGGCGGCCTCCAGAGGCTTCCTGCGATCTGAGATACTGCTCGTTTCCTGCCGCGCCTCTCAAACTTCTCCTCACTCAGCACATAAAGCTCTCTGTCCACAGAATCCTGCAAGGCGCTCATGACAATCAAGCTATCTTGAAGGCCAGCAATGCTTTACATAGACTCAAAGTAGGAAAGGCGTTTGCTCAGATGCATACGCAAAGCCTGCGACACAGTTGACATGGCAACCATGGATACATTGCACACGCAGCCCACATTGCCCATTAAATGGCCTGCTGAATGACATAGCTGCTGTCCTCAGTTTGCATTGAAGCAGCACCTGTCTCACACAAGAAGTGTCAATTTAATGTCACATCCACAATATCCCACGAGAAGGCAGCGATGCATGATTGCCCACTGCCTTGTTGTGTGAAAGCAATTATAATCTATATCACCGTCTTCCTTCCTTCAAAGCTCAGTTAGAAGCAGCATGAGCGTAAAACATTCGGGAACGGATAAGTTGAGACGGGAATAGAACATCGACTGCGAAAGGTTGAGCAGCATCCTAGCATCCCACCTGTCTGAGTTTAGCCATAGTTGAGCCTCCTTGTCTCAGTTCCGAACCTACACTATTCAATCCAAGTTGCCTCTCAACATGTCATGCCCGTCAGCACATTGTGGCATTCCCGAAAAACATATCTTGTTGACAACAAAACACCAAGACAACTTGAGATGTCCGACACAACCACCGACCATCAAAGCTGATGCCAAGGCTACCTCTCACCCCGACAAACAGTTGAGATTGTTGACTTCATCCAAGTCGCGTCAGTCACCACTGTCTTGGCCACACACTCTCCGTTGATGATCGTCTGCACCTGGCTCAGAGTAACGTTCCAGAGTCCAGTACTCATCTTGTGCCATGAAGAGCAATACAACATCACCTCTACGCGCGGCGGGTATAGAACAAGAATCTCAAGCATGTCTTGCCATGACTCATGACATTGTTGCCCTGTTGTGATGAGCTCAGTTCCTCTTCAGGACGTGTCCCAGCTCCATTGGACCTCCTCACCGCGGAGAGCTGGCCGAGCAAGACGACGGCCCATCTTGCGAACCAGCGTGCCGTGGCTCCTGGCTCTCGCAGCTCTCCTTTCCCTGACCAATTGCATGAACATCGCCCAAAGCGGAAAGACCGAGAGCTTTTCTTTCTGCCACTCTAAGGCAGTATTTCCGAATAAGGATGGCACAAGCCGGGGATCACAACTCAGGCATCAAATGGGCTCAGGAGATTTAAGTACCCCGGCTATGTTGTTGAGTATTGGGAGGCAATTGACAACGTCGCTTGTTGCAAGTGCAGTTGTTCTGTCGCTCGCCTCCGTGCCAGCCAAATCAGGGCTGGAGCATCCTTGCCCCCGAATTCAGCAATGGGGATGTGCCTAGTGCTGTGGCACACGACGCATCCCATTGATCCCTTGCCGCACAAAGGGTTCGACTGGTTAATGTTGAGGGACACCATTACTCCCAAGCCCGCCTTGCGCCTTGTGTGGGCTTCATCATCCTGTGAACAGAAACAAGCCATTAGGCAGCTAGCCTCATGATGGGCAGAAAGATGTCGCACATCTGCTGCTGCGAAAGCACACCGCCTTGCACCTTGCAGTGGCCAAGATTCATGAAGGGCTTGCTTCGGAAGCCTCCTTTACAGCGCTGTAAGACTTATGGTTGGTTTAAAATAGACCGGATCATCGGCTCAAATGGAAAACCCAGGTGACATGCTGTAGAAGCAAGGTTCGTCTGGCTCACTGCCGTTGGAGTGTTGGCATATTTCTGCTAAATCTGCATGCCTGCGACACGTCCCGGTCGTGGGCAGAGCCCCACATTGAAACCACTGAGCCTGAAGCCAACATGCCAACACCTGTTCTAGCTGATTCTAGTCTGCTTTGCTTCGTGCCAGGAAAAGGCGTCAAAGAAAGACACACACAAACAAACGAACGGCTGCGCGCAAAAAAAGAGAAAAAAAAACAAAAAAAAAAAAACGAAGAAACAAACAGAGAAACAAACAGAGAAAGAAACAAAGAAAGAAACAAAGGAAGAAAGGAAGGAAGGAAGAAAGAAAGAAAGAAAGAAAGACACAAAGAAACAACCAACCAACCAACCAAACAAACAAACAAACAAAGCAAACAAAGCAAACACGCAAACAAAGCAAGCAAAGCAAACAAACAAACAAACAAACAAGCAAACAAGCAAACAAGCAAACAAGCAAACAAGCAAACAAGCAAACGGACGGGCCGTTCGGTTTTTGGTGCTTAAAAACAAGCAGCCATAAACTGTAGAATCCTCCGATTCAAAGCGTTGTATAGTCCAAGGTTCAAACACCTTCCCTGCATGTTTGTGGGGGTGGGTAGTTGCTTAGAAACACGAATGAACGCCAGCTTTGTCGGTCTGGGAGGTCGCGCGAAGCTGATCAGTCAACGGCATGCAATTACACGATTCAGAGCAGGCTGACTGCTGCAGCCAATGAAGGAACACAATCAAGCTATAAAAACCCGCGCCCTTTGTGCGGAGTGGTAGGACCATAAGCCAAGCAATGAACTGCCAAGTCCAGCCTCACTTTTCACCACAACCGCGCCGCCAGGAAAAAGCCTGAAAGTCGATTGCTGGAAGAAACTGCATGCATTCTCCTCAACCATTGCTGTCAAATGCTGTCAGCTTCTAGGAGCTTCCGGAGGGAAAGCGACGGTCACTTGATGGACTCAAACTTGTAACGGGTCGTGAGGCAGTGCAAATGTCAAGCAGCAACTTCCCACCGTGCCTTCCACCAGGGTAGCATGCAAATCGCACCAATGCCGCAGCAAAATCCTGCGCGAGCAACAAGCTGCAACAGGCAAGGCCATGGATAGGGAGAAGGCTCTTGAGACCGGAACCTAGTGAGTAACTCCTGCCTGCAAATCTGCAGGTGTCTCGCCTGACACCTTCAAGGCACGGTAGCTAGAGAAGCCAGCCAGCGCTTGGCTGATAAACCTGAGCTTGATGTCTGTCAAATTTGACTCTCAACTGGAGATAACTGGAGTCACTCTTCGAATTCTCGCCTGACTAACCCATCAAACAATGCTCCCGTGGCCTATCCATCGGGACCATGGGCCCAAGCAAAGCCTGCATTTTTTTTGTAGACTCAAACACTTGCTAGTGTGCATCCGTGTCTCCCCAAGAGGGGTATGTACCCACTGTAAAACGGGCAAATCTGCTGTGCAAGAGATCAATAAGCAACAACATGTCGTTGCAACAAGCGATTCAGAGCTGAGAGCCGAGAGCCGAGAGCATCCAGGTCTTTTCTAGTTGAAATCAGCTGCGGGGAACACTGCACATGCGTTGAACGCTGTTTGATAGAATGGCCTATGCTTAAATTAAGTCCGGAAAATGGATGATACAAGCTCAGCTTAGGAAGTTACGCCACGTCGTTGCTCACTCCCGAAGGGGAGAAAACTTTGGGGTAGCCATGGTTCGGTCTTCTGAGCGTATGCTGTGACCAGGGAACCTCAGAAGTGTCGCGCGTACCATGCCGGACTCCACGAAGCAAAGGGCACGTGGTACAAACTGTGATCGCTACGTCTACGTCCACAATCTGCGCATGATTTGGATTGTTGGATGTGCATTGAGGATCAATCGAGCCAATTGCATGTATTTCCGTCTGCTGCGCTTTTTTGTAACACCTGAGGGAGCGTGGTGTACAAACAACTGCCTGCAACAGTTTGACACACCGAGCTCCAAAACCCCGAAGATTGGGATAAACGGTTCTCGTGCATAACGGCATCAGCATGTTCGAGATGAGGTTGCTAGAACCTTACGGCTCGTGAAAACACCACCAAAGATTTGCACTTCAATACATTAAATACATGGACTCGGAAAACAAAATGTTGACACATCCACCGCGTTGCGTTTTGCAACACACAAACAAACACACACACACACACACACACACACACACACACACACACACACACACACACACACACACACACACACACACACACACAACACACACACACAACACAACACAACACAACACAACACAACACAACACAACACAACACAACACAACACAACACGCATTTGCCCGGCAGCAAGTTGTGAGAAATGCGGAGGGCTTGATGTTTGTGCCAATCTGAGGGTGTGTCGCGAAATAGCAGGCTAGTTGCACGTTGGCTCTCCCTCGACCAAAAGAAAGCCCACATCTGGTTGCCTGTCAATATGGTGGACCTTTCCAATGATGAGGCTTTTTTTGGCCGAGCTCCCCTCAATCCTGGCGCCCCCTAGTTTCTGGAACTCATTTAGCACATCATGGCAACTGCTGAACACAACCTGCAACACAAAAGGACGCCAACCATTGGCCACTCCCCGGAACAAGCGAAACAAGATATGTGCCCGCATCCCAATGGTTGCCCCAACAGCCGATTTTACACACCGCTCCACTTCGATTTGAGCTTCCCACCCCAAGCCCTTCTGAGCCCAGGTGCAAGCCCCGGCTGTGCGGTAGCAGTTCGCTAAGCCGTTCCAGCCGGCTCTGCTCCAGCGCCCCCACTGCCACCTGCAAGGCACGTGGGTAGCTTCAGCAATTGCATTGGCACGGGGGGGCTGACTTCATGGCCGACTAAAAAGCTGCTAGTCAAGCTACTGGTGCACCATTACATTGGCATCAAAACAGAACACTCAACTGGGCTTGCAAAAGAATCTTTACTAAACACACTGAAACCATGGAGCCCACAAAGGCCAAACTTTTAGAAAATCATCTACGGCCTTGAGTCAACAGAAACAGAGGTCGTGCCTCGCCGGCGCTGAAGGGCATTCGAACCTCAGTTCGAAGAAGTATAGAGCCATGACTGGTGGCGGAGTATTCCTGGGTTGCATCTGCCTTAAACCGCACACCACTGCATCCTAAGGAAGGCCTTTGCAGTGCCATGACAATCACCATGGCCGAGCAGCTGCAATGGTCTTATCCATCTCCGGTGGGCTGTCCTGCCACAGGGGCAGGGCTTTTCCTCGACCACGGCAAAGACTGCTAAGTTGCGCACTCGGACAAGAATGCAGAACCACCGGCTGATTCACACAAAAAGTGAATGCAAGCAGCATGCAGAACGCAACATCCTCGGATCATGCAGCATCAGCAGCAAACAAAAAGCAGCTCAGTTCATGCCTTTTCATACCCTTCCCCGCAGGCTGCGTTTTAACTTGCAATTCTCAAGGCTCTACCTTGGCGTCCTGACAACGCAATAGCCTGGGGTTCCATCAGCATTGCCCCCGTTCATGCACAGCAAATATTAATCAAACGTGGAGGGCAATAAGCTCATCAAGGGCCGCGCCTCTGGCAAGCCCAGCACACAGGCTTGACCGCCCAGCTCGAACTCGGGGGCACCCTGGACAAACACACACACATGCACACGCACAGATCCAAGTTGGATGATGACAATCCCAAGGTAAGCAAGCCATGGGAAGTCTACAGAAATGGCCTTGGCCAATTCAGCCCAAGCAATGCCAACAGGGTCTGAAGGTGTCGTGTGCACAAACCAACCAACCAACCAACCAACCAACCAACCAACCAACCAACCAACCAACCAACCAACCAACCAACCAACCAACCAACCAAAGCAAACAAACAAACAAACAAACAAACAAACACACATCGCACCAAACATGCAAGAAATGAGTGGTAAGACGTGCACTGCATGAGACTCTCGAAGGCGCCATGGCAAGATTCTGCAATGAGGATCTGCTGGAGTTGTTTTGGTGCTAAGATCGGTCGATCTACATCCGACTTAGGCTTGATTTGTTGCGATAGCTTACCAAAGCCGGACTGTCAGCTGTCAGGGTCGGGCAGTCCTCTGGCAGCAACACCAGCTTCTCCGCTTCCCCAGCAACGCCCGGCTCCCTGGGCAGTGTCCAGTTTGTATCTCTCTCGGCGGATCAGGCGATGTCTCCCTCCAGCCAAGGCCCACAACAAGACCTCGTTTGAGGAAATCCCGTTTTTCAGCCTCGCTTTTGGGCCCTTGATAACTCGCATCCATGCCCGTATCTATGCCCCCGTCCTGGACGCTCTCATGCTCTCCAGAGCCATGAGGAAGGCGCGCTGCACGTTCCAATGTGTCCGGAGCCTGGGAAAATGCTGTAGGAGCCACCGGAATGTGTGCTTTCAAGCAGAAGCTTTGGCAGGCCAACCCGTCCAGGTGTTCTTGGCGACATTGTGTAACCTTGTTGAAGTCTATCTGTGAAAAGCAGTTGTCTCTGGCTGTGCTCTGACATGCGTTGGGGCTGTGTCAAACACAAACAAGTTTGTGCGAATACTGTACATCACATAACTGATACATTGTACACATACGTACATATGCATTAAGGTAAAAGCACGTGCAACAATTGTGTATGTGTATACTGTAGTAACTGTAGCAACTGTAGCAACTGTAGTAACTGTAGTAACTGTAGTATGTGTGCATGCATTACAACCTGGTATCATTCATATCTGCTTTGGTAGACTCGTATGTACACAAGCATTTTGGCCATGGACTGAATTGAACATACTTCGAGGACGACCACATGTCGGACCCTTGAGGTGTATGTCTACCAACATCACCAGCCATGCTTGCCTTCCCATCGAAGATAAACATGAAGGCATGTTGGGCAATGCTGGATTTTACCAAATGTCGGATTTACCAAATGTTGAAGGCACAAAATTCACCATCAACCAACTGCGAGGCGCTCTGCGTAGAAGGTCAAGGTGAAGTCCCGAGCCGCGGAGTCCAACAAGGAGCTCTGCGCGCGCACCGCCACAGCACGTCGTACCCCACGATCCTCGGGGACAGTCTGTCATAATCAATTCCTGGTATATCTCAGTGGCCTGCCCAAAGCCGTGGCCTCACCTATTTCCGGTTGGTGCTGTCCCGAACTAACCTGCATCTACTCAGGTGGAGATTGGAGGGCCTCAACTGGAGATTGGGAAGCAGGGCCTCCTATTGAAATCCATTTGACATCGGCTAGCAAAAGAAGCACCAACTCGCGCTGAGGAGCCAAACACGTCAGTGCCAGCGCCTGGCAAACAGGACCAACACTGCCACCCTTCATGGAGAAGCTTGCCCAACCCCAGTGACACTAGTCACGCCCACGAATATTTGCAGTCAGTTTGTCTCCCTTCAGTGGTCCGAATGTTTTCATGCTGAACATCTCGAAAGCTTCCTGTTGCAGCTGCTGCATTGCAGCTTGTCGATTTTCTAGATCCAACATTCTGCACCATCAAAGCACTCTGGTGCAAAGCAGCTTGGCGGTACTCGGATGGCCTAGGCTCTGAAAGTGCGGCCTGCATTTCAAGACATCCCACTTGATGGCGGCTCAGAGCTTAAAATGACTTATGCAAACAACTTGATTCGCCAGTGCGAGATCCGCCGAGCTTGTTGAGCTGTGACAGGCTGCAACGGTCGGCTGTTACTTCCCACTTGGCGAGGAATGCCGTTTAAAAAACTCGAACATGAAATGCTCGGGTTGCTTCTTCCTTTGGCTCGCCCGACCCCTCGGCCCCTCGGCCCCTCGGCCCCTCGGCCCCTCGGCCTCAGAGTGGCAGCTCAGCGCCACCAGCAGCTGAGGCGCCGAGCCCCCGCCAATCACCAGGTCTGCGAAAGCCTGGCGCCGCATGGCGCCAGACCCGTGGAGAAGCGAAGGAAGCGATAGGAGCAATGCAGCAACGCCGCCCTCTCTCTCTCTGTCTCTCTCTCTCGTTAAAATACGTTGGTACTTTACTGCAAGTGCAAGTGTTGTTTCTGTTGTCACAATGAAGTTGTTGTGGTTGGTCGAAGTAGTTGAGTAGTTCTGGTAGGTACAGGGGCATGTGGTAGTTCCAAATGAAGTTGTTGGACAGGTTGAATGTAGTGGTGATCTGGTCCAAGTTGTAGGTGATTCGGTGTACTCGTTGATGTAGCTGGCGTGTAGGTAGGTGGTGCTCGTCTTTGATTGAGATCATGTGGCTCACGTAGTCGCGGCAGAAGTTGATGAGTTGTCCAGCACTGACAAATCGTAGTAGAACTTCTGGTGGAATGTGTAGTTGGATGATGACCATCGAATTGGTGTACTGAGTTGTGAGGTGTAGTGATGTTAGGTTGTAGTAGTAGAAGTTGACTGCCTCTGAAAGACGTAGGTGAAGAGGTAGTGAGTCGTAGTGTGGCATCCGTAGGTCTGAAGGTAGGTCGTGAACTGGTAGGTTGTAGTTGAGCTCGGGGATGGGTGTAGTTTGTTGTTGACTTAGTAGTTGGAACTCCTCGAGCGTCAAAGCCATGTAGACCCTGAAGTAGTTCTGCTCCGGGTCGATCGCTGGAGTGTCAGGGATGTTGTTCTCAATTGTAGTGAGGTGTGCCAAGATGTCGTCGGGTCTGTAGAAAGGTGCCGGTGTGGGTAGTTGGTGATTGAAGTTGTAGTTGAGGGAGTTGTAGGCCTCAGGTGGTGGTGTGGCCAAAGTAGCCATGCTGCTGGAGTCGGTAGTGCCCTGCCGATCCGGTGGTGTGAAAACACGGTCCGGTGTAGTACTGCCAGCCTGTTGTTCGACGGGCAGAGTAGTCTCTGGCGCTGATGTAGTAACCTCCACCGGCATGACATCCAGCGTAGTCGCATCCATGGGCGTAGTTCCAGCCATTGCTGGTAGTTCGGCCTATCGAGATGCAGTGAAACGGGGCAGACAGTAGTGAGCCAATGTTAGCTCACAAAAGCACATGCGGGCATGTAGTAAAACACAAAGCAACATGTAGTGTTGACTCAAGCCGCCAAAAGCCGCCAAAAGTGCAAGTGCAAATTACTGGTGGTTACAATTACTATTACTTGTAGTCACTGTTACTGTTACTGTTACTTAAATGCAGGTAGTTACATATGGCCATATACAAACTGTTGTGGTTGATGTGCAACAGTTGTGAAACAGTTGTTGTTCGTAGTGCTAAACACGTATGCCAATGCTCTGTATGAGCCTCTGTAGTGTTTCTTTGCTAATGTATTTTGTGAACAAGTCTGAGCTGTTGTGTAGTGTGTTGATTTTGAGGATTCTGATGATGTCGTGCTTGATGAGGTCTTGTGTGTAGAGAAATTTAAGGTCGATGTGTTTTGCTCGTTTGCTAGTGCCTTGTCGTGTAGCAATGCTCTTGCCTGCTGTGGAGTCTGTGTGGATGCGTAGGTTTAGCTTGCTGCAAATGTTGGTTTCAAGTAGGAAGTTTCTGAGGTGTAGTCCCTCATTAACTCCTGTGCAAATGGCGTAGAGTTCAGACTCTGCTGAGCTGAGTGCTATTGTAGCTTGTGTTCTGCTGCCAAATGCAACTGTTGTTCCTAAAAAGATGATGTTGAAACCTGAAGTTGATTTCCTGGTAGTAGGGCATCCTGCCCAGTCGGCATCGACATGAACGTCGAGATCCAGGATGTTGTTGGTGTTTGCTCTGAGTGTTGTTGTTGGTTCTATGGTGAATTTGTAGTGCTTGGTGCCGTGCAAGTAGCGTAGTAGATGTTTGACTCTCTTTTGTGAAAGTTCTGTAGGTGCTGTGAGGTCTCGTGCTAGTTCTTTTGTGGAGTATGCAATGTCTGGTCGTGTGTATGCTAACCATTGAAGTTTGCCAACAATCCTTCTGTACCTTTTGTGTTGTTCGTGGTCAAGTAGTGCTTCATCTTCTATTGTTGGTTTGTAGTGTGCAATTCCTGGAGTGTTCACTGAGTTGCAGTTGTTCATTCCAGACTCCTCGATCATGTTGTCGATGTAGGAGTCCTTTAGTCCCAAGGTTGCAGTAGTTGCCAAAGTGGTCGATGTTTCTTCCAAGAAATTGTTGTGGTTTGCCAGGTTCGAGGTAGCCGATGTGCTTGAGTAGGACCTGCTTCTGGATGGCCTTGAAGGTGGAGTCGACAGTAGTCTTGTCACCAAGTACCAAGAGATCATCCACGTAGACCATGATGTAGCAGTCGCGAGTCGCGTTGGTGTAGACGTTAGGTTCTGACTTTAGCCTTACAAAGCTGAGTTTTTGTAGCACTTCAGCCAGGTAGTCCTGCCATGCTTTTGGTGAACTGCGTAGTCCATACATGGCTTTCTTTAGTCGCCAGATTTTGTCCTGTTGTGGACAAAGTTCTTTAGGTGGCCAAAGGTAGACGTCACGTTGTTTGCCGTCGTGGTCTTTTGCGATGGGTGCGTGTAGAAATGCTGTAGAGACGTCGCCTAGTCGCGCGATCCAGTTCGGTCGTGACATTTGTAGTGCGAGAAGTGTCCGGAGTGTCGTGAACATTGGTGTAGAGGCGTAGACGGAGTCTTCGTCCTCGATTTTCTCGGTGTAGCCTTTTGCGACGATTCGACTTCGCACTCCTGGTCCTTTCTTCCTGTGTACCCATCTAGTAGGTATCGCTTCTCTTATGACGTTGTCGTCGACGGTAGACGCATCTACTTCGTCGTAGACGTCATGTAGCTTCATTTGATTTGACTCGTGTTTCATTCCTTCCAGTAGTTGTGTTTCGTCGTAACCTTCGTTGTCGAAGATTATGGGTTGGTCTTCTGAGGTGTCGTCGTTTGTGTAGGGTGTGATGAATTTGCCGTTGGGAAGTGTCACTGCGTTAATTTTCTGTCGTAGTGGTGGTGGTTCTTTGGTTGCTTGCTCCGTTGATCTGATTGTAGTGTCCTTTGAGGTCTTCTGTGCTTTAGTGGGTTGCATTACTTCTTCCGGAGTTAAACGTCGTAGTGTTTGTCGAGGTGGTGCTGGTAGTGGTGGATGTTGTCGTCCGGTTGGTGAAGTAGCCATCGGACTATCCGGTAGTGGTCGTGAACTTGACGTCGATGTTGACGGAAGTCGTGGAGGTGGTGTTGCGTTGTTGTTTTGTTGCGGGTTCCGCAACGATGTCGTCCGTAGCGTTCGTTTGTTGTCCGAAATCTTGCGTGGACCTTCTTTTTCTGACGGTGGTAGTTGCGCATCCAACAGTGTTGCGAACGATGGGTTGTAGGTGTTCCGTCGTGGTGCCCACGGTGTGCCGGAAACTTTGTTCAATAGTGCGAGGTCGTATTTGAAGTCCGGTTGTAGTCTCCGCACTGTTCGTACCTTTTGTACGCCTGATTCCGTTGCGACGTAGTTTTCTCCGGTTTCGGAAACTTTTCCGAGCCAGATGCATTTCTGCATCCGTAGGTCTGCTTTGGGAGTTTCTTGTGTTGTGGTGGAAGGTAGAGTAGTGTCTCGCCAAATTCGCAGATTGCTCGCTCGTAGTTTCTTCCCCAGCGGCGTTCAAAGCTTGTGTAGCCGTCTGAGTGGATGACGTAGCGATTTACCGTCCATGCTGCATGTCGTACTATCCAGGGTAGTAGACAGTGCTTTGTGGACATCGTCATGCTGTAGTTGCTTTCAACCTGAGCTTTGACGACGCGGATTTGTCCGAGAAGTGTTCTATGTAGTCGCTCAACGCTTCCTTGACTGTTGCTGCTGTAGGATGGTGAATGTCGTACAGTCATTGAGCCGACTTTAGATGCTGTTGCTTGTAGTAGTGCATTGAGTGTGTCTTCGTTGTCGCTTTGTAGTATGCCGTGTGTTCTTCCGCATTCAAAGATGAATGCTTGTAGGTTGTTGATCATGTAGTCCATCATCGATGGTTTGTCCGGAACCAATACCGCCATGCACAGTTGTGTAGTAACATCAACTGCCGTTAAGACTGGTATGGTCTTCGGATCTTGTTGTGATTTGATGTAGGCAAAATCCACTTGGATGATGGGTTGTCGTGATTGTTGTTTCTTGTAGTTGTCCTGGCGTCCTTTGCCTTGAACGCAAATTGGACACCAATTTCTGTATGGTAGGTGTGTCAAGTTGTGTTCTGCTATTTGTTGTGGAGTGGGCTGCTGAGGTTGTCGTAGTCCTATTGCTCTGTGTGCTTCATGATGCTCGTGTTGTTGTTCCTCATCGTGGTTCTCTTGGATGTACTCGTAGTCTTTCTTCACGGTGAACCTTGTTGTTCCTTTCCATTGAAATGGTAGTGCTGCGTTGCCCATGACTGTCCAGTCATCTTTGCGTTGTGAAACTTCTCCAAAGTTGTTGTGAGTGATTGTAGTTCTGTGAGGTTCAAGTGTGTTGATTGGTGGATGTCCTGGTCCATCTGTTGGAGTGAATAGAGTTGTTCTAAGTGTTGTGTGGTGTCTTATCCAGCGTTCACCTTGTCTTTCCCAGTAGTCTTGGTTGTCCTCCTGTGCTGTGAGTGGTCTGTGGATTGTCTCCTTTGGTTGTGTGGTGTCAAGATTGGTAGAAGGTGCTGCTTTAGGTCTCCATATCTTTTGTGGTGCTCGTAGTTGGATCTTTGATCTGGTTGGTGGTGTGTCCATTAGCCGTTGTGGTTGTGAGCTCTGCCTTGTTGGTGTTGTCTTTGGTGTTGCTCTGCGTGTAGGTGTTATCTTTCTTCTGAATCTGGTTTCTCCAGTCCAGTTGTCACCTTCTAGTCTTCGTTGTAGTTCTTGCTTGGAAAGTTGTGTTGGGTTCTCTTGTAGTTGTTCTTGCTCTTGCCCTTGTCTGTTGATGATGGTTAGTCGCCAATCATCTAGTTCTCCTTCAGGTATTGGGCAGCCGCTGTTGTGTGGTGTGAATAGTGCTTTGCGTGGTCGTTTGTGTACTCTGATGGCGTAGTCACCATCAAGTTTCCAGTAGTCAGTGTTTCCACCAAGGATCTGTCGTAGTCCTTGGTCTGTGTGGGTGAGTGGTGCGATTTGTTCTTGTTGTTGTACTGCTTTCTCTGTAGGTTGAATCACAGCAATGGATTTTCCATTGTATGTAGTCATTGGGTAGATGTCGAATCCAGTAGGGATGTCGATCTTCTCTGCTCGTAGGTAGAAGTCCTGAGTGTCTTATGAGGTGCGCTTGTTGTTGTCCATGTGTGATGGTGCAGTGTCGTGGAGTGAAGTCAAGTCCATATCCTCTATCAAGCAGTCTTGATGCACTGAGGATTGGATACTTCACATCACAGACGTAGTAGGGTATCATGATCCTGAAGTTGCCCTGCTTGTAGGGAACGTACTTGATGCCGTAGACAGGAATCTTCTTGTTTGTAACCGTGTAGAGTTGTGGAACCGATTCTCCACAAGGTCGTAGCGGTAGGTCTGGTGCGTAGTCCTTCGGACAAACATGTGTAGATGCTCCTGAGTCGATCAACAGGTGGTGGTATGACTTGAAGTTGGAGTACATGATGTAGTGTGTGATAGTGTCCTCAATCTTCTTGTTCCTTTGTGGTTGTCTTGCTGCTGCTATGTCAAAGTGTAGCTGTGGGTTGTCTTCTTGTAGGAATTGTTGAAAGCTCTTGCTGCGGTCGTTCCATGATGTTGTGTGTGTTGTTCTCTTGCCAAGTAGTGATTTGGATTTATGCTTGTGTAGTCGCGAATTTGCTTGTCTGATGTGTCCAATGGTGAGGTGTGACTCGTTGATGCCTCCAATGTAGTTTGCTGTGTCCTCATAGCTGTTGTCATTCCAATCCCAGCTGTTGTCATAGTCGTAGTCGTTCCAGTTCTCCATGTAGTTCACCTCGCGTTGTCCTTCTTCTCCTTCGTAGTACCAGTCCCAGGTGTCGTTCACATCCTGAGGTAGTTCTTCATTGTTGTCATGATCTGCTTGTTCATTTTCTATTGGATGTAGTTCTTCTCCTTCTCCTATGTGCCATACTGGCACTCTGCAGTCTTGTGCCCAGTGGCCGGGCTTGCCACATCGATGGCATGTTGTGTAGTTGTTGTTTCCTTTCCCTTTTGATTTGCTGTAGTTTCCTTGGCCTTTGTAGCCTTTGCTTGATCCATATCCTTTGGATCCTGAGTAGCCTTTTCCTTTGCTCTTGTTGTATCCTCCTTTGTTGTAGTTTCCTTTGCTGCCTTTGTCGAATCCTTTGTAGTGGCCTTTGCTTCTGTACTTGCCTTTTCCTTTGTTTCCTTTGTAGTGTCCTTTGCCTCCATATTTGCCTTTGCCTTTGTAGTTTCTTCCTTTTCTCCAAATGTTGTCCACGTCCATTGGTGCTGTTCCACCATTGTAGTTTGTGCCAACTGCTGAGCTCGCTCTTGAGAATGCAGATATGGTTTGTAGTAGTCCAGGATCACAACTCTGATCTCGTTGTAGTTCGTGATCTGTCCAGCGCGTAGTTGGAGATGTTGTTGAAGTGCTCCTTTAGTCTTGTTGAGTAGTATTGCAATCTTCACTCCATCTGGTAGTGCTGTGCCGTTGTCTTTCTCGTAGCGGTTGATGTCATACTCCCACTGTAGGAATTGTTCTTCAAATTGTGCTTCATTGAATGTAGGTTCCAGTAGTTTGGTGAGGTAGCCAACACTGCGTGTTCCTACTGGTAGGCTGAACCTGTTGTGCAAAAGCCGTAGTGTTTCACATCCATTGGCATTGTAGCGGTTTTGTCTGACCACTGTAGCTGCTGCACCTTGGCAGATGTTGATGAGGATGTAGTGTAGATCTCGTGAGAGGTCTACTGCTTTTGCTGCCTGTGTAGGGTCGCGTATGTGGGCTCTGATGTCTGCATCTTCAATTTGTCTTGTAGCTGCTTGTGCTAGTTGTAGCACCATGTCGAAGTCTCGGTCGATGAGTCCAAGGTATGCTTGTAGTTTGAACAGCCACTCTTCGTACTGTGAGTAGTCACCAGTGAAGAACGGTGGTGGCAGTTTGTATTTGTGTAGCCTTTGGACGTCTTCCTGCTCCTGCGTTGTTCCCGTAGTTGTGGCTCCTATTGTCTCCTCTGCTGTGGGCCCGTTGTCTGCTCCTGTAGTTGGTTGCGCTGATGCTGCTGCTGGTTCTCCTGACGTGTCGTAGTAGTTGGGCATGTGGTTGCCTGTGCGGTTGTAGTACCTACTGCTGTTACTGGAGCTCCCCTATGTTTAGGATCTCAGCTCCGCTACCACGTTAAAATACGTTGGTACTTTACTGCAAGTGCAAGTGTTGTTTCTGTTGTCACAAACACAAGTGTAGTTAGCCAGCATGCACTCTTTTCCTGGTAGACTCAAGGCCTGCAGTCGGGTAGTGTACATCATGCATGCACAAGTGACAAGTAGTGCAACATGATATTTGACATCTCTCTCTCTCTCTCCTTGTGTGTGTGTGTTTCGCTCTCTCTTTTTCTGTCTCTCTCCCTCTCTCTGTCTCGCCCTCTGTCTCTCTGTGTCTCTCTGTGTGTGTTTGTGCCTCTCTGCTGCGTGTGTATGTGTCTCTCTGTTTGGCTACAGTTGTCTCTGTGCGCGTGTCTCCCTCTCCCTCCGACGCTGTCTCTCTTGCTCTCTCTCTCTCTCTCTCTCTCTCTCTCTTGTCTCTTCTCTCTCTTCTCTCTCTCTCTCTCTCTCTCTCTCTCTCTCTCTCTCTCTCTCCCCTCTTCTCTCATCTCCTTCTTTCTCTTCTCTCTCTCTCCACCTCCTCATCTCTCACCCCTCTCTCTCCTCTCTTCTCTCTCTCTCTCTCTCTCACCTCTCTCTCTCTCTATCTCTCTCTCATCCTTCTTGTCAAACTACATGCGTCACTTATCACTTTTCTCCTTTGTATTAGAAGTTATGCATTTATGTTCACTACCGCAGGCCCTGAGCTACTACTCCCGCATGAGTCAAAAGGTTTGCAGCTGCAGACTACAATCGGTTGACGTTTGTTTGAAACATTACAGCACCTGCCCACTGGAAGCACCCCCCACAACCGATTTTAAAAAAAACGTGGTAAGCGGACTTAGATCCCGTAAACCATAGGGGAGGTCCAGTAAGGCAGTAATACTACAACCACAGCAACGCAAGTGACATTCCAAAGCTCTACGACATGTCAAGGAGAAGCAGGCATCAGCCTCAAGAAAGGGAACGGGCCAACAGCAGACGCAGTAGGAGCCACAACTACGGGAGCAGGAGCAGAACAAGACAACGACGTTCAGAGACTACATAGATACAAACTGCCACCACCCTTCTTCACTGGTGACTACTCCCAGTATGAAGAATGGCTGTTCAAGCTACAAGCATACCTCGGCCTCATAGACCGAGACTTCGACCTGGTGCTACAACTATCACAAGTGGCTACACGACAGATTGAGGACACAGACATCAGAACACACATACTCGACCCTACACAAGCAAGCAAAGCAGTAGACCTCTCCAGAGATCTACACTACATCCTCATCAACATCTGTCAGGGAGCAGCAGCTACAGTAGTAAGGCAAAACCGCTAGAACGCAAACGGATGTGAAACACTACGACTACTACACAACAGGTTCAGCCCACCAGTAGGAACAAGGAGCGTTGGTTACCTTACCAAACTATTGGAACCTACATTCAACGAAGCGCAGTTTGAAGAACAATTTCTACAATGGGAATACGACATCAACCGCTACGAGAAAGACAATGGAACAGCACTACCAGATGGAATCAAAATAGCAATACTACTCAACAAAACCAAAGGAGCACTGCAGCAACACCTCCAACTGCGAGCTGGACAGATCACGAACTACATCGAGATGAGAGCACTCATCTTGGACTACAACAAGACGATTTCAGCCTTCACTAGATCTGCTTCAGCAGTAGGAACAAACTACAATGGAGGAGCTGCACCAATGGATGTTGACAACATATGGAGGAAAGGAAGAAACTACAAAGGCAAAGGAAAAGGAAAAGGCAGCTACAAAGGAAGCAAGAGCAAAGGCAAGTACCGGAAAGGATTCGACAAAAGGAAAAGGCTACTCAGGATCCAAAGGATATGGATCAAGCAAAGGCTACAAAGGCCATGGAAACTACAGCAAATCGAAAGGAAAAGGAAACAACAACTACACAACATGCCATCGATGTGGCAAGCCCGGCCACTGGGCACAAGACTGTAGAGTGCCAGTATGGCACATAGGAGAAGGAGAAGAACTACATCCACTAGAACAAGAACAAGCAGATCATGACAACAATGAAGAACTACCTCAGGATGTGAACGACACTTGGGACTGGTACTACGAAGGAGAAGAAGGACAACACGAGGTGAACTACATGGTGGAGAACTGGAACGACTACGACTATGACAACAGCTGGGATTGGAATGACAACAGCTATGAGGACACAGCAAACTACATTGGAGGCATCAACGAGTCACACCTTACCGTTGGACACATCAGACAAGCAAACTCACGACTACACAAGCACAAATCCAAATCACTACTTGGTAAGAGAACAACACATACAACATCATGGAACGACCACAGCAAGAGCTTTCAACAATTCCGACAAGAAGACAACACACAGCCACACTTTGGCATAGCAGCAGCAAGACAACAACAAAGGAACAAGAAGATTGAGAACACTATCACACACTACATCATGTACTCCAACTTCAAGTCATACCACCACCTGTTGATCGACTCAGGAGCATCTACACATGTTTGTCCGAAGGACTACGCACCAGACCTACCGCTACGACCTTGTGGAGAATCGGTTCCACAACTCTACACGGTTACAAACCAGAAGATTCCTGTCTACGGCATCAAGTACGTTCCCTACAAGCAGGACAACTTCAGGATCATGATACCCTACTACGTTTGTGATGTGAAGTATCCAATCCTCAGCGCATCAAGACTACTTGATAGAGGATATGGACTTGACTTCACTCCACGACACTGCACCATCACACATGGACAACAACAAGCACACCTCATAAGACACTCAGGACTTTTCTACCTACGAGCAGAGAAGATCAGGATTCGACATCTTCCCAATGACTACAGACAATGGAAAAGCCATTGCTGTGATTCAACCTACAGAGAGAGCAGCGCAACAACAAGAACAAATCGCACCACTCACACACACAGACCAAGCTACGACAGATCCTTGGTGGAAATACTGACTACTGGAAACTTGATGGTGACTACGCCATCAGAGTACACAAACGACCACGCAAAGCACTGTTCACACCACACAACAGTGGCTGCCCAATACCAGAAGGAGAACTAGATGATTGGAGACTAACCATCATCAACAGACAAGGGCAAGAGCAAGAACAACTACAACAGAACCCAACACAACTTTCCAAGCAAGAACTACAACGAAGACTAGAAGGTGACAACTGGACTGGAGAAACCAGATTCAGAAGAAACATAACACCTACACGCAGAGCAACATCAAAGACCGCACCAACAAGGCAGAGCTCACAACCACAACGGCTAATGGACACACCACCAACCAGATCAAAGATCCAATTACGAGCACCACAAAAGATATGGAGACCTAAAGCAGCACCATCCCCACAAACCTTGACAGCCACACAAACCAAAAGGAGACAATAACACAGACCACTCACATCACAGTAGGACAAAACCAAGAACTACTGGAAAGACAAGGTTGAACACTGTATAAGACACCACGCAACACTTAGAACAAACTCTCTTCACTCCAACAGATGGACCAGGACATCCACCAATCAACACACTTGAACCTTACAGAACTACAATCACTCACAACAACTTTGGAGAAGTTTCACAACGCAAAGATGACTGGACAGTCATGGGCAACGCAGCACTACCATGCAAATTGAAAGGAACAACAGGTTCACCGGAAAAAGACCTAACAGTACATCCCAGGAGAACAACGATGAAGAACAACAACCGAGGCCAATCTATGAAGCAACACAGATCAAGAGACTACGACAACCGCATGCAGCCCACTCCACAACAACTAGCAGAACACAACCTTAACACATCAACCATACTAGAAACTGTGTGTCCATTTTGCGTTCAAGGCAAAGGATGCCAAGACACAAAGCTACAGAAACAACAATCACGACAACCTGTCATTCAAGTAGACTTTGCCTACATCAAGTCACAACAAGACCCAAAGACCACACCGGTACTGACAGCAGCTGATGTTACTACACAACTGTGTATGGCAGTATTGGTTCCAGACAAATCATCAATGATGGACTACATGGTCAACAACCTACGAGCATTCATCTTTGAGTGCGGAAGAACACAAGGCATACTACAAAGCGACAACGAAGACACACTCAACGCACTTCTAAAAGCTACAGCAGCAAAAGTCGGCACAATGAGTGTACGACATTCACCTTCCTACAGCAGCAACAGCCAAGGAAGCGTTGAGCGACTACATAGAAGACTTCTCGGACAAATCCGCGTCGTCAAAGCTCAGGTTGAAAGCAACTACAGCATGACTTTGTCCACAAAGCACTGCCTACTACCTTGGATAGTACGACATGCAGCATGGACGGTAAATCGCTACGTCATTCACTCAGACGGCTACACAAGCTTTGAACGCCGCTGGGGAAGAAACTACGAGCGAGCAATCTGCGAATTTGGCGAGACACTACTTTACCCTCCACCACAACACAAGAAACTTCCAAAAGCAGACCTACGGATGCAGACATGCATCTGGCTCGGAGTACAAAGGGTACGAACAGTACGGAGATACCACAACCGGACTACAAATTGACGACCCTCAGCACTGTTGAACAAAGTTCCGGCACACCAGGGCACCACGACGGAAACACCTACAGAACCCATCGTTCTCGCAACACTGTTGGATAAGCAACTACAACCGTCAATAGAGAAAAGAAGGTCCACTCAAGATTTTGGACAACAGAGACGAATGCGAACGGGACACCTCTTAAAGGAACTTTTTCCCTTCTCCAATCACTCCCGGGTGGAAACCACCTCTCGACGACTTTTAAGGCTCCCGAAACTCGACGTCAAGTTCACGAACACTACCGGATAGTCCTAATGGCTACTTCAACACCAACAGACTACATACATCCACCACTACCAGCACCACCTCGACAAACACTACGACGTTTAACTCCGGAAGAAGTAATGCAACCAACTAAAGCACAGAAGACCCCAAAGGACACTACAATCAGATCAACGGAGCAAGCAACCAAAGAACCACCACCACTACGACAGACAATTAACGCAGTGACACTTCCCAACGGAAAAACCATCACCCCCTACACAAACGACGACACCTCAGAAGACCAGCCCATAATTTTTGACAACGAGGGTTACGACGAAACACAACTGGAAGGGATGAAACACGAGTCAAACCAGATGAAGCTACATGACGTCTACGACGAAGTAGATGCGTCTACCGTCGACGACAACGTCATCAGAGAAGCGACGCCTACAAGATGGGTACACAGAAAGAAAGGACCAGGAGTACGAAGCCGAATCGTCACAAAAGGCTACACAGAGAAGATCGAGGACGAAGACTCCGTCTACGCCTCTACACCAATGTTCACGACACTCCGGACACTTCTCGCACTACAAATGTCACGACCAAATTGGATAGCGCGACTAGGCGACGTCTCTACAGCATTTCTACACCCATCGCAAAAGACCACGACGGTAAACAACGTGACGTCTACCTTTGGCCACCTAAAGAACTTTGTCCACAGCAGGACAAAATCTGGCGACTAAAGAAAGCCATGTATGGACTACGCAGTTCACCGAAAGCATGGCAGGACTACCTGGCTGAAGTGTTACAAAAGCTCAGCTGTGTAAGACTAAAGTCAAAACCTAACGTCTACACCAATGCGACTCGCGACTGCTACATCATGGTCTACGTGGATGACCTCTTGGTACTTGGTGACAAGACTACTGTCGACTCCACCTTCGAGGCCATCCAGAAGCAGGTACTACTCAAGCACATTGGCTACCTCGAACCTGGCAAACCACAACAATTTCTTGGATGAAACATCCACCACTTTGGCAACTACTGCAATCTTGGACTCAAGGACTCCTACATCGACAACATGATCGAGGAGTCTGGAATGAACAACTGCAACTCGGTGAACACTCCAGGAATTGCACACTACAAACCAACAATAGAAGATGAAGCGCTACTTGACCACGAACAACACAAAAGGTACAGAAGGATTGTTGGCAAACTTCAATGGTTAGCATACACACGACCAGACATTGCATACTCCACAAAAGAACTAGCGCGAGACCTCACAGCACCTACAGAACTTTCACAAAAGAGAGTCAAACATTTAACACTATCTTACTACTCTTTCTTTCTGCTTACTCTTCTTTGCTACTACTGACCCTTACTGCCAACTACTCTCTTATCTCCCCTAACTACACTTTCTTACATTGTCTCTCTCTTTTTTTTACTCTTTTACTACGCTACTTGCACGGCACCAAGCACTACAAATTCACCATAGAACCAACAACAACACTCAGAGCAAACACCAACAACATCCTGGATCTCGACGTTCATGTCGATGCCGACTGGGCAGGATGCCCTACTACTAGGAAATCAACTTCAGGTTTCAACATCATCTTTTTAGGAACAACAGTTGCATTTGGCAGCAGAACACAACAATAGCACTCAGCTCAGCAGAGTCTGAACTCTACGCCATTTGCACAGGAGTTAATGAGGGACTACACCTCAGAAACTAATCCTTAAGATCAACACACTCCACAACAGCGCAGATTTGTTTACCAAATACATCAGCAAGGAAACACTACACAGGCTCATCCAGAGCATTGGGATACGCATTTAGCACTACGAACGACCAGCGCAGCAGTTTCACAACAACAACAACGACTTTGGACATTTCTTGTATGTAAGTAGCCACATGTGACACGACACCTTTGGTACGTAAGTAACAGTAACTACATGTACTTTCACTTGCACTTTGGCGGCTTGAGTCAACACTACAGTTGTTTGTTTTACATGTCTGCATGCGCCGCCTGCCTGGTAGCAACTACTTAGGCTCATTTGTTTTGCCCCGTTTCACTACATGTTGCATTCCACTGCAGCCATGGCCGCTCCATCTACTGCAGATGCTACGATGGGAGACGCCACTACGCCCGACAGGGCGACTACACCTGAGGTGGCGGTCACTACAGACTCCAGTGACCATGGAACTCCACCACCTCAAACCTACAACGACTCCAACTACCACTTCAACCTTTCTACACCCGGCAACACCGTCTACTACAACCCGACCACAGTGATGGACCAACTACACATCACTGAGCACCAGACAACCACTACACCACCACTGCCCGACAACATTCCCTACACTCATTTTTTCCCTGCATTTACACTTGAAGAATATCAACTACTTTCACAACAACAAGCTACTCCACTGGCACAACTGGACTACACGCGACTCATTCACTGCATCCCTGGAGATCTTCGGATGCCCCACTACAACTCCACACTGCTCAGCGTTTCACTACCTGAAGCAGCCAACGTCCACTACTACCACACGACTTCACTCCACACTACAACTGGCGACAACACCAACTACGTCATCATCTAACTCCAGATTGAACAACCACTACTCCTGAGGTACCTCACTTCAGGACAATTTCTACACTTCACAAGAGACTACATCTCCTACATGATGTCGGTACAACAGAACTACTACCTCCCGACTACAACACTTCCACAGACCATCTACAAGGTGAACTACAACATGACCACCTTCACTGACAACTACAGCCTCAGGAACAACTACGTTTGGAACTACCACATGCCACTACTGCTGCCTGAACTACTCCACTACCTTTACAACCGAGACCAACTACACGACTTCCAGCACAAGGCAATTACTACCATCCTCTGCAAAAGCATCCAGTACTACGGATTCACACTACTCACCATGACAAACCTCACACAACACCACAAAGCACTACTACACCGCTTTCTACGGGAGTACGACCAACACATGTCGTGCCCCGAGATAGATGATGAGCGACTACGGGGAGCTCCAAACTACATGACAACCTTTTTCACCACCAACTACTACGCGACCTTGGACAGTCGACTACAGATGGTCCAAGCCTACCGCACCCAGAAATGGGGACTACATTTTTGAGCTTCTGCTCTACTACAACGAGTGCCTGCCTTCACTACTTCCGTCCAGCGCCCTACATCGAGCTGGAACCTGAACAGCGTGAACTACTGAGCGCAGGTCACTACTTTTGCCAATACAGTAGAATTGATGAACAACAATGGTTTTCATCACTACTGTCAATCCATGTTTTGCACTTCAGTTGAACAGGTACTACAAAGACCTTTTAACTGAGGGGCCGTGTCAAACTACATGCTTCACTTTGCACTCTTGTTGCATGTATGTTCACTACCGCAGGCCTTGAGCTTACTACTCCGCATGAGTCAAAAGATTGGCAGCTGCAGACTACATTGGTTGACTGTTTGTTTGAACACTACAGCACTTGCACTTGTAAGCAAAGTAACAACCGATTTTAACGCCTCTCTCTCTTTTTCTGTGTGTGTCTCTGTGTCTCTGCGTATCTTTCTCTCTCTCTGTCCTCTGTGTCTCTGTGTCTCTGCGTACAGAGGACAGAGAGAGAGAAAGATACGCAGAGACACAGAGACACACACAGAAAAATGTCAAACTACATGCTTCACTTTGCACTTGTGTTGCATGTATGTTCACTACCGCAGGCCTTGAGCTTACTACTCCGCATGAGTCAAAAGGTTGGCAGCTGCAGACTACATCGGTTGACTGTTTGTTTGAACATTACAGCACTTGCACTGGTAAGCAAAGTAACAACCGATTTTAACGTGGTAGCGGAGCTGAGATCCTAAACATAGGGGAGCTCCAGTAAGCAGTAAGTACTACGACCACAGCAACAGCAGTCACATGCCAAACTACTACGACATGTCAGGACTCAGCACAACAAACTACAGGAGCAGAGAACGGGCCAACAGCAGACAGTAGGAGCCACAACTACGGGAGCAGGAACAGAACAAGACAACGACGTTCAGAGACTACATAGATACAAACTGCCACCACCCTTCTTCACTGGTGACTACTCCCAGTATGAAGAATGGCTGTTCAAGCTACAAGCATACCTCGGCCTCATAGACCGAGACTTCGACCTGGTGCTACGACTAGCACAAGTGGCTACACGACAGATTGAAGACACAGACATCAGAACACACATGCTCGACCCTACACAAGCAAGCAAAGCAGTAGACCTCTCCAGAGATCTACACTACATCCTCATCAACATCTGTCAGGGAGCAGCAGCTACAGTAGTAAGGCAAAACCGCTACAACGCAAACGGATGTGAAACACTACGACTACTGCACAACAGGTTCAGCCTACCAGTAGGAACAAGGAGCGTTGGTTACCTTACCAAACTACTGGAACCCACATTCAACGAAGCGCAGTTTGAAGAACAATTTCTACAATGGGAATACGACATCAACCGCTACGAGAAAGACAATGGAACAGCACTACCAGATGGAATCAAAATAGCAATACTACTCAACAAAACCAAAGGAGCACTGCAGCAACACCTCCAACTGCGAGCTGGACAGATCACGAACTACATCGAGATCAGAGCACTCATCCTGGACTACTACAAAACGATTTCAGCCTTCACTAGATCTACTTCAGCAGTAGGAACAAACTACAATGGAGGAACTGCACCAATGGATGTTGACAACATATGGAGGAAAGGAAGAAACTACAAAGGCAAAGGAAAAGGAAAAGGCAGCTACAAAGGAAGCAAGAGCAAAGGCAAGTACAGGAGTAAAGGACACTACAAAGGATTCGACAAAGGCAGCAAAGGAAACTACAACAAAGGAGGATACAACAAGAGCAAAGGAAAAGGCTACTCAGGATCCAAAGGATATGGATCAAGCAAAGGCTACAAAGGCCAAGGAAACTACAGCAAATCAAAAGGAAAAGGAAACAACAACTACACAACATGCCATCGATGTGGCAAGCGCGGCCACTGGGCACAAGACTGCAGAGTGCCAGTATGGCACATAGGAGAAGGAGAAGAACTACATCCACTAGAACAAGAACAAGCAGATCATGACAACAATGAAGAACTACCTCAGGATGTGAACGACACTTGGGACTGGTACTACGAAGGACAAGAAGGACAACACGAGGTGAACTACATGGAGGAGAACTGGAACGACTACGACTATGACAACAGCTGGGATTGGAATGACAACTGCTATGAGAACACAGCAAACTACATTGGAGGCATCAACGAGCTCACGACTACACAAGCACAAATCCAAATCACTACTTGGCAAGAGAACAACACACACAACATCATGGAACGACCACAGCAAGAGCTTTCAACAATTCCTACAAGAAGACAACACACAGCCACACTTTGGCATAGCAGCAGCAAGACAACAACAAAGGAACAAGAAGATTGAGGACACCATCACACACTACATCATGTACTCCAACTTCAAGTCATACCACCACCTGCTGATCGACTCAGGAGCATCTACGCATGTTTGCCCGAAGGACTACGCACCAGACTTACTGCTACGACCTTGTGGAGAATCGGTTCCACAACTCTACACGGTTACAAACAAGAAGATTCCTGTCTACGGCATCAAGTACGTTCCCTACAAGCAGGACAACTTCAGGATCATGATACCCTACTACGTTTGTGATGTGAAGTATCCAATCCTCAGTGCATCAAGACTACTTGATAGAGGATATGGACTTGACTTCACTCCACGACACTGCACCATCACACATGGACAACAACAAGCACACCTCATAAGACACTCAGGACTTTTCTACCTACGAGCAGAGAAGATCGACATCCCTACAGGATTCGACATCTACCCAATGACTACAGACAATGGAAAATCCATTGCTGTGATTCAACCTACAGAGAAAGCAGTACAACAACAAGAACAAATCGCACCACTCACCCACACAGACCAAGGACTACGACAGATCCTTGGTGGAAACACTGACTACTGGAAACTTGATGGTGACTACGCCATCAGAGTACACAAACGACCACGCAAAGCACTGTTCACACCACACAACAGTGGCTGCCCAATACCAGAAGGAGAACTAGATGATTGGAGACTAACCATCATCAACAGACAAGGGCAAGAGCAAGAACAACTACAAGAGAACCCAACACAACTTTCCAAGCAAGAACTACAACGAAGACTAGAAGGTGACAACTGGACTGGAGAAACCAGATTCAGAAGAAAGATAACACCTACACGCAGAGCAACATCAAAGACCACACCAACAAGGCAGAGCTCACAACCACAACGGCTAATGGACACACCACCAACCAGATCAAAGATCCAACTACGAGCACCACAAAAGATATGGAGACCCAAAGCAGCACCTTCTACAAATCTTGACACCACACAACCAAAGGAGACGATACACAGACCACTCACAGCACAGGAGGACAACCAAGACTACTGGGAAAGACAAGGTGAACATTGGATACGACACCACACAACGCTTAGAACAACTCTCTTCACCCAACAGATGGACCAGGACATCCACCAATCAACACACTTGAACCTCACAGAACTACAATCACTCACAACAACTTTGGAGAAGTTTCACAACGCAAAGATGACTGGACAGTCATGGGCAACGCAGCACTACCATTTCAATGGAAAGGAACAACAAGGTTTACCGTGAAGAAAGACTGCGAGTACATCCAGGAGAACCACGACGAAGAACAACAACACGAGCATCATGAAGCACACAGAGCAAGAGGACTACGACAACCACAGCAGCCCACTCCACAACAAATAGCAGAACACAACCTTACACATCTACCATACAGAAACTGGTGTCCAATTTGCGTTCAAGGCAAAGGACGCCAAGACAACTACAAGAAACAACAATCACGACAACCTGTCATTCAAGTAGACTTTGCCTACATCAAGTCACAACAAGACCCAAAGACCACACCGGTACTGACAGCAGTTGATGTTACTACACAACTGTGTGTGGCAGTATTGGTTCCAGACAAATCATCAATGATGGACTACATGATCAACAACCTACAAGCATTCATCTTTGAGTGCGGAAGAACACAAGGCATACTACAAAGCGACAACGAAGACACACTCAACGCACTTCTAAAAGCTACAGCAGCAAAAGTCGGCGCAGCTCAGGTTGAAAGCAACTACAGCATGACGATGTCCACAAAGCACTGTCTACTACCTTGGATAGTACGACATGCAGCATGGACGGTAAATCGCTACGTCATTCACTCAGACGGCTACACAAGCTTTGAACGCCGCTGGGGAAGAAACTACGAGCGAGCAATCTGCGAATTTGGCGAGACACTACTTTACCTTCCACCACAACACAAGAAACTTCCAAAAGCAGACCTACGGATGCAGAAATGCATCTGGCTCGGAAAAGTTTCCGAAACCGGAGAAAACTACGTCGCAACGGAATCAGGCGTACAAAAGGTACGAACAGTACGGAGACTACAACCGGACTTCAAATACGACCTCGCACTGTTGAACAAAGTTTCCGGCACACCATGGGCACCACGACGGAACACCTACAACCCATCGTTCGCAACACTGTTGGATACGCAACTACAACCGTCAGAGAAAAGAAGGTCCACGCAAGATTTCGGACAACAAACGAATGCGACGGACGACATCGTTGCAGAACCCGCAACAAAACAACAACGCACTACACCACCTCCACGACTTCCGTCCACATCGACGTCAAGTTCACGACCACTACCGGATAGTCCTATGGCTACTTCACCAACTGGACGACAACATCCACCACTACCAGCACCACCTCGACAAACACTACGACGTTTAACTCCGGAAGAAGTAATGCAACCAACTAAAGCACAGAAGACCTCAAAGGACACTACAATCAGATCAACGGAGCAAGCAACCAAAGAACCACCACCACTACGACAGAAAATCAACGCAGTGACACTTCCCAACGGAAAATCCATCACCCCCTACACAAACGACGACACCTCAGAAGACCAACCCATAATCTTCGACAACGAAGGTTACGACGAAACACAACTACTGGAAGGAATGAAACACGAGTCAAACCAAATGAAACTACATGACGTCTACGACGAAGTAGATGCGTCTACCGTCGACGACAACGTCATCAGAGAAGCGATACCTACAAGATGGGTACACAGAAAGAAAGGACCAGGAGTACGAAGCCGAATTGTCGCAAAAGGCTACACAGAGAAGATAGAGGACGAAGACTCCGTCTACGCCTCTACACCAATGTTCACAACACTCCGGACACTTCTCGCACTACAAACGTCACGACCAAACTGGATAGCGCGACTAGGTGACGTCTCTACAGCATTTCTACACGCACCCATCGCAAAAGACCACGACGGTAAACAACGTGACGTCTACCTTTGGCCACCTAAAGAACTTTGTCCACAACAAGACAAGATCTGGCGACTAAAGAAAGCCATGTATGGACTACGCAGTTCACCAAAAGCATGGCAGGACTACCTGGCTGAAGTGTTACAAAAGCTCAGCTTTGTAAGACTAAAGTCAGAACCTAACGTCTACACCAATGCGACTCGCGACTGCTACATCATGGTCTACGTGGATGACCTCTTGGTACTTGGTGACAAGACTACTGTCGACTCCACCTTCGAGGCCATCCAGAAGCAGGTCCTACTCAAGCACATCGGCTACCTCGAACCTGGCAAACCACAACAATTTCTTGGAAGAAACATCGACCACTTTGGCAACTACTGCAATCTTGGACTAAAGGACTCCTACATCGACAACATGACCGAGGAGTCTGGAATGACCAACTGCAACACTGTGGCCACTCCAGGAACCGCCCACTACAAACCAACAATAGAAGATGAAGCGCTACTTGACCACGAACAACACAAAAGGTACAGAAGGATTGTTGGCAAACTTCAATGGTTAGCACACACACGACCAGACATTGCATACTCCACAAAAGAACTAGCACGAGACCTCACAGCACCTACAGAACTTTCACAGAAGAGTCAAACATTTACTACGCTACTTGCACGGCACCAAGTACTACAAATTCACCATAGAACCAACAACAACACTCAGAGCAAACACCAACAACACCCTGGATCTCGACGTTCATGTCGATGCCGACTGGGCAGGATGCCCTACTACTAGGAAATCAACTTCAGGTTTCAACATCATCTTTTAGGAACAACAGTTGCATTTGGCAGCAGAACACAACAATAGCACTCAGCTCAGCAGAGTCTGAACTCTACGCCATTTGCGCAGGAGTTAATGAGGGACTACACCTCAGAAACTTCCTACTTGAAACCAACATTTGCAGCAAGCTAAACCTACGCATCCACACAGACTCCACAGCAGGCAAGAGCATTGCTACACGACAAGGCACTAGCAAACGAGCAAAACACATCGACCTCAAATTCCTCTACACACAAGACCTCATCAAGCACGACATCATTAGAATCCACAACAGCGCAGATTTGTTTACCAAGTACATCAGCAAGGAAACACTACACAGGCTCATCCAGAGCATTGGGATACGCATTTAGCACTACGAACGACCAGCGCAGCAGTTTCACAACAAAAACAACGACTTTGGACATTTCTTGTATGTAAGTAGCACATGTAACACGACACCTTTGGTACGTAAGTAACAGTAACTACATGCATTTTCACTTGCGCTTTTGGCGGCTGAGTCAACACTACAGCTGTTTGTTTTACATGTCTGCATGCGCCGCCTGCCTGATAGCAACTACTTAGGCTCATTTTGTTTTGCCCCGTCTCACTACATTTTGCATTCCACTACAGCCATGGCCGCTCCATCTACTGCAGGTGCTACGATGGGAGACGCCATGTCGCCCGACAGGGCAACTACACCTGAGGTGGCGGTCACTACGGGCTCCAGTGACCACGGAACTCCACCACCTCAAACCTACAACGACTCCAACTACCACTTCAACCATTCTATGTACACCTGGCAACACGGTCTACTACAACCCGACCACAGTGATGGACCAACTATACATCACTGAGCACCAGACAACCACTACACCACCATTGCCCGACAACACACCCTACACTCAGTTTTTCACTGCACTCACACTTGAAGAGTATCAACTACTCTCACAACAACAAGCAACTCCACTGGCACAACTGGACTACACGCGACCCATTCACTGCATCCCTGGAGACCTTCGGATGCCCCACTACAACTCTACACTGCTCAGCGTTTCACTACCTGAAGCAGCCAACGTCCACTACTACCACACGACTTCATTTCACACTACAACTGGCGACAACACCAACTACGTCATCATCCAACTCCAGATTGAACAACCACTACTCCTGAGGTACCTCACTTCAGGACAATTTCTACACTTCACAAGAGACTACATCTCCTACATGATGTCGGTACAACAGAACTACTATCTCCCGACTACAACACTTCCACAGACCATCTACAAGGTGAACTACAACATGACCACCTTCACTGACAACTACAGCCTCAGGAACAACTACGTTTGGAACTACCACATGCCACTACTGCTACCTAAACTACTCCACTACCCTTACAACCGAGACCAAGTACACGACTTCCAGCACAAGGTAATTACTACCATCCTCTGCAAAAGCATCCAGTACTACGGATTCACACTACTCACCATGACAAACCTCACACAACACCACAAAGCACTACTACACCGCTTTCTACGGGAGTACGACCAACACATGTCGTGCCCCGAGATAGATGATGAGCGACTACGGGGAGCTCCAAACTACATGACAACCTTTTTCACCACCAACTACTACGCGACCTTGGACAGTCGACTACAGATGGTCCAAGCCTACCGCACCCAGAAATGGGGACTACATTTGCCTCACTACTTCCGTCCAGCGCCCTACATCGAGCTGGAACCTGAACAGCGTGAACTACTGAGCGCAGGTCACTACTTTTGTCAATACAGTAGAATTGATGAACAACAATGGTTTTCATCACTACTGTCAATCCATGTTTTGCACTTCAGTTGAAAAGGTACTACAAAGACCTTTTAACTGAGGGGCCGTGTCAAACTACATGCTTCACTTTGCACTTGTGTTGCATGTATGTTCACTACCGCAGGCCTTGAGCTTACTACTCCGCATGAGTCAAAAGGTTGGCAGCTGCAGGCTACATCGGTTGACTGTTTGTTTGAACATTACAGCACTTGCACTGGTAAGCAAAGTAACAACCGGTTTTAACGAAAAAGAGAGAGAGAGAGCGCGAGAGACACAGCGTCAGAGAGAGGGAGAGAGAGACTTGCGCGCAACGACAACTGTAGTCATACAGAGAGACACAGAGACGCACAGAGAGACACACAGAGAAAGAGAGAGAGAGGGAGAGAGAGAGAGAGAGCGAGAGCGATACAGAGAGAGAGGTAGAGACACACACACAAGGAGATACAGAGAGAGAGAGAGGGAGAAAGAGAGAGAGAGAGAGAGAGAGCGAGAGAGAGACACACAGAGACACAGAGACACAGAGAGACAGATAGAGACAGAGAGAGAGAGAGAGAGACAGAGAGGGACAGAGAAAGAGAAAGACACGCACAGACACACAGAGAGACAGAGAGAAAAAGAGAGAGAGAGAGAGAGAGTGACGAGAGCGAGAGATACAGCGTCAGAGAGAGGGAGAGAGACACGTGCACAGAGACAACTGTTGCCAATCAGAGAGACACAGAGACACACAGAGACACGGCTTTCCTCTGCAGCGCATCTCCACTGCAACGCCGCTTGAACATACAGGTCAAGGCAACATGTGCACACATGTAGTCGATTGTTGCATGGTAGCGGAGCAGTGATTGCTGATACACGGTCCTTGCGCGACCTAGAGCAATGAGTAGCACGGCGTGGCGCAAGTGTCTACGGCGCAAGTATCAGTCACACAAGCGCTGATACAAACACGAAGCGCGGCGCGCGCGAGGCATTGAGGAGTGAAACGCAAGATGACTTGCAAGACCAGGCCTACCAAAGGTGCGCTCAGGAGCTGAGACAGCAACACACACTGGAACCACCAAGCAACAAGAAGAGAGGCGATCTGGAAGATTCAGTTCTTCTTGGCATGATTCGGTACAATCCGGCCTCTGCATACATGAAGCCAATGAATCACAAGTCCACACGTGCAGCAGGCCTGCATAGCGGCTGGAAATACCCGCGTCCTTACAGGAGGTTCGTCGCACTTAACAAGAGTAGGGGCCTGCAGCTGAAAACAAGATCGCGCAGAAACGTGACTTCTGGATTTTCTTGACAAGTTTGTTGAAGCCAAAGACCATGCCAGAAAGAAGAAAGCTCCAAAAGTTGTGATTGTTGGAAGGAGAAAAGGGTTGCAAAGATGATTCGGGACAGCATCACGCACGAGTTCGACGGATGCCGTTATGGTCTCTCGCACAGGTACAAAAAGAACCCTTTACTAATGCAATGCTGAGTCGCGGAATTTTGACTTGGCAGAACCCTTTCGAAGCGGTGTTGTGGTAACCATTCGCGTGGGCCATGTGCCGGAAGAGAAACCAGGGAAACCCAGCTGTACACTTGAAGAATGTGAGTACCATACTGAGATGTCTCAGTGCTCGCGCGAAGGGTCTGCTTCCTAGCAAACCGCGTTGGGTCACTTGGTGCAGCTGACGTCAAGCGCCTTCTACCTGCGTTGACTCAGAGAAACATGTGAGCCGAGAAATCTTCGAGCTGAAGCAAAGCACCCATCAAGCCTGCGACAGAAAGAACGAGCAGGTGCGTCCTCCCGCCTGTGCCCGCACGCGCATCCACCCGCCCACGATGCACGCGTAGCGCGTGCTTGCCCCGCCGCGCAGCGCGCGCCCCCCAGCGCGCTTGTGCTTCCTGATGTAGATAGATACACGGAAAGGTAAATACGTCGGACAGCGGGTGAGATTCGATAAGGTTTTTGGCCGACAAAAATACAAGCCAAGATCCGAAAGACTGCCACGATTTGATAGAGGATGTAGATGGACAGATGTATCAGGTAGACACACCGATCAATCGAGCCAATCTGACCAATCGAGACCAACAGCACCAATCGAACCGATCGAACCAATTGGGCCAATCGGACCACCTCTCAGGAGTACCAGTCTTCGCTCATCCAGCAGGTTGGCATTTCTTTCGGGCGGGTTTGCGAATGTGCATGGGACAGGTTAAAGATGACGTGCATCGTTTACAAGAGAAGTTCAAGGAAACGTTTGAGGGTACTCAGGCGGCTGCTCACGCATGAGCCCGCAGCATCAATTTTGGTATGGTCAGGCCTGCAAGTTGACGTCGATCAGAGGCATTCCCCCTACAGCTGGGCTCATCATTTGGGCAAGGCACGGGACGCTGGTAGACGCGCACTTTCTGCACGTTGGCGAACAAATTGGCTAGGCAATTGGAACGCCGCCTCGCTATCTATATGGGACGAGTGGAGGCCTCTCTGATTGCAAACTGGCGCACAGGTTGGAAGGTTTGGAATGAGCCGATGCTTGCTCGAGGATGTCTTGGGCAAAGGGTGGGAGAACCACGTGGAGGGAAAGGCGCTGAAGCAAGAGGGCGACGCATTTGCCAAGAAGAGACTTGGAACATCTTGGAACATCTGGGATTTTAGGGACGTTAGGGACGTCCTGGCTTTGTGCGACTATGCAGCGTGCACGGCTAGCTGAGGATGCGGACCAACCATATTTTTGACGAGTGGCTGTCTGAAACCAAGGCTCTGTGCTGGCCAACTCATTGCTTTTGATTTGTGTGCAGAGAGGACTCCAAAAAATTTGACGTGAGCATGAGAATCTTCGACATTCAGCAGGGATACCAGTGTGGGCCCTACACACATGACCGGTTCATGCGGACAGATCCCATGGCGTTGCCAAGCCTGCAATGCCAACCTTTGTTGGTGAGGACATATTTGCTGCTCGTGAACTTTGATGAGCAAATTATCACTCTCTTCAAGGAGGCCAAGCAATAGCAAAGCAGGCGGCTAGATTGATAGCAAGAGTCCTCTTCGTGCCAGGTGCGAAATCTGCAGGCTCTCAATGACTGCCGAGTGCCATATGCGGTGAAGGTGGGGTTGGGGCACGTGCAGACAAGGCATGAGCGCAAGCGCGTGTCAGGTCAGCTCTGATGAAGCCAAGCAGAACTATCCCTTTGCCATGACGCTGCAGGAGGCGGGATTGTGGACGCCAGATGAGACCACATGGTTCTGGCCAAGGCAGCACGTACCTACATGCAGACCTGCGCCCAAATTACTCCCCCACTGGCACCGCTGATGGCCTCTTATCAGCAGGGCGTGCAGGACTTCAGTGCACAGCACTCCATTTCAGGGCTTTGGCTTGAGAGTCTTTGTGGCACAAGGCCTTGGCTTTATCAGTTGCACATTCGAGTATTCGATGTCAAAACGTAGGACTTGATCGGTGAAGGCCTTCTTCTGAAGTGGGACGACTCAAAGATCCTTGGCTCGGGTTTCGGGGTTGGAGTTAGCTAGACACCCGGATGTCGTTCATGTTCGAAGGATCGAAAGCTACACTCAGAAGCTTTCAGAGAGTGTGTTCCAGTTCCAGCAAAAGTGCCTCGGTAGACGAGTCAATGTCTCGAGCGGATGGCGTGGATGGCATGGATGGCCTGGCAAAGAGCACAATGCCAGGTTTACCCAGCTGGAGTCCATGGCGGAGCAAATGCACCGCGCCATCGAGAGCTTGGATGATGTCAACGTGAGGTCTGCAGCTAAGCTCTCGGGCTCTCGGGCTCTCGCCATGTCATAATGTTTTCCTATTTAAGTTATTTCATTGCCAAGAGCAGAGCGTTCATTTTGGCCTTCGCTGAGGCAAGACCCGAGTGCTCACGAAGCCCTGACGAGCAGATTCGAGAAGATGCAGAAGATGATCGATGACCGGAATTTAGAGCATGAGCATCTCTCCGCGTTTCAAAGATGCCATATCTCAATGTCACTTAGGTTTCACACATTCTGTCACATGGTTTCTTAGTTTATGAGATTGGATGGTTTGCTTCCAAACTTCAATCTGCATCTCTGCTACGTGGAGGACATGAACCTTGCCAGCTTCTCCAACATGCATTCTTGGGTGGAAGCTCTGAACAAGCAAATTGAAGAAAGGCTGGCGCTGCTGAACAAGCGTCTTGCACGAACACGAATGCATTTTGTTAGGCTGCTGAAGCTCCTGACCGCCATCACTTCGCAATGGCTCCAAGAATTCAAGAAGTGGCCGCAGAACGGCAACAATCTCATTCAGGCCCTGAGTGCAGTTTGAGCGATCTCAAAGCATAGTTTGCCAGGAGTCAGCAGTGAGTGCAGCTGTTCTGGAGTTGCACATGCAGCCTCTTGCATGCAAATGGCACCTGTGCGTATTTGTTTGAGCTTGCGTGCGCGCAGCGCATGTGTTTGCAAACAAGGACCTCGCAATCTGACATGTCAGGGGTGCGGCTGGTGCCTGGCTGAACATTGCGGGGGATTGCAGTCTCACGCAAGCAGTGCCGTCGCTTGAAAGGTCTTAGAACCTCAAAAGGAGTTCGCAATGACCCACTGGGTGCGACACTTTCATGACAGCCCAACCGACATGTTGGCGTTGCATGCATGCTGGCAGAAGTCACATGGCCAACCATATTTGTGAGGCGTGAAGGCGTGCAATCAATAAGTTGAGATGAAGCTGAGGGGATTTGTTACTGGGGGCAAGCATTCAAAGGGAATAGCATGCAAGGTCTGTTGAGTATGAAACATGTCAGGCCTGGGCATGGTGTGCAACCTGCCCCTTCTGCAAGCAGCGCGATTTGATGCGTTGAAGCCTGCCCGCCAGAATTGCAAACAGAGTCAGACAAAATAGAAGAGCAAAGAGAAAAGAAAAAGAACCAGAACAAAATACTAAGGAAAGAGTAAAGAAAAGCAAAGGACGAGTAAAGTACGAGTGGCACTTTTGTAAAGGAAGAGTAGAAGAGTAGGACAGTTCAAGAAAAGTAAGACACGAGTAAAGAAAGCAAAACGCAAAAGCAAGCAAAGCGCAAAGAAGCAGTAGAAGCAGATTCAAGAAAGAAAGAGACGAGTAAGTACGGGAAACGCAGTCAGGAAAGAGTAAAGAAAGAGCAAGAAAAGAAGAATAAGAAAGGGTCAAGAAAGAGTACGGAGACAGTAGAGAAAGAGGTAAGATAGACTCAAGAAGAAGCAACAAACAAACAGAATAAGAGAAGACATAACTAACAAGAAAATATTGTTGGAGAGACAAATACAGATTCAAGAAAGAACAAACAACGAGTAAACAAACGACAAATGAAACAGTAAGGAAAGAGTAAAGAAAGAGTAAGGAGAGCTCAAAGAACAAGTAAAGAGTAAAGGAAGAGTCAGGAAAGAGTAAAAGGCGCGAAAAAGAAAGACTAAGGAAGGAGTAAACACAGATTCAAGAACGAGTAAAGAAAGCGTAAAGAAAGAGACAGGAAAAAGTAAGGCAAGAGTAAAGAAACTGTAAACACTGATTTAAGAATGAGTAGACACCGAATAAAGCAAGATTAAAGCGAGTGCAAGGAAAGAACAAAGACAGACTAACAGCAGGTTCAAGAAAAACAAAACAAATAGTGCAAAAGAAGGTAAAGGAAGCGTAAGGAAAAAGAAAGAGTACAGCAAGAGCAAACACATATTGAAGAAAGAGTAGAACGCGAGTCAAGAAACCGTAAAGAAAGCGTATTGCAAGAGTATAGAAAGAGTAAAGACAAACTCAAGAAAGAGTAGAACATCGCGCAACCAAAGCAAAAAGGAAGAGCAAGGAAAGAGAAAAGACAGAGTAAGTACAGCTTCAATAATTAGTGAAAGCGAGTAAGGAAAAAGCAAAGAAAGCGTAAGGAAAGAGTGAAGAAAGAGTCAACACAGTTTCAACAAAGAGTAAGTCTCGAGTAAAGAAAGTGTAAGGAGCGAGTAAGGAAAGAGTAAAGACAGTTTGAAAGCAGATTCAAGCAAGAGTAGGGAAAGAGTAAACAAAGAGAAACAAATGAGAAGCAAAAGAGTAAAGCAAGAGTCAAACCGAATTGGGAGAATGTAAACAATGAGTAAAGAAAAGCTCAAGGAAAGAGTAAGAAAGCAAAAATGAGGAGCAAAGAAGCAGCAACAACAAACTCAAGAAACAGTACAGAACGAGTAAAGAAAGAGCCAAGAAGGACAGAGTAAAGAGTACAGGAAGAGTAATATAGATTGAAGAATGCGCAGAAGACGACTAGAGAAAGAGTACATAAGAAAGAAGGAACGAGTGAATGGCAGATTTAAACAAAAGACAAAAGCAACAAAAAAAGAGTAGCTGAAGAAAAAGCAAGAGTGAAGACACAATTACAGGGATAATAGCGAAATAGACACGACAGGGTAAACAAAAGGCAAGTAAAGAGAAAATGTATGATACACACAGAGATAATCATGAATGAAAAAACAGGGAAGAAGGAACTAAGAGCTAAGAACTAAAGAAAGAACGCAGGAGGAGTAAAGAAAGGAAAGAACGACTAAAGAACTTTTAAATAACGAGTAAATACATGACAAAAATAAGAGTAGTTAAGCCGCAAAGAAGGCATAAAGAAAGCAAAGAAGAAGTGGAAGAAAACAAGAAAGCAATAATGAATAAGGAAAAAACACATTTACGAGAGGGAGTGACCAAAGAGTAATGACAGAGTGAAGAAATAGGAAAGAAGGCGTCTTAAGAAACAGTTAAGATGTAACCAAAGAACCGAGACAGAGTAAAGACAGAGTAAAGCAATCAGGAGGAAAGAGTGAAGGAAAGGGTGAAACAGAGTAAAGAAAAGGTAAAGCAGAATGCAACAAGGGTTGAGAAAGAATAAAGATGGAACAACAGATCCAAGAAAGAGTATACAACGAGTCAAGAAAGAGCGAAGCAAGAGTAAATAAAGAGTACAAACAAGGCTAAGAAAGAATAAAGAAGCAGAAACCAATAGTAAAGAACGACTAAAGACAGAGGAAGGAACTCGTGAGCAAAGAGTAAAGAAAGAGTAACAACAGATTCAAGAAAGAGCAAGAAGGAGTAAAGACTGAGTAAAGAAAAAATACAACAAGGGTTAGGAAAGAGTACCAAGCGAGTAAATACCGAGTATACAGAAAAGTACAAATATGGCTGCAACGAATGAAGAAGGAGACACCGTAACCAAAGAGTAAAGAAAGAGAAAAGACACAGAAAGGCCATCACGAAGAAAGAGCACAGATTGATAGCATATCCAAGAACGATGAACAACAAGTCCAAGAAAGAGCAAGCAACGAGTAAAGATAAAATAGCAAAAGCTTCAATAAACAGTAAGCAAGGAGTACAGAAGACAAAGAAGGAGTAAAGAAAAAGTAACAACAGATTCAAGCAAGAGTAAACAACGAGTAAAGAAGGAGTCAACAACGAGATTCGAAGGAGGAAGTAAGAGTAAATATAGAGTAAATATAAATTCGAGAAAGAGTGTCAAGGACGAGTAAAGAAAGATTACACAACGAGTAAACAACGAGGAATTAAAGAGTCAACAACAAGAAGCACCAGATTCAAGAAGGAGCAAACAACTGAAAAAGGAAAGATAAAGGAAGGAAAGAGGAAGGAAAGAGTAACAACAGGTTCAAGCAAGAGTACGTGTAGGCAACGAGTAAAGAATGAGTAAACTCTGAAAAGAAATGGTGAACAACGATACAAGAAGGGGGAAAGAGGAAGGCAGAGCAGAAACAGACTCGAGAAAGAGTGAGCCACGAGTAAAGAAAGAGTAAACAACGAGTAAAAAAAAGGACAGACAGACCAAAGAAAGAGTAACAACAGATTCAGAACAAGTAAGCGTAAGCAAAGAGAAAAGAAAGAGTAGACAACGAGTATTCAGAGGAAAGCAGGAGTAGCAGCAAAGAAAGAGTAACAACGAGTATAGACAGAGGAAAGAAAGAGTAAAGACAGAGTACCATCAGATTCAGAAAGAGAAAACAACGAATAAAGAAGGAGTCACAGTGAGTAAGACAGAGGAAAGACATGGTGAATAAAGAGGAGCAACAGATCCAACAAAGAAAGAGGAAGGAGTGAAGAGAGCGGCGGACCAGTTCTGTTGTTCTTGTTTGGGCCAAGCCAACGGTGCGTCATGAAGGCGCGGAGCACGGGATACTTGCATACCCACTCATCGTCGTCTTATTGCTGCCGCCTCATGATTGCATGGTGAACAGCCTAGTTGTCATGTGGCCGAGGCGCAAATGGATCAGAAAGTCCTGCAGGAGGTCTATGATCAGGCTTGGAGCAAGAACGAAGCCACGTCAGCCTCCCGCTTATCGTGGCCCTTGGCCGCCTTTTCAAGCTTGCGGCTTCAGCAAATTTGTGCAAGTTGTTTCGATGCTTACGTCCAAGCAAAGGAAGGCAGAGCGCAGGTCAAGCTTTGCAGTGTTGAACCCTAGCATCCAACCAAATGCTAAACGGCCACACTTTTGCAGAGTTGCGTGCCTCAGTGGAGAGATATCCTCATGCAGCGGCAACACATGATGCGAGTCAGGTGACCGTCATGTGCGAAACAATGCAGGACTTTCTTCCCGCATTGACACTGCAAGGGATGTACATGTCGTAACATGGAAAGGAGTACGTGTCCAGCTGGATGCAATATCAATCCTTGTGGGAGATCAGTACGAGCGGGGTGCCCGCCTTGGTCACATCATGGCTTTGACCGACTCGAATGTGTGAGCCCTCCAAGGTCCTAAAGCGAGTGGGTGTGCTTCCCCCAGACACTGTGACAAATGGCTCACAACTGACCAGCCTTCCAAGGATGACTTGACACGATGGTACAGCCGCGGGCACAATGGTCTCGATTGAGGCGTGCCATCAAAGCGATGCCTGAGGTATGCTCACAGAGATCCAATGGCTCAGCAACCGCTTTGAGGGCTCGGAACAAGACGTCTATTTTGGCCCAATTGTCGTCGACTACAGCAAGGCAGTTTGTCTCCGTGACAGTGCGCTGCGTGTCGCGCGATTGTGGCACCTTCC